>CM019178.2:65654698-65710261 GCA_009739505.2 Apolygus lucorum
AAACCTACAAATAATTTACTTGTGGTTATAATTCTGACGTTTTGACAGAACGAAGAACTGGTTAGGAGGTTTAGGACCTACTTACGTCGTTTAGGACCTACTTACACCCCGGTCCCTCATTAGTCATTAGAGAGATCTTAGTAGGTTTGGTTCGGCTTAGATACAGCGTGACGTATTCTCAAACCTGCGCCGTATCTGATCTAAGGATGGGTATCGTTGCAAAAGTATCGATATTTTGTATCGATACTGTATCGTATCCGAGTATCGATATCCCAAGTATCGTTGGGCATAAGTATCGATGTTTTGGAATATCGAGTATCGATACTTTAGTGTCACAAACTATCAATATTATCCAATATTCCCAAGAAAAATAATTTTTTCAACAATGTTTATTCATTTTTCACAATCAAGCAGGGGCGTGGCGTCCATAAGGCCACTCAGGGTCTAGCCCCGGCATAATTTCTCTCTATGTAAGCTACATCTTTACCTCAAAATTGAAAAAACTCCCTTGAAAAAGTGTTCCCCCAGAGCAGAAAAAATTCCCCAGTAGACAGTTTCCTCAAAACTCACTGATACTTCATGGAAGCATGGATCTTTTATAAGTGTATAAATGGATCTTTCATAACTGACATGTAGTAGGTTTATGTCAAACTTCCATGTTAGAAATTGAAAGATGTAGTAGAATGGAAGTAGTCACCCGAGGCCATGGAGCTAGTCTTCATGGACTTAGAATCCACTTGAGTCCATGACGGCCAGTGACTAGAGAGGAGAAGAAGAAGAAGTAGGATAGAATCGATAGGTAACCTAATTGAAGAATCGATCCATCGATCCATAGAATCGATTGCCAATTCCCGAATTTCCAAGATCTGTCCATGATCTGGGGCGGGACCCCAGTGTTACCATAGTGATTGTTTTTTATTTTCAGTTTTGCCCCGTCTGCGCATGCGCAATAGTGTGAATATACAGGCCCCCCACCCCTTTCTCGGCCCCTGCCGGGGAAGACAAAATCGATTTATTATTCTCTCTGATCGAGACACATTTCGATTCAATTCAGATGGATGGATGCTCAAACATCGTGGAGTATCCTATGGGATACTGGGTCCATGTCAAACATTCAACTCCTCTCCTTATCAGTTTCTTATCTTGCTTCACAAAGTCGAAGTTCAAACTCAGTTCATTTGAAACTGTGTTTTTCCTATTTGCGCTCGCGCTACAGCTACAGTTCATCCTTTTACAACGGCTAACAGATAAGTTTTACTTTTCTACTTTCTACCACCCTAATTTTCCGATTACCTTTTTGTTTTTGTTACATTTTAACATTTAGTTTTTACATTTCATTGGGGTTCTACTGTTAGGGTAAAAATAAATGTCTAATACTGTGGTCTGTATACAGTCGAAATTTTCGACTTTTTCCTACGATGATAGGATTTTGATTAAAAGTTTAGGAAGGGATAAACCTGTACCCAACATTGCCCAATCAGTAAATAAGGGAAGAATATTGTTGGTACCAGAAAATTCCGTATTGATGTTTATAACAAAGCTGAGTGGCTCACAGGATGTCCCGTTAAGAATGCATTCTTCTGTTTTCGTTGCTTGCTTATGGGTGGGGAGTAGTCATGGACGTTTAAAGGCATCGATGATCTTCTTCATGTTGGATGGTTGGTGGCTTTGCAGACGAGTGATCAATAGAGAAAAATAATAAACCGTTGTGTAATAGTTTGCAGCGTTTTCTAGTTTAGTGCCCCACCACTTTCAGGGGTCACCCAACGCCCCTGCAATCAAGAATCCAAGCAGAGTGATTTTCTCCATGATATTAACGGTATTTGTGCAACCAGAGTAATGACCTGAAAGCCTCTCTACCTTCTTCATTTTTTAGCCATTCTGTTGAATTTTACGCAAGAAATGTATCGATATTCGATATTTAGAAATATCGGATCCAAAGTATCGATATCCAAAAATATCGGATAGTGCAGTATCGATACTAAAATATCGAGTATCGGTGCTAAAGTATCGATATTTTGAAATATCGAGTATCGATTCCCATCCCTAATCTGATCTGGCGCAGTAATAATATTACTATAATAATACTGCCGTGCTAAGCCAGAAAGTCGTAACGTGAAAATTTGACTAAATTGAGTTATTGCTACCCGGGGGTTTTGGGGGTCGATTTCTATCGATTTTCGGAGTTTTAGAGTCGTATCTCTATTAGAAATACCTCAAACATGCCTCCCGACTTTCGCGTTAAGGCGTGTTGACTTGATTTTGCTAAGAAACTAGTCGTATCAGAGCGATTCAGAAGAAGAAAACTCGTATCTTGACCCGAATACGGGAATCTGCCTATTTCGACGATACGACTTCTTGCATTAAATCGGCATGATACGACTTTTTGCCTCTGAAAACTCAACTTTTAGTGGTGACTTTACGTTTATACTGTAAATGAATAAACGTTTATTTTTATTGTTTCAGCTGAACAGAGATATGGAATATGATTGACTTCGAGCCAAGTAGGATAACAAAATAATCAATGAGCAATGGTTTCTTGAATTAAAAGGTTAATTCAAATGAATCAATGTTTCAAGAATTAAAATGAACAGAATAGTCGTAACTTCGGGTTTACGAGAGCGTAATCTCGTATCATCGTTTTTTGACAATTTACACTCAAAAATGTTTAATTTTGACTCCAGAAATCGATTAGGCTACTAATTTATTTTAAGAAAAACCTACACTTGTGGTAAAAGGAGGAAAAATAATCCCACGAAAGAATTATTTCGCCACTAAACCCATTAGGTCGTTTTCCCGAAAGTTGGGTGAAGCCAAGAAACGACTTTCTGGCTTAGCACGGCAGAATAATTATAATAATACTAGCTGAAAAGCCTACTAAAAGTAGGCAAAAACGATTCCTCCGACTCCCCGCCTACCACTCCCTCCAACTCCTCCCGCCCCCGACGCCTCCCGCCTCCGATTCCGCCGACTCTCCCCACTCCCACGACCCCTCCAACCCCTCGGTGCATACGTACGTACTGGTGGCGTTTTATGTATATAGATAGATTATGATAGAATCCAGCGCCAGATCAGATATGGCGGGTCCTTATCGACAATATGTCGCTGGATTGAGAATACGTCACGGGCTAATCAAGCCTACTAGGAACTCTCTAGAGTTTTGAACTCTGAAGAGGCTTGAGGAATAGTAAGGTTCCTTCAACTTCGTAGCTATGGCTACTTTTAGAGGAAGATTCAATAAGGACGCGCCGTAATATTAGAGAGTTCCTAGTAGGTTTGGTTCGGCTTAGATACAGTGTGACGTATTTCGGCGCCGTATTGTTAACAGAGAGTTCCTAGTATCACCCGCCATGTTTTCAATACAGCAGGCCAGATTGCCTCCGAGTAACGTATTCTACCGTAATATTACGACGCCTGATCGGATATGGCGCGTTCTCATCGCAATACGACGCCGGATTGAGAGAATAGAGAGTTCCTACTAGGGTCGATAAGGCGCTGCCGGAACTGGATCGTCCGCCATGTTTGCAATATGGCGCGCCGGATTGCCTCCGAGTGACGTATTCTGCCGTAATATGATGGTGCAGGATCGGATACGGTGTCGGATTGAGAGAGTGTGTGTAACAAGATGGCACCAGATTGAGAGTGTGTGTGTAATACGTCACGCCGTACCTAAGCCGAACCAAACCCACTACAAACTCTCTAATAAGGACGCACCGTATCCGATCCGGCGCCGGACTATACCGCAATATTACGGCGCTGGATCGAATACGGGGTGTTCTTATCACAATATGGCGCCAGATTGAGGAGAACCAGACCTACTAGTCAAACAGAACCGAACCTACTAAGAACTCTCTATTGTCTATAAAGACGAGCCATATCCGAACCGGCGACCTAATATTGCGGTAGAAAATTTCTCAATCCTTATCAACAATACAGCCCCAGATTCAGGATACGTCACGCCGTATCTAAGCTGATCCAAACCTACTAGGAACTCTCTGAAATTAGATAACAACGAAAACATGACAACCTTATAGGCAACCCCACGAATCTTCTCTCTCTTTCTCCACAATTTAGCCAGCTGTTCAACAAATGTTGTCTCTTGTATCCAATTTTAATTTAATTTAATTTATTGGTGCTAAAGGAGAACAGACAACTTTCCCGGTAGCAGTTACCCACATCAGCAATCTTTGACCTCGATTGTGTCAACCAAACAAGTTGGAAAATTACAAATGATGACAATAAAAAATAAAATAATAATTTTTTAGTAGGCGTGTCATTTACTCACTTTTCTTGACAGCACACTGAGCGCAGTCCGAAATTGCTTCTTTGGATAAAAAGTTAGCACAGCAGAGAAGCTCTTTGCACAGTGTTTTCAACATCGCCCACATTTCGATTTCCTTCAATACCGGTATAATGTGCCTTGAAACGATTTTTCCTTCAATTTTGGCTGAAAAAATGAAAAGCGCTGTCTTCACAACTTATTCCGTACAGACAGGAATAATAATAATAATCTTTATTGCGTCATAAATTAAATTATAGCAACACGTCATAAATAGTCAATGTTATGATAAATCCCGCATATAATAATAACAAAATATGGAGAGAATTTAACAATTTATGGTCAGGTAGTTGGACAGGTTGTTCTACATAATTTAAAAAAGTCTTCAACACAATAAATTGCTGTTAGGCATATGCGTTTCATAGCACTTTTGAATTTTTTATTGGGAGCAAGAATAACACATTTCTACTCAATAAAAACATCAAATTTCTAGCTGATTGATCAAATATCCAAACATCAATTAGCTAGAAAGTTAATGTTTTTATTAAGTAGAAATGTGTTACTTTATGCTCACTACCATATCTACGAATAGTGCGTACGTTATGGACAAAAAATGGTTGTTTTCCTAAAAAAAATCCACTTTCTAGCAGTCAGAATTATTCGAAAGTATCATTGTTAGATTAAGCGTAAAAAATTACGTAGGAAATGATACCAAACACATCATGATTGAGGGAGATCATACACCGCGTAAAACACTCGATTTTCTTGTAAAACACACGTTTTCTTGCATTCAAACTTGATTTACTCTTCCAATTTCAATTTTAAAAAGAAAAATTGGTAGACCGTTAGAAAGCTGACATTTTGGGCATGTTTTTTTCCGAAGAGCGCCCATCAAAATGGGCAGGCGTTCAAAGTGAAAACTTCGATAAGAAAAAATCAAATTTTGAGAAAAAATGTATAAATTGCTTTTCAACTTGATTTTACAGAAATGCTTTATAGCTAAAAGATTTTGGTTTTACATAAGGTAGCTTGGAAATGTAACGCTCTTTCCAACTACCATATATATCCTTATATATATATGGTATATCCTTACAGGTATATCAGTAGTATATAAATACCAATCCTGGGCCACCGACTTAGGCTTCTGATAAAAAGTTTTAACACAAAACATCACAACACATATTTCCACTTGAAACTCTGATGTTTTTTATTCTGACTTGATTTACTGATGTTTTTTATTTTCTGTTAAATCCTGTTAAAAATACTTTTCTGTTAAATCCTGTTAAAAATACTTTTCTGTTAAATCCTGTTAAAAATACTTTTCTGTTAAATCCCTGATCAAACTTTTTAACACAAAACATCAGAACACATTTTTTAACACAAAACATCAGACCAAGTGACTTTTTCATTTAGTGACTTGAATTCCTGTTAAAACTTTTTTCAACACAAAACATCAGAACCAGTGACTTTATTTTAAAACTTTTTTTTTTTTTAACAAGGATCTAAGTCAGGAGATAAAAATGCAAAATTATGACGTCGATTTTTTCAAAATTTAGCTCTTTCTGATGTTTTCACTAGAAAAAAAAAAAATAAAAAATTAAAATGACGTCACTAAAAATATTTCCGAATCGTCCCTAAATTAAAATGATATCGTCTTAAATTAAAATAACGAGTCGCTACAAAAAAATATTTCCGTGTCAGCCTTAACAATGCGCATTCTACCGTCGGCGAATCTACATGAATCAGTTGCATAACCCATCACCGATATGACTCAAGGACGGGAGAGGCGTTCGTGAGGATTCAGTTATCTTTTGTGACCCGCTCTGCACACAACCTAAAAGATTATTTGTGGTGATTGTTGAAGACTTTTATTTGGAACTTCAGAGTTACAAAACGCAGTGAGTGTATATAAACTTTATTGAGAAAGTGGAACGTTGTGAAAGTAAGAAAGTTGCAAGAACTTTAATAACAGATGGAAACATTCAAGTGTTAGTAGCTGCTAGTAAAAGTATCAATTAATAATGGATTATTCATACTTCCAAGTACAGTTCTACGAGTGGAATCCATGTTAAAGATTCCAGAACTTTAAATCATTTTGGGAAGCACGATTGAAATGCATCTGAACCAGAAGTCCGTGTTCTCCCACCCAATCCGCTCCTGTAGGAACGCCTTATCTGTTTATCTCAAAAGCGGCCCTCGAGGACCGCGAGATTGTAAACGGACTCATTGAATCTAATAAATACAAAAAAAAGGACCGCGGACGATGTGACGTGATTCCCCCTCCAAAAACGCTCCTACAGGACCGCCAGATTGTAAACGGTCTCATTGAATCTAATAAATACAAAAAAAAAAAGGACAGCGGGATGATGTGACGTGATTCCCCCTCCAAAAGCGCTCCTGCAGGAGCGCCTCGATCTACAGTAAGATCAGCCTGTAACCTTGAGAGGGCTCACGCGTGAGCCTCTTGAAGGACGTTTCTAGCTATTCTTTTTATGAAACTACTCGATGTAAAATAAAATATTTATTATCGTTTATTTTTCTTTCCTACTTCTCCATTGTTACCGGTTTTTATTTCGTATGGAATTTTAGAGCCGATGCTCACATGTGAGCCGCGGCTTTAATTTTAGAGTTTTTACCGCAAAATTTGACTTACATTGTGTTTTTATAGGGAATCCCTATAAAAACTGACTTAACCCTATTAAGTATTTATCTAGAATATTTATGTAGAATATTTTTAAACTCTTCTCTGAAGTTACTAGACAAATGTTGATGCTCAGATATCATTTCCCAATCGATTTTATCTTTAAAATCTCTCATGAAACTTTCAGATAGCTTTTGAAATTGTGATATTGCTTGCCAGTTTAACTTATCCAGATGCTTTCTCATGAAACTTTCACTCAAATTTTGACTGATACATATTTCTCGCCAACTTACTAAATTTTTATTTTCCTCGATGAATTTTTCAGAAAGATCTTGAATAGTTGAAATCCATTTCCAGTCAACCTTGTCTTTGAACTCTAGAATGAATTTTTCAGATAGGTTTTGTCCGATTGAAATCCATTTCCAATTTACCTTATCTTGCATTTCTCTGATGAAATTCTCAGACAATGTTTGGTAAAGGGAAGCCTTATCCCAGACAACTCGATTCTTGAATTCTTTCAAGAAATTTTCACTCAGTTGCTGATAGATGTAAATAGAATTTTCATTCACCTGAGCTCTAAACGTTCTAATGAAGTTTTCAGACATTGGTGATTCGCTGATAGCAACCCAATCTTTTTTATTCAGAGATAATAGTTTGTTGCTCAAAATTTCGTTGTAACTTTTCGTAAACATATACCAAGATGCTAAAGCAACTGGACTAGCGTTATTTGTTTTGTTAGCCAATTCCTCAAAAACGTTCGGTTTGGCTGAGCAAACCCCCAATAGTACAATTAAAATTATTCCTTTAATCATTCTTTTATTATAAAAGTTATTCTTTTAACTAACAGAATCCAATTTCCCTGTTGAATAATTCTGTGATTGATTTCAGTTTCATTTATAATGTAGATGAAAACTAGAGCTATTAAAAATATTATAATTACGAATATCTTATCGATACACGATGAAAGTTTCAAACAGAACATATTTATTATAAAAAAATTTAAAATTTCGTGAGTTGTAATTCCTCGGGAAAAAAGTTTTTTTTATAGAATCGAAATTCTATAAAAAAACAATCATAATACCTTAATTTAGACCCGGTAATTTACCGGGTCTAATTAGTATACACCCATCCCAAAGAACCGTTTGGTTTTCATACCAGTTTTTACAGCAAAAGCTCCCAATTTTTCACCGATATTTGTTGAACTTTTCATAATTTTATCAGCTTCTATTTCTAGTTGTTTATCAGCAAGATGCCTATCACTTGTTTTTTCATGATCCCTATAAAAAATGTCGTGTTGTTTACAAGCTTTATCAAGACTATTTATACCTTCATCACCTCTATTTAATCTCTTATCCAATTTAGTAAATGGTCCACAATATTGATAACCACCTGGGAGATGCATTTCTGGAATAACAGGCCCAAGTTTATTAAGAATAGTATTGAAAATACCAGAACCGTTTTTTATCATATTTTTGGGTAAATTATTAATAATTTTAATCAAGTATTCAGTTCCCTTGGGATTATCAATATCTTTCTCCAGTTGATCTTTAATGAAATTTATAATTCCCAATTTTTCATTGTGAAAATTATTATTTCCTGCCTGCTCTTGCGCATACAAATAGTATAGTCTTTGTTGAAGTTGATTCAAATTATCTATATATTTAAATTCTACAGGATTTTCAGTATATTTAATCAACCCAGTACCAGTCTTTTTCTTTTTACTATACTCCCAGATTGGTTTTATGATTTCTTTCCATTTTTTACTAACACTTGATTTTGGCTGTTTAGATTCGGGATTATTATTTTGAAACATGCTATTTGTTTGAATGAGGATTTTTGCATAAGCGTTAAAGTCTTCATTAGTGTATTCATCTTTGGATGGAATATCAGAAGCTATGGGTTTTGTTAAGAGCTTCCATAAACCTTCAGTACCGGAATATTTCATTTTTTCTATTTCAATATCATTTCCATTTACCCGTATCTGCTTATTTCCAATAAAGATATGATTTTTTAAAGGGTATATTCCAAATTGTCTATCAGGATGAAGAATATATAATTCTGCAATTGATCCAATACCTAAAGGCCCTACAGAAGAGCTTGGTAATTCAACACTTTTTTGTAATATTAATTCCATTTCATCATCACTCGAAGAGCTTTGATTTAATGTATCTTCAGTATCATTACCTTGAACCTCGCCATCATCATCTTCATGAAAAGAAACTTTTTTAGGTGAGCTGATAGCCAAGGGATTAAATGTTTTTATTGTAGGAATGAGATCTAATTTTCTACCAAGATCTTCATCAGTTTGTTTCACTGCTTTTTCTACCTTATCTAATCGTGAAGTTATAGGTTCATAAGCCTTTTCTTTTGTTTCCTTATCAGATGCTTGGTTATCCCTTTCTTGTTTTGCTAATTTTTGTAAATATTTTTTAAGTTTGATCACTTTATCAGCTTCAGCTACGCTCATGGGTTTACGTTTTGGTTTTGTGAAAAATATTTGTTCATCTTTTTCAGGAGGTTGATCAATCTTTTTGATTTCTCTAAGTTTGGCTTCTCTTTCCTTCATAACTTCAAGTTGCGCTTCTTTGTATTTCTGTCTAAGCGCTTGTTCTAAAGTAATTTTTGTTGTCATGTTTTTATTATAGGAAAAAATTTTTTTTTAAATCGCTTAAACGCTCAATCGCTTAAACGCTCAATCGCTTAAACGCTTTAGGAACGTTATTTTTGCGTTTTGAAGCGTTTTCCAATGCGTTTTTTGAAGCGTTTCCCAATGCAATTTTTTAAAGATTTCCATAGATCGATTGGTATGATACCTGTACAAGTTAATAAAAATAACGAAGATGAAGTGTTAGTTAGATTGTTTAGGAACCAAAAAAGCCTCACAAAAAGTAAAGTTTTCTCTTGGAGATCGAGTTCGAATAACAAGATTTAAGAAAACATTTGGGAATAAATATGATGCTAAATGGACTAGAGAAATTTTTGTGGTTTCTGGAATTCTACCAACAAATCCGATTACTTACAAAATAAAAGATTTAAACGACGAAGAGATTGAAGGATCTTTCTATGCTCAAGAACTACAAAAAACAGAATTCTAGAATGATTTATATAAAAGATTTCTTTTATATAAATAAAATGTTATGTGATAATATAGTCACTGATTCACCTTTCATCGTACCCGTCGAATCGACGGGTCCATTATATTTACTGTTTAAAATCAAATTGACTTGTATTCGACTTTATCGTTAAAGGGGGGGGCCAAATCGGTCACCCACTTTAAGAGTTTTGAAAACCCTTATTTAAATGTTCTCGACTTGTATTCGAGTTTAACGTTAAAGAGGGTGACCAAATTGGTCACCCACTTTAAGAGTTTTCAAAACTCTTCTTTAAATGTTCTCGACTTGTATTCGACTTTAACGTTAAATAGGGGTCGCGAATCGCGACCCCTCTTTAAGAGTTTTCAAAACTCTTGTTTAAATGTTCTCGACTTGTATTCTACTTTAACGTTAAAGGTGGGGCCGATTCGTCCCCCACCTTTAAGAGTTTTCAAAAATCAAATTGACTTGTATTCGGCTTTAACGTTAAAGGTGGCGGCGAATCGCCTCCACCTTTAGTAATTGGGTTTTAAAAATTAAATTGACTTTTATTTACCTTTCATCGTACCCGTCTGCCAGACGGGTACGAGCGGATAAGATAGTGAGAATGACCTTGAATTGACTGTTAGTTAAAAGAAACTCCTCATCTAATAAAACGCATACAATATATAGTATCCATACAAGAATAGAAAAAGTGGGTGGATAATAAAAAAATGAGGGGTTAGTTAAAAGAATCTCTTTTCTAATAAAAATGAACGATACGAAAAAAAATTATATATCCTATAATAAAATGTACGATATGAAAAAATGTGAAAAGTGTGATGTTAACATCACCTATAAAAATTGGGCTAGACACCTAAAGTCTAAGCGCCATGAGAAAAACGACCCGGACCGGACAATGACTGTCAGAATTAGAAAACCTAGAAAAGCTAAACCTGTATTTGTAAACCCGAGGAAATTACACAAAGTATTTAATTTTAGTGAAAAAGTATTTGAAAAAAGCAAAGAACCTAGGAAAGCGAAACCTGTATTTGTAATACCGAAGAAATTGCACAAAGTATTTAATTTTAATGAAAAAGTATTTGAAAAAAGCAAAGAACCGAGAACTGAAGTTGGAAAAAGGAAACCTGCATTTCAATGTAGATTAGTGACTTACGATATTAAAAATACGAAGGGATTTAAAGACGCTTCCAAATTTCTTAACAGTATTCAAAAAATCGTAACAGGTTTAATCAACATGGTACTTAGAACAATGAAACTAAAAGTTAATGTAGTTTTAATCGCAGAATTTAAAAAAGGAACTAACGAAAATAACATGGAATATCAGGAACTCAATTTCAAAACTAAAAACGTAATAATATTGCAGTCGGCAGAAGTATCAAATTGTTACGAGGAAATGAAACAGAAAATTCTAAATGAAATGGAAACGTTCGAAATTAAAGGATCTCAATGGCAACTTCATAAGATCAAGCATTTGGAACTGAACGTTAACAAGTACAAGCCTTTGAAAGGATCATCTTACACCCCACTCCCTGATTTTCTGCAAAATAGGAAAGCAATTATAAATGTGAAAAATGACGATAATAAATGTTTCCTTTGGTCTGTTCTTTCAGCATTACATCCAGCTGACCAACATTCGTATAGAATAGGAAAGTACATCAGTTGGGAACATGAGTTTGACGAAGCGTTGAAAGATATCAGTTTTCCTATGAAACTTACGAGTATAAAATTGTTTGAGAAAAGAACTGGGATTTCCATAAATGTTTACTGTCTGGATGAAAAAAATATTATAGTACCCTTGGAAATAACGAAAGAGGAAAAGGAAAGACACATTGACTTGTTGTACTTGAAAAACGAGAAAACTGAACATTATTGTTGGATCAAGGACCTATGGAAACTGGTTGGCCATAGTCAACTAACAAAGGATGGTCACAAAAGATTTTTATGTAAAATGTGCTTGAATAGCTTTGGAACTCAGGATAAACTAAACGATCATAAAGAATATTGCGGAGATCATAAAGCTGTTAAAGTAGAACTACCAGAACCTTACGATAACATCTTACAATTTGAAAATTATAAACGCTCCATGAAAGTTCCATTCGTTATTTCCTCGGACTTTGAAAGCATGCTTGGGAAACTCAATACTTGTCAACCTGATGAAACTGAGGCATTCACTAATAAAATTCAAAAACACGAAGCTAGCAGTTTTTCATATTACATAAAGTATTCCAACGGATATTATAAACCTCCAGTCGAATATTCCGGACCAGATTCTCCAAAAGTATTTTATCAGAAACTGAAAGAGGAAGTTTTACACATT
Organism: Apolygus lucorum; assembly: GCA_009739505.2. Classification (NCBI taxonomy): domain Eukaryota; kingdom Metazoa; phylum Arthropoda; class Insecta; order Hemiptera; family Miridae; genus Apolygus; species Apolygus lucorum. The sequence continues at coordinate 65,667,031 of CM019178.2, forward strand.
GCTAAAGAATATTACGATAAAATTATACCCATGAAACCATTAACTAACCAACAGAAACAGGAATTCAAAAATGCAAAAACTTGTCACATTTGCGAGAGAGGTTTCAACGAATTGCCTCCAATGTTAGAAAAGGAACTAGAGGTGAAGGAAAAAGCTTTGATCTACTTTCACATGCAAGGAGATGAAAGTAATGCAAAAGAAATACAAACGGAATTGAAGGATCTGAAACAAAATATCAATAAAAGACGAGTGGCTGATCATGATCATTTGTCAGGAGAATTTAGGGGTGCCGCCCATTCTCTGTGTAATTTGGAGTACCAATGTCCACGATTCGTGCCTGTATTTTTCCACAACCTGGCTGGGTACGATGCTCACCTGTTCGTGAAACAACTCGGAGAAGATGAAGGGGAAATACGATTGATTCCAAATACCGAGGAAAAGTACATTTCATTTTCAAAGATTCTCAGGTACGACTCTGGAAAATTGGATACGAAAGGAAACCCAGTAATGAATAAAATTGAAATAAGATTCGTAGATTCGTACAAATTTCTGGCGAGCTCTTTGGAAAAACTATCAGGAAATTTAACGAAAGATCAATTTAAAGAATTAGAAAAACATTTCAGCCCGGAACAATCGGAACTTTTGAAAAGAAAATTAGCTTATCCCTATGAGTACATGGATTGTTTGGAAAAGTACGATGAAACATCTCTACCACCTATTGAAGCATTTTACAGCACACTAAATAAACAAAACGTAGAAGTATCCGAGTATCAAAATGCGCAAGAAGTTTGGGAAAAATTCAGAGTAAAAAACATGTGGGAATTCACGAAAATTTACAACAAATGTGATGTCTTACTCCTGGCAGATGTAATGGAAAATTTCAGAGATATTACCCTAGAGTATTACAAACTAGATCCAGCTTGGTATTATACAACTCCTGGATTGGCATGGGATTGTATGTTGAAAATGACTAAAGTTAAATTGGAACTGTTGACCGATTACGATAAAATTTTAATGATTGAAAAAGGAATTCGCGGTGGTATATCACAATGTAGTAACAGGTACGCGAAAGCAAACAACAAGTATATGATTGATAAATATGACCCGGCTAAACCTTCGAGTTACATAGCATACTTAGATGCAAACAACCTTTATGGATGGGCAATGTCAAAATACTTACCATATGGTGGTTTTAAATGGGTTGAGAACTTGGAAAATTTAAATGTTGAAAAGATTGATGATGAATCTCCTAAAGGCTATATTTTAGAAGTTGACTTGGAATATCCTAAAGAACTGCACGATTTACATTCGGATCTACCACTTGCATCGGAAAACAGAATCGGAAATACGAAATTACCTAAACTGATGACAACTTTGTACGACAAAGATAAATACGTTTTGCACTACAGGGATTTAAAACAGTGTCTGAGCATGGGATTGAAGCTAAAGAAAGTACACAGAGCACTAGAGTTTGATCAATCGGATTGGATGAAAGTGTACATTGACTTCAACACGAACCTAAGAAAGAAAGCGAAAAATGATTTTGAAAAGGATTTTTTCAAATTGATGAACAACAGTCCATTCGGAAAAACGATGGAAAATATCAGGAAAAGAGTTGATATCAAATTATGTTCAAATGGAGAGAAACTGGAAAAGTTAATAGCAAAACCAACTTTTGATCGTAGAACGATATTCACGGAAAACTTAGCAGCAGTTCACATGAAAAAGACCAAAATTGTTTTCAATAAACCCATTTACATTGGCATGAGCATTCTGGAAATTTCTAAAACTCTAATGTACGACTTTTATTATAACACAATTAAAAAACAATACGGAGAAAATGTTAAATTGATGTACTGTGACACGGACAGTCTGATCATGGACATAAAGACTGAAGACTTTTACTCGGATATTAAAAACAACATGATTGATCAGTTTGATACATCCGATTATCCGAAAGAAAATGTGTATGAAATTCCACAGGTGAATAAAAAAGTACTTGGAAAATTCAAAGATGAATTGAACGGAAAAGTAATGGAGGAATTTATTGGACTAAGATCGAAACTTTACGCACATAAAACGTTCGAGAATAAAAAAGAAACAAAAAAAGCGAAAGGGATCAAGAAAAACGTAGTTGAACAGGACATTAAATTCAACGATTTCAAGGATTGTCTATTGACCAAGAAACCGATTTACAGGAAACAAATGATGTTCAGAACAAACAAGCATGATATCTACACCATTGAGCAGAACAAAAAAGCTCTCAGTGCCTATGATGATAAAAGGCACATTCTAGACAATGGTTTGGATACTCTTGCTTGGGGACATCATACGATTGGAATAGAAAAAGAAAATTTCGTAGATCATCTGAAGGAACTTACGAAAACGCAAAACGAGAAAGAAAATGGAAAATGAAATATAAATACACAGGAAAATGGAAATGGAATTATAGGTAGGATTAAAATATAATTTTTATAAGGGATCCTTATAAAAAAAAATCTAATATGGAATTCCACAAATATTCTGTGCACAAAGTTTAGCATAATTTGATTAAACTCTTCGATGCGTTCAAAACAAATATTACCATACTCTAACCCTAGAGTTTTTGAAAGGAGTAAAATATAGAATGTTTTCAGTTAGTTTATTTTTTCCATTGAGAAAGTTACGTTTCACAGTTGGTAAATCTAAAAACTTATGATACTTCCTCACGAAATAATCAGTCAGTTCTCCAGATTCAGATACTTCCCACCACTCACTCTTGGAAAGACAATTTCCATCTTCCAGTTCTCTTAACGATTTAAAGTGTTCCATTTTATATTATTGAAGAGATTCTTTTAACTACCCCTCATTGTCAATGTATTCTTAAAGTGGAGGGGTCCCGAAAAAAAAAAATATATTTTCTATAATAAATAAAGAGACATGAGTTTAAGAGACGAAGCATTAAATTTATGTGAAAAACATGGAGGTTTCTGGGAGTTGGTAAAGATACCCGAATTTAAATTTTATGATAAAAACCTTGACGCACTAGATGTTATTTTATATGAATTGAACGAGTATAGATTTTGTAAACGGTTGTTAAGAGAACGTTTATTTGGTGTCGATGGTAAGCCACCACTCCATACAAAGGAGCAAGTAAAGGCATTCCTTAAAGAAAAAAAGATTAAGGTTCCTAAAAATGCCACTGAACATCAACTTAGAAAATTGCTTTATAATGAGGATAAAGCCAAACTGAAAAAGACTTTTGAGGGTTATTTTTCATAAGAATGCTTGGGGATATGAAGGAGATTTTATTTTTAATGAACACAGTTCATTAAAAATTATTATGCTACTGATTAGTAGAAATGTATTTTTTTTTTGTGGCGTGACGTCATTTTAATTTTTTATTTTTTTTTTTCTAGTGAAAACATCAGAAAGAGCTAAATTTTGAAAAAATCGACGTCATAATTTTGCATTTTTATCTCCTGACTTAGATCCTTGTTAAAAAAAAAAAAGTTTTAAAATAAAGTCACTGGTTCTGATGTTTTGTGTTGAAAAAAGTTTTAACAGGAATTCAAGTCACTAAATGAAAAAGTCACTTGGTCTGATGTTTTGTGTTAAAAAATGTGTTCTGATGTTTTGTGTTAAAAAGTTTGATCAGGGATTTAACAGAAAAGTATTTTTAACAGGATTTAACAGAAAAGTATTTTTAACAGGATTTAACAGAAAAGTATTTTTAACAGGATTTAACAGAAAATAAAAAACATCAGTAAATCAAGTCAGAATAAAAAACATCAGAGTTTCAAGTGGAAATATGTGTTGTGATGTTTTGTGTTAAAACTTTTTATCAGAAGCCTAAGTCGGTGGCCCAGGATTGGTATTTATATACTACTTATATCCTTACATTTGAATTTACTTGGTAAATAACAGGAGTTATGACAATTATTATGACGTAAGGTCGAAAACGCGAAAAAAAAACTTTGAAGTGAAAAAAAGGCATTATGAGTGGGTTAAGAAAAAATTGCTAAGAGACATTTTTTGTTGGAAATATTGTGTAGAATCGAACCCTGAAGTTATGCCCATCTTAAGTGTAGACACCCTGTATAGATGTTGAATAAAATTGGGCCCAATTTTGAGCCCCGTCTAACTCCATACAAGAGGGAAAGATCGCACGACCTTGCTCCCTTGTGCTCCACGATCTGTGACCTATCCACTGAGGTATGATGTGACCAGTTTTGTGCTGTTTTTGTCAAAGCCGTACTTGATGAGTTTGCTTGATAGAATACCAGGATCCAGACAGTCGAACGCACGAGACAAGCCGTACATGACGAGAGATGTGGGTCTTGACCGCTCCATATTTTTGTACACCATTCTTATTATGATGACCTTCCTGGTGCGGTCCAAGTTCTCCATTGAGCAACTAGCGCCGCTGTTGGTTTCCATCTTTAATAATTCCATGGAGTCGGGCGTTTTTCCTGAACTCATGAAAGGCGCGCTTGTCATCCCAATCTTAAAAAAAGGCAATGAGGCTTTTCCAACGAATTATAGGCCTATTAGTATTCTATCATTCTTCGCAAAGCTGTTTGAAACATTGGTCTACAATCGCCTGGTTGACTTCCTCGAGTCGAGTGGTATCATGAGTCGACATCAACATGGATTTTTGAAGGGAAAATCGATCGAGACAGCGGTGTTTGATTTGACTGAATCTGTCTTTCGGGGCGTGGACGATAGGAAGTGTGTCCTTGGCCTGTTTTTGGACATGACCAAGGCATTTGACCTTGTCCCTCATAGCCTTCTACTGTCCAAATTGGGGTATTATGGTGTTAGGGGAGTTGCGTTTGAGTGGTTCCAGTCCTATCTTTCTGACAGACCATGGAGGGTTCGTGTGCCCAGCCCAGATGGGTTTGCTTACTCAAATACGAGGTATTTGGACAGATCGGTACCACAAGGGAGCATTCTGGGGCCTCTATTGTTTTTGGTGTTCGTCAATGGGTTCCCGGACTTCATTTCCACGATTGACAACAACTGCCTGGTAGTTCAATACGCTGACGACACGAACATCATCATAAAGAAGAACACCCTGCCTGAAGCCATTGAAACGTGTTCCCATCTGTATCGGGCGGCTAAGAATTGGCTGTCGGTAAATGGCTTGTGCCTGAATGAGTTGAAAACCTCATGTGTCTTTTTCAGGGCTCCACAGTCAAGACTATCTTACCCAGCAACGATTGTGCTTGACGGTTTGGATGTGTTGGTTGAGGAGAAAACCCGCTTTCTGGGGCTACACTTGGACGGTCGCCTTAATTACGATGCACATGTTACGGGATTGTGTAAGCAATTGAGCAGCTACACCTTTTGCCTGCGGAAGCTGAAAACAATGGCGAATCGCTCCGTTCTGCTGACAGCATACCACTCTCTCGTGATGTCAAGAGCTACTCATGCAATGTTATTCTGGGGGGTAAATCTGGAGTTGGTTTTCAGGATGCAGAAACGAGCCCTGAGAGTACTTTTGGGTCTGAAACCTGGGCAGTCTTGTAGAGGAAAGTTCCGAGAAAATAAGCTGATGACCGTCCCTGCCACCTATGTATACTGCGCTGTCCTGTTTGCTCGGAAACTTCGTCCATGGTTTGAAGGCATGAGGTTCGACCATGGCTATTCGACACGACGGACCGACCTCATGATAGTCCCACGTCACCGAATGAAGTTTTTTGAGCGATGTGCCAGCTTCTCCATCATCAAGATCCTCAATCACATTGGATACGGTGCCCTCAGCTGCCCGATTGCAAAAATTAAGACTATACTAAAAAAGTATTTTATAGACGAAGAATTTTATAGTGTGAAAGACTTTTTCCAATCATCTCCGCCAGCTTTGGCTGATTAGATTCCATTATTATTCTAGGTTATTATCTTTCTTGTGTTGTATGTTTTTAATTTTCGACAATTCCAATCATACGTTGTTGTGAAAACTGGAAATAAATACATATTATTATTATTATAGCGGAGGGCGCAACGCTGCGTAGACAAAACAAGAATAGATCCGACTCACCTGTTACACCCACTTTCCCATTCGCGCTGGAAGGAAGCATGCTGAAAACTCGGTTTTGATCCATAGCCGCGTCTATCAGATTTTGAATGCACTCGTGAACGACTTTGTCGATCGGGCCGGGACCGAACTGTTTGGGGAAGTCGACCAGCTTACGGGGATCGAGAAAGGGTCCACTCCAGCATGAGCCGTTCACATGAATCATCACTGAAACACCGTATTATCCGTTGAAATGAAAAGAATATAATATTTATTCCTTCAACTTTCCAACAATATATTTATATAATAAATAGAAAGTAAGTTTGAACGGACTGGTCCACTTAAATTACTTAAACAACATGACGAAGACATTCCATTTCATTTATCATCGCCGACCCCCCTGGCCAGAATTATTTCGCCGAAATCGGCGGCTGCGCTGCGCTCGCAGTTTTTCTAATATTTCTCAGCTCAGCTTTATCAAATTTCTTTCGAATTCTTACACAATAATCTTTATATATTTATTGATGTTATGACAAGTCAACATTGAAATATAAACAGGCATTGAAGGTTTATAGTTAACAGAAACCAAAAAACAAACACTCATCTGGTTCTATAAATGCATCACTTTCTTCATCTTCTACATACTCTTCCTCCTCATCACTAAGACCATCCGTAATAATTTCGCGAATCTCATCATATTCATAAACATGTTTTTCGGACATTGCCCAACGATACATCAATCACAACTGCGCGTCAACTAAAATCTACAGGTGACACACGTTTGAAAGGGGGCTGAAGAGGGGGGAAGGGAGGGTTGGAAAAGAGGTACAACGGTCACACAACAATTCAGAATAGTGGTAGTAACAACAAAAATCCAACACATAGCAGGAGAGGTGAGAAAGAGACACATTCTTGTAGAAAAAACATCGCTGGGCCTCCTGAGCAGATTGGGGCTGACGGATATATCCGTCGCTGGGCCTCCTGAGCAGATTGGTGCTGACAGATATATCCGTCGCTGGGCCTCCTGAGCAGATTGGGGCTGACGGATATATCCGTCGCTGGGCCTCCTGAGCAGATTGGGGCTGACGGATATATCCGTCGCTGGGCCTCCTGAGCAGATTGGGGCTGACGGATATATCCGTCGCTGGGCCTCCTGAGCAGATAGGGCTAACGGATATATCCGTCGCTGGGCCTCCTGAGCAGATTGGGGCTGACGGATATATCCGTCGCTGGGCCTCCTGAGCAGATTGGGGCTGACGGATATATCCGTCGCTGGGCCTCCTGAGCAGATTGGGGCTGACGGATATATCCGTCGCTGGGCCTCCTGAGCAGATTGAGGCCGACAGATATATACGGCGCTAGTCCCTAAAGGGTTAAAAGTGCCTATTCGAGCGTTAATCTGCTGTCACTGCTTTTGCAGAATTAAATATTGTAGGTACTTCTGTCATCCTCCAATTCGATGTGTAAAACCTCCAATATGATATGGGAGTCCTCCAAATTGATGAGTAAAACCTCCAACTTTAAGTGCATTACACATTAAACAGGGTGTAATACTAAGTGGTCTGCCATACTGTAAGTACGAGTCGATTCTAGAACTAATTTGCAACAAAAATGTCTCGTACCAATATTTTTAAAAGGCTACGTTTCCGAATTATTTTAATTCTAAACTTTTTTCCGTGATTTTGACCTTAAGTCATTAGAGTATTTTTGTACTTGCCGTTTCGTTTCACACGTATCTTCTCCCACACGCAAAAAGTTCCATGACGCCAAATTTCAACGTCCAGTCTCGACTTTTTCAAACAATCGGAGGTGAAAACAAGCTTTTGAAGTGGTCATTTCTCCCGAGTAAACCAACAACTTTTGATGATTTCAACGTTCAGTCTCGACTTTTTCAAACAATCGGAGGTGAAAACAAGCTTTTGAAGTGGTCATTTCTCCCGAGTAAACCAACAAGTTTTGATGATTTCAACGTTCAGTCTCGACTTTTTCAAACAATCGGAGGTGAAAACAAGCTTTTGAAGTGGTCATTTCTCCCGAGTAAACCAACAAGTATTGATGATTTCAACGTTCAGTCTCGACTTTTTCAAACAATCGGAGGTGAAAACAAGCTTTTGAAGTGGTCATTTCTCCCGAGTAAACCAACAAGTTTTGATGATTTCAACGTTCAGTCTCGACTTTTTCAAACAATCGGAGGTGAAAACAAGCTTTTGAAGAAACTGGCCGCCCCTTGCTGTCTCTACCTGGACTCCAGCAGACGTTAAAATTTAAAAACCGTGCAGATTCGTACCGTAAGTTTTGATGTCGACTATTATAAGAAGGTAGATTGGCTTTGTGGGTGTGAAGTGACTAACTGATAATTTTGCTTTGCTTGCCTACTTTGTTCTACCAACCGAAATGAGGCTTGGGTTAAAGACGGCATAAGTGATCTCCCATTTAGCCAAAAAATTGGTTGCCTGTAAAGTCGGCATACGGGCGAAAGTTTTATTACGTGACAACGACTTTGAGTGGTAAAATAATTTTAATGTTAATAAAATAATAAAATAATATTACTGTAAAATAATATTACTATAAAATAATATTACTATAAAATAATATTACTATAGGTTGAGAAACGAAATAAACGTCATTTATTTCATCATGTTATATTATCAGTCTGAAATTATTTACCTTTGCTGTTTGAATTGTTACGATGGACGAAACTACCTTCACATTATCACTACACAATCGTTTTACAATTAACTGGCAACGTGTAAAATTGTATGCAGGCGCCTAAATAGAAGCGCAAGACATGAACCGGTGTGTATGCCTATCTCTCTCGCTCTGTCTCTCTCGCTCTTAGGCGGGCTAACTGTGCTCCAGTGGAAGGGATGCGTGCCTCTCACTCGCTCTCATTGTGAGCGCATAACGTGAGCGGAGCATAATGCAGTTTCTTGAAGTGTCACCCGGCAAACCAATTTATAAGACATTGTCACGTCAAAAACCAATTTATAAGACGTTGTCACGTCAAAAATTGAAAAGCGCAAGGGCTGTCTCCAATAAGAACGCTTTGGTAGATTTGCGTATATTGGGTCGTCAAAATATAATGCTACAACTCGACAGTGCATATCGTCTTAATCTGATACAAAAAAAAAAAATAATAATAATAATAATAATAATAATAAATAAAACGAAAAGGTTAAGAAAAATAGGTACATTTTGATTGTATCAAGTTCTGTGGTGTTTTCGACCTAGCCGTGGGTGGATGAGAGGGAAGATTCTTCGAATCTCGGAGTTTTCAAGGGGCTCGTTAATTTTCCTTCCGAATTGGACGATGTTTTGAATCGTCACGAGCAAATATACATTTCAGCTATTGCAATTAGTTGGATGCATTTCTTGGGTTTCGACCTTCGACGATTAAGTATTTCAGAATTTCTGTTAACTTCTAGAGAACATGTTTCGTGTCCATTGCACCTACGTATTTCGTACCATTTGCAATTTTAAGATGAAAAAGTTACTAAGGTTTATCCCATTTGCATATCGTTGAAATTTCTATTTGGCAGAGAAAATCACCTATTCTGTCCCTTCTAGATAGCCTCTCCTGATCTCCGTGCACCCCCTGAGTTTCGGGGCAGGAGCCGCCACTGATGAGAGGTGATATAAAATTGCATCCACGGCACTGGATCGAAATAATACCTGTTCTCTTAAGAAAACTAAAACGCATTTATGAAGCGGGTGCTGAACATTTGTGGCAAACATAACCAATCGGTTCTAAAAATATATAATAAATAAGAAAAGACGAACCTCCAGGATTGGGTTTTATTTCTGGAACCGGCGAAAGCTTGGTGGACGAAGAAACGCCGCTGTCAATAGTCGGCAGAGGCGGCGGATCGCTGCAGACTCTATGTTTGTACTTAGCTGCTCCGGAGGGCCCTGAGAAGCAATATAGAAGTGTTCAATTTGTTATGTGTCTGAAAATAGATCTAGAATACCAGTAACGAGTTCTCGAGTAAACTAATAATACCTACTTTTTCAAAGGAACGGGTTGGCACAAATATTTGTGCCTCAAGATTCCTCATACCTCATAATCCAGTAAATAACTAAAAAGCAATATTCGAAAGGGAAATTTGGTTCATAAAGGGCCGTGAAGTTTGATCTTCACAAAAAGTACGGGGAAATGCAAAAAGGTAATAGTACACGATAAAGAGAGTAAGAACATCAAGGTTAACCTATCTGCTCAATTCTCGACTCCTCCATCCTCATTTTCACTGATTTTCAGCCTCATCCTGGAGAGATGTTTCTACAGTGAATTCAAGGCGAATTTAACAGCAGGAGTAACAAGAACAGTAGAAAAATACTTTCTTTTAGTAAAGATTAGAACTGAATAAACCTTCCCTTGTAGCGTGATTTTTTTTTGTTCCCGCCTCAAATCGTAATAGCGCGGTTTCAGTGGCGAGGTTACCGTCGTTCGACGCCAGGTACCGCTCAACCCATTATTCCGAACGTACCTAATTGGTTACTGATGTTACAGCTTTAAAGAAAACAAAATATATAAACAAATAATCCTAAAATTATTCCTGAATTTCCGACGAATATTGGATTTTATAAACCCAGAAGTGAATGGGATGAAATAAAATTAATTTCGGATGGTGATGGCTTCGACATGGCGGAAGGCTCTCTCGTCCATCTTACTTTTTTTCTCTCATGCCTTCGAGGACGAATGCTGCTTGTCGCTTCCCTTTGTTCTCTCGAGAAAAATACCTTTTTATACCGTCTTAATTCAAGATATCTACTCAATTTCGTACCGCGGATTCCCGTCAAAAGTTCGCTTTTCCCCCTTAGAAACGAGAGAATCTGGATTGGATCAGCACAGGATTTTCGAGGCGAATGTTCTACGTCTACGGCGCTCTTCCTTTGTTCTCGTTAACTTCGAAGTCGTCTTTGAAAAATCGTCGTGAATTACCGTCGCTGAATAACGTCCGTCTTCGCTGCTACGTTTCACATTTCAACAAGATTCCACGTTTCGTCGGAGAAAATTTTACTGCTCCACAAATATCGTACCGTTCCAGTTGGGAGGCTGGAAATCTACAAGTTTCTCGTCGGTTCAGCATTCCTGATTGCTGTCCAGAAGTAATCCTCGTCTCCTCTCCTAGCCTCTTCTACCTACATCGAGCAATTTTCAATTTGGCTAAGTACTTAGTTCGTAATACTTTACCTATCCACGGCCGTTTGATAAGTACCGCCTTTTCGGATATACTTACTTGTGACATCCCTGAGAATTTTGTAACGTAAAATTTAGCAATTTTAATAATTCTTTTTGCCTATGATTTTTTGGTGAAGAAGTGAATATCACCATCAGAAATATTGATTTCAGTACATGGATTTTCGAAATCGAACTTAAGTTTTCAAATTTTATATTTCCTCTGGGTTCATCCTCACTCTAGTTTCTATATTTATCTTTCCTTGTCACACCCTTCATAGCTCCTGATCAAGTTTAAAGTCATTTAGCACTTTGGACTTGAGGTGGCGCTTAGCTGTTGCATAAGACAGAGATTTTTCTGGCTGTAGCATGTTAGAGAGAGCCTTAGGCCGGCCATCCACGTAACGATTTATCGTTCGATAAGCTCGTCGTACGATAAACCGTTGAGATTTGAACTGCACAGTTATTTCACATACACGTATCGATGAACTCATGCGATTTCCCACCTTCGATATCGTGAACGATTTAGCTTCTGTCCATTCTCCTTTCTTGAGTGATCAAACTAGACCCACTAGTGGTTCCAACCAACTGTAGGTACCAACATCCTTCCGAGAACTGAACTTCGTCGTAAACGATATCGAAGGTCGAAACCGGTGCCCGGCACACACGCTACGTTTCGTTGAACTGCACAGTCCATCGGAATGGAATTTTCATTCGATTCCGATGACCTGCACAGTTCTGGAGATCGTACGATTTGGTCCACATACACGCTTCGATTTGTCGTCAGGTCTGACCGTTTTTGCTTATCGTACGATGAATCGAACGATAAATCGTTACGTGGATGGCCGGCCTTAGAGAGAGCAACGGCTCTTTCATTCCCCTGCATGTCGCAGCGCGAGGAAATCCACTGAAGGGTCAGTTTTTTTGTCGGATTTAATCATGGCATTCACAAGCAGACGACACTCCATCACGTCCACCGAGTCTGTAGAAATTAGGCTTCTAACAGCCAGAATCGCTGCAAGCAATTCCACCAAAATTACCATTTTAGGGTTCTCCAATAGCTGAGTCTTCTTACTGCCGACAATTTCGCAAAGAACCATCAAAGTTCGGAGCCACCGACTCACTCATCTCAAAATCAGAGGAGCATATTCCTGTTCCTGCATTTGAGTTGACTCTTATTATGGACCCATCGTTGTAAAACTGGAACTTTTTTGGTGTTTTCTCTAAGTGTGTAGTCTCCAAGCGTTTCGAGGACCAAAGATTTCAAAATGTGAGAGGAAACTTTTCCTATGTATGTTGATATTCCTTCTTGCACGGGGGGAGGGGGGGGGATCTGCTGGCCTTGTCCGAACAGGCAGTGGCTCGACTCGTGTCATGGGGGAGTTATTTTGGGTCCTACCGACTGCGCCACTTTGTTGTATCATCAAAAATTAACTTGCCTCGCTTGGGGATCGATCTTCAATCTTTCCGACTAAACAATATTTACAATTGTAACAATATAGGTTGAATTTCAATTTGTACAACAAATTTGAAATACACCTAATTGCCCATATATAAGACAGAGGAGGGTGTGACGACCCTACCCCTTCAAACCAGTGATTAGATTAATCAGCCGGTCTGAAGAGATAATCGATTAATATCTCTATGAATCGGATATCCCTAAAGGCGTAGCTCCAACAAATCGGCAACAAACCAAATCGGTTTGTCCCTTATAAAAAAGTAGGATCGTCACACTCCTCTCCCTAAAACATACTTCTGGGTTTCAAACAGAAGTATGTTTGAAAACAAGTCAAAGGGACTGAAAATAGCATGAAGCCCAGGAAAGGACGTCTGGAAGCTTCAAGGGAATTCCTCCATCGTAATGGTACTATTGCAAAAGAAGAAGAAGAAGAAAAATGCCATGAATGGGTCATTTATGCAACGAATGGGCCATTAATACATAAAAGAATAAATCAATGGAACTGAGGAGAAAGCAAACTAAATAAAGAATACGAACGACGAAACATTCAAGAGGCAAATGCAGAAAAGGCTTATATAAAAGAAAAACGTAATTGAAATTAATAAAATGCCAGATTGGCAAAGCCTAACAAGAGACTGAATTTAATTGCCGGATTGGCGAAGTTTAATGAATGAATTTAGTTGCCGGATTGGCGAAGTGGAAGAAAGGAATGAATTTAATATAGAGATTCCTTCTGGATATCTCTTTGAGTAATTCCTTCTGGAATACCCAAGGAAAAGTGGAGGGGAACTGATGAAATAAATTCAGTGCATTTCCACCGAACCACGCTCTGCTACCATGTAACAATATAGGATGAATTTCAATTTGTACAACAAATTTGAAATACACCTAATTGCCCATATATGAGACAGAGGAGGGTGTGACGACCCTACCCCTTCAAACCAGTGATTAGATTAATCAGCCGGCCTGAAGAGAATATCGATTCATATCTCTATGAATCAAATATCCCCCTAGGCGTAGCTCCAACAAATCGGGAACAAACCAAATCGGTTTGTCCCTTCTGTAAAAGTAGGATCGTCACACATTGCTATAGATGTTCAAGGATTTTGGTGGTTTCCGCGTTTTGAACAGTTCCTCCTCGTCCAATCGCCCAGTAAATTGGTATCGTCATAGTTCTGCGTTTGCCAACTTCGAGCAATTTGAGTGGAAACTATTGGACTTAACCACCTGGGGGCTGCCAGGGACTTTTTAGTGATAGTATTTGTTTCGTGAAGTCTTATGCCCTGAATAGTTGTAACCTTATGTTTGGGTGGTTCAACAAGCAGCTCCTAAGTCTCGGTTTTGGTGCCTCCCTCTCAGTACTTTACACGCATCTTAGGCTCCCCCTAATAGAAATAAGACTTCAGTAATTGAATTGGCCAGTGGTAAAGGGAACTAAGTGCAAAAAATCTATTTTTTTTAATTGTTGATTAGGGTTCTCCTCGGCAAGACACATCATGTGGTGGTGAAAAGAATTAAGTTCTCGCTTCAGATTGTCAGATATTCGTCTCCACCACCGAGCGTTTCGTAGAGAAATGAACTAAGTGTGCCCTTCACCACCTGATGACGGGTCTCCGCGGGCATGTCCGTTGATCAAATTACATCGTTTCTCATCAATAAACAACAAACTTATTGTACTAAGCAGTTTCGTGAACTTTTTCACCTCAGTCTGCTTTCTCCTATGTTGAGGTACTGTTCGTGTGTGCTTCTAATATTGTTTTTGTTCGCGGTTTCTCAACCGAGCGATTCATTTGTTTAAAAATGGGTCCCAAACGTATAAGAGATGAAGCTGGACATGAACGTCAACTAATTAAGAAAAAAAGACTGCAAGGCCTTCAGTACATCAGTTATAGTGGACAGAGTGTGCCATGTTCGTAAGTACCTACCACAATATCATAGCTTAGTCACCCAACTTTTTACAAAAATACACTTTTATTTAGCGCTAAGAAGTTGGAGGATGTTGGCAAACTAAGACAGTATGTCCCTGAAGCGTTTAAGCAAGTTTATGAGAAAATACTGGCTTGGCCAACTCAGGAACAAGAAGATGTAGAACAAACGTAAGAAAAAAATGGAGAAAAATGAAGAAAAAAATATGAAAAATCGAAATGACAATCTATATACATACATAATCAATAAGTTTACAAAGTTATTCGTTCAAATAAAGATATTTCGTCATATTCGGTCTTAATTTTCTTCATGCCCAGGTAATCAAGTGGTGAAAGGCACTAAGTTCCCAAAATTTAACATTTTTTTTGGTTATCCCCCTCTAAATTTTTGCGGCAGTTCAATACTTTTTGAACAACACTTCTATTGGCCTTCCAAAAGAAAAAAAAAAACTGGGTCAAAATCGAGCGCTTTAGTTAAACTAAGCAGTTTTTTGCTTCTCCTGAAAAGTGGCGTTTTTGCACTTAGTTCCCTTCACCACTGGACAATTCAATTGCAGTAAGTGGGACTTGTTCCTTTCCCCTCTCTTTTCCGCACCAATCAACGGCTATGGAGGAAAACAAAGTAAAATACCTCCGCAACAATAAATTATGTTGGACGAATGGAACGGTAGAGACATGGAATGAGAACGACTGAACACGCCACAAAAGAAGTTTCAAAGATCGTGAAAATACGAACCTTTCTGCCTCGGAGGTTGAAGAGGATGCTCACTTTTAGTGCACCATCCAACGGGGAAAATGTCGCGCGAATTGAATTCACACCAGTAGTCAAAAGCTCCCCGCCATCCGTCGAAAGTCACGTAAATCATGTTGTCTTTTACAGCTCCTGAAAGCCGATTGGTGAAAATTATTACCAAATAGATTCATGAAGAGCATGTTAGTTACAACTAAATTGTAATATGGTAATTTACCTTTTAGTTAAACCTTTTCATTCTCACGTGAGAAAGTAAATTTTTGAAGAAAATGAATGCATGAACACCTCCTCTACACACAATAAATTCACAGGGGGCCATCCTCCAATTCATAGGTGACCTTAGTTGGAATACGTGACCATTCATAGGATGGGTCCCCTTATAAATTGGAGAATGCCCACAGTGACTTGGAGGATGATCCCCTATGAATTGGAAGATGTCCTTTAAATTGGAGGATAGTCGAAGATCCAACAACGATCGCATCTCAACTAAAATTTTAACGGAGATTAGCCATCTTTTGCGATTCACATTCGTGTTTCTGATTTATCGTAAGTTCTCAAAGGGAGTGAACGATTGGTTCTACAGAGCTCTAGAAGGTCTCATTCGATTTTAAATATTCAATGCTATTTTAAATTGATGAATGAACCTTTATAACCAAATTTTTTGAGCTGGGGCGTTTTCATAATTTCAGTCATTACTTTTCAACCCTTAGAAGTGACTGACATAAAACACAAACGCTACAAGTTATTACACAAAGGTTTATTATTTTTCTATATAGATCAAACTTCTGCAAAGAACACGGCTTTGCCATTGTTCCACCAACCAACTTGAAGAAAAACATCGATCGTATTTCGGTCAGCTGAACATTTGAACGGGGATTCGGCTTCTTTTGCGATTCACACTCGTGTTTCTGATTTATCGTAATTCCAACACTTAAAAAGGCTTGTCCTACAGGGCTCCGCGTGGTCTCTAAAAATTCAATAATATCTTAAATTTATGGAAAAACAATACCTTCATTAAAAAATTTTTGAGTTAGGGCGTATTCAAAATTTCAACCCTTAGAAGTGACCTGCATCAACCAAAATCTTCGGGGCTCAACTAATGGAGCCCAATTGGCTCCAAGTGGAGCCAACATACCAAATTTCATCAAAATCGGTCAATGCTAAGCGGGGAAAGTGCCGCATACGGCGGACGGACGGCCAAATTTTTATTCGACTTTTGGATTCTACGTACCTTGAAATGTAAACCAACAAATTTTGAGGGAGGGTTACAATTTTTTTTTATTAGATTCAAAAGGTTCATTATAGAACATAATCAGCCAAAAGTTTTAATTTAAAATCAAAAGGGTTTAACTAAAAGGAAGCTATACTATGTTTTGACTATTAACAACCCTTCTTCCCAACAACTTTCCCGGATATTTAACATTTTATCATTTTACCTTTGGTATAGTCGGAATTACTGTAAAATATCTAATAATATAAAACGCCAACAGTACGTACGTATGCACGGAGGGGGTGCAGCTCGGCGCTCCCAAAAGGCGGGCGGCCCCCCCCCCCCTTCCCTGGCACTCACTCCCCCCCCCACCCATGGGGGAGAAAATACCTACAAATACCTACGGGAAATACCTACTCTGTGCAACTTGACAAAGACATTCTATCCATCCCTTCCAAATGCAATTTTTTAGAGGTTTCTGTTGATTCGCCATTCGCCTATTACTATTTGCTTCACTGGACGTGACAAGAAGGAAGCTTCAGAATGAAGGCTTACGTTTAAAAAATCTGGTTAGTTCATTCTTTTCTGTTCATTATGCTCATTCATATTTGTTGAATGTTACGGTTCACGAGTTACTTAATTTGTTGTTACTGATAATGCTATATCCCCCGGCCCATGACTCGGTGCAATATCCTTCATTTATCGATACTTTATCGATAGGACCATGAATCTCTCAATTATTTCATTACTTACAAATATATTACAAGTTGTTTCTCACACATCTACGGTTTTCGTTTTATCCTGCATTTAGCAGGCTTCTCAGCTAGTCTTTTATAATATCTTCCCCCAAAATTTGCATCACAGTTGAACCAATAGTAGTGCGACTGAATCCAGTACGAGTGGAAAC
Source organism: Apolygus lucorum (assembly GCA_009739505.2). NCBI lineage: Eukaryota > Metazoa > Arthropoda > Insecta > Hemiptera > Miridae > Apolygus > Apolygus lucorum. The sequence continues at coordinate 65,684,454 of CM019178.2, forward strand.
GTTATTTTCGCTAAACGGAGTTTGCAAAGGATCTTGTTGCATCCGCCGAGGCTACTTTCAATCCGGAGGCAATGATTTTCACGGGGGGGCCATCTACATCCCAAACCTCACAATCCCTGGTAATTTCATTACAATCGGAAATCGAAAAGTTAATTCGAATAGATTAACCCGTTACAAGGATTTGCAGACACGAAATCAAACTTGTTCAGGACGGTGTAAAATGATTTTGATCTTGGAGGACTTTTTTTCCTAACTTGAAAAGTGAAAACAAAGCTTCTGCTACCTTGGTAGGCTCAGGAGCAACAGAGATCTAGATGGTACAAGCCCCTCCATGTGGCAAAAGCTTGAACTGGCTGATTCTTCAAGTTAGAGTGAACTCTATGCTACCCTAGAAACACGTGTGGAACCTTCCACGGTTTCAGCTTGTGTCGAGTTTTTCTTCGATTTAATAACTAATTCATTAGGGACATATTTGGTTTGTTTAGAACGTGTGGCGAGCAACATGGGATCTTACGATAGTACATGTACACCCAGCATATGTAGTAAGTATGTATGTAGTATAATATACTACATACTTCACACGGTCCACCATGTTGCATGGTGGACTTCGTCGGTGAAGCGGCAACATGCAATAACTCAATTTTCTACCAAAATGAGTTATACATCAATCTTGATTCAAAATTTCCCGCCGGATCCATTGGTGAAGTCAGATTGTCGAAAAAGTTATTTGTTTCGGCGTTATTCACAATATTGCCAACATGAAATAATTCATTTTGAAAAGCAACATGTGATAACTCAGCGGTTTTGAATGAGAAAAGCTTAGGATCATGGTCGAGCCGGTAAGTTTCCTTGTTTTTGCAAACAATTTGCGAATGATTCCTTTGTTTTTTGCTTGATAATTGTACACTAGGTTATCCTCAATTAGTAACGCTAAAAATCTCTTTGGAAGCATCAGCAATAATTGCTGATACTTTCCAATACTGATATTTTCAACATGTTTTAATTCAATGGAACTGTCTTTGTGGTTTTCAAGGCGCTTGAAAACCACAAAGACAGTTCCATTGAATTATAGCATGTTGAAAATATCGGGCTTTTTGAGTTATAGCAAGTTGTATCCATTGTGAAGAAGGTACCTGGATATGTATTATACATATAGTATGTATACTACATCGTCGGCAAATTGACAAAGGGACGTATCTGCAAATTTTGACATTTTGAGATAACTTCATTTCAGATACCAGAACACTCGTCTCTATCAAGTTATGATAACCTCCAGGCGTTTAACCCCTTCGAAACCCAAGAAAATAGCCGTAACCAAGGGACGTATCTGCCACAGTCGCAATTTCCGCAATGACAAAGGGGCGTATCTGAATCCCCGATCTGACAAAAAGGCGTAAGCGGCAGATACGCCCCTCTGTCATGTTCCTGTGACGGCGCATGTTCCAATTGCGTCCTTTTTCAGTGAACTCTTGAGAGGCCTCTTGATTAGTTATTGGGTTATTATACACTCTTTAGTCACCTTGGCGGAAGGTCTGCATGATTGTGTACTCAAAATCTGACGCAGGCTCAGTGGAAATAAAATACAAAGAGGACTACGAGGGAGAATTCAAGACGGTAAATTACCAGTCTCCCAAAGGCCTGCGCCGGACCAGCAACGACTCTCTGCCAAGAGCGTATCGACAAAAACTGCAAATTTCCGCCGTCAAGTTCTGAGACCTCAAGAAAATGTGTTTGGATGGTATAATTCCGGCAGAATACCACCCTTACTACCTAAGCCTTCAACCTTCTGCTGGAGTTGAGGACAGGTTGCCTGAACCTGACCAGGATGAAGACTCAGAGTACGAAGAGGAAGAAGAGTGAAAGTGCAGTGGCCTGGTCAGCTTTTGTGGTTGAAAATGAGAGTTTGAAACAACGATTATTGGCAATGATTTCAATAGTTCCTATCTTTATTAATTTTCCCGTGATCCTTTCAACTACTTGGTACTTTATTAAAGGGAGGAGGATGCTTAAAAAATAAACCTTTGGAATCGACCAAGAAAAATTTACTTTTCTACTCCGTTATTAGTTATGAAGCGAAATTGCCCTAGTAGGTAGTAGATACCTATGGTTGGTTGCGAGGGATCTATACAAAAGGGTGATCTATACAGAAAAACGCTTGCATACGAGTCTGCAACGCATAGGGACATTTTCATGTCTTTACTGCAGAGGCTACATACCAAATCTCAACTACCAACAGTTAATAGGAGAGGTAGGTACCATGTAAAGAGGTAGGTACTACGAAAGAGTGCAGATATATTATGTTACAAATTGACACAATTATTAATATTAAGAGGTAGGTACCTAATTTCAATAAAATAGACGATTCCGGATTAATTATCTTCTACACTCACGATCATTAGTTTGTAAACAAAATATGAGAACAGATATGCCCATAGCTCCGCTATTCGTATAGTCAATATGTTATGGAGAACATGAAAATGTTCGTTAAATCGAGAGCTTTCCAACGAGTGGTGAACGATTTTTGTGGGTTAAAAAGTGTAGAAAAGGAACAAACCTAACAACGGGGTCGTTGTAAGCGGAAATCATTATAAAGGCACTGTAACACAATTTCGTTACGCAATTTCGTGACAGTTTTTTGTGCTATGTGCCAAGGCAAAGACATGAAAATGTCAAAAACCGTTCGTTTCCGGTCATCATCTTGTGTAGTCCACCCAGGTCTCAATTTCCAACCGATTTGAGTGTTTCTTTTTAAGTTCGACTCAGATAACTTCCGAGTTGCACACTATTTCACCAGAGTATCGAAATTAGCATGGGGAGGGGGCAAGTGGGGGGATAATATTCACAAAATAAACTATATTATATTTCGGCTCTTTTATAGCTTACTATGTACATCCAGGAATTTTTTCTCTCGACGATGTAACCAAGGAATCTTCGAACTAAACAATTTTTTAATTACCTCTACTATTTTAGCAAACAGTTTTTTCCCATTTTTCTCGCGAGATCCCGTTCAGATAGATAATTGATTTTCAAACTAACCAATAGTTGCCACACAAATTAGTTGAGGGTTTTTGCGATCGATGGCTTCAAGTTTCATTCCGACGTCGAAAAGATTCGCCTTGGGTGACGCAGGCTCCTTCTGGAAGATCCTCGCAGGTGCCATTTCTGCTCCGGTCACTGTCTTGGAGAGGAACATCGGCCACGAAGAGGCGTTCATTCGAAATCCTGAAATTGAAAAAACAATCTTAGATTCTCCATTATTTAGATATATTTACTGCATAACCCACCCATAAGTGAATATTAAAACGGGAAGATCTTTTAAGTAGCGCCACGTTAGTGATTTTTCACTCCCATCAATTCAGGGGGTGGGGGTTCAGAAGAAGATAACTACAAGGTTTTCGGGAAGCATCACTCAACACCGGAAATTATACAAAAAAATCCTTCAATTTTTCAGGAAATTGGAAAAATTGTATCGTCAACTGAATCGGAAACGAGAGGAAGGCCTGATCTTGGAATTATTATAATAATAAAATAATTATCTTTACCGAGTTGTGAATGTTCATAAACATACACCGCTGATGGAGGAAACTTCAAATTGGAGAAAAATACCTCAAATGTTGTTTTTATCAGGTTTGTTCAAATGTTTCTTATTTCAGGTAAGTGTTACTTCAAGTTAATAAACATATTGTTTAGTAATGCATGCATTCCAGGGGACGTCCCATTGGATAAGCATTAGATCAGTTTAACCAGTTGTTAAACTGTTTCACTCTTTAGGCAAGAAATACTGCCCCCCCCCCACCATTATCCACCTTAACATTTCTAGCGGCATGGGAGCCTCGAATCTGAAGAGCATTTTGAAATCCATGATCTACGATACCCAACATGCGAATTCGAGTTCACCCCCCCCCCCCACCACAACGCCAACAATGGTGCCAGTCTGGCACCAAAGCGGAAATACGTCGTAACATTGAACTTTCATCTGCTAGTTTTGGTAGGCAGCCCGTCGAAGTTCACATCCGTATTCAAGGTGAAATACAAAAAAAAAAACACGAAATAAGCGGTTTATGGCATCATGGCACCATGTCCTGGCACCATGGTGGCACCACTATTAGTTCCATGGTGGTACAGAGAATAATTCATGAAAATCCGGAGGTATAATGAGAATTTTTCCTCAATTTCAAAGCTTGGGTACAATTAATAAGCAGTAAAGGAACCGAAATATTGAAAAATCGGATATTTTGTGAATATTATCCCCCCACTCACCCCCTCCCCTTGCGAATTTTGGTACTCTGGTGAAATCATGTACAACTCGGAAGTTATTTGAGTCAAACAAAAAAAGAAACACGCAAATCGGTTGGAAATTGAGGCCTGGGCAGAGTTTACAAGATTATGCACGCAAACGCACGTTTTTTAAGCATTAACCCCCCCTTTTCCCCCCTTAAAAAGCAAAATTCAAAATTTCGCCGCCGTTGTGCACAACTAGATAGTTTTCCGCGTCGATGAAAGAAAGAACCACAAAAATCGGTTGAGAACTGAGGCCTGGGCAGACAACACAAGATTATGCCCAAAAACGCACGTTTTTTGAACATCAACCCCCCCTTTCCCCCCCTAGAAGGCAAAATTCGAAATTCCGGCGACGTAGTGCACAACTAGATAGTTTTCTGCGTCGAACAAAAAAAGAACCAGGAAAATCGGTTGAGAACTAAGGCCTGTGCAGACGACACAAGATTTTGTCACACACACACACACACACACATACACACACACACACAGACATACACCTATGGTTTTTTTCGCGGATTTGGATTCAGAATGGTCTAAAACGGATTACTGTGTGGTTATTTTTTTTTTCTGTTGAGTGTTGTCCAACTTCACCCCAGATCGATCGCATAAGGACGCCCAAGTCTTACTGTGGGACGTCCTAAAAAGAAGAATGGGTATTTCAGTCAATTTTTTAAAATATTTTTTTCAAAAGAGTATGGCTCAGGAATAACGGTAATCGGGTCTGTTCGTCGAGAAAATGTTTTTAAAAAATCAGAGAAGCTAAGGAAAGTTGAAGATTTGAATGGTGTGACGTAGCTAGCCAAAACTGTCTTTGAAAAAAGTATCCATGCACAGAGAAGAGATTGGAATGTTCTCACTGGTAGCAGGTTCAAATTGAGGCTCCAGAAAGTTGATCTTTATCTTCTTTTCAGTCATATTTAAAACGAAAGAAAGAAAAGAAATCGTAAGCGATACACTAGCTGAAAATATGATAAGTCGAAACCACAAACGAAGCGAACAGAAAACAACCGATTACAGACGGCAGACGTAGGTAACGCTAACCATTGAACCATAAAGTAACGCTATCCAATGAGAATCTCTTGGATACTACGAAATACTACTCACTTTTTCAAACGTGTGATCTCTTCAATTCATTTTTCTACCAAAAGTCATGTTACAGTATCAATGGGCAAAAAGTTGGAGTATAGAGGTTTTCAAGGGTGCTGAATCCAAATTTGAGGTCAAAACCCTGAATTTCCGACCCACCGAAATACCCCATTGTTTTAAGTTGATATCTTTGGTTTTAGAGTAAATAAAAGATTTTGATTTCAAGAAAAACACAGATATTGTCCCTCTATCACCCTCCATATTATAAAACACAATTTTAAGTCTTTTTCTCCACTTTGAAGTTTCTATTAGCGGCGGGGTCTGTTTACGAACATTCACCACTTGGTAAAGATAATAATGGGGAATACGCCTCACTTTTTTTTCGAAAGAGGGTTCAATGATATGGAAGAAAACCTTAGTGTGCTGCTCGAAAACGCATCCAAAAAATTTAGAGAATTTAAGGAAGATGGAAATTCTAAATGTAGCGGCAATCTGGAAATGTTGTGATGTGACGAGCTGCCCCTTACGACAGCAGTGCTACCTCTGAAACGACCTCTAAAAAAGCTACCTCTGAAATTTATTAGCATATGTGATCAAACACAGGAGTACGCCGCGAACTTGCAAGAAGAATGCAAACGCGAAAGTGACCAAAAGAAGCAATTTTACTTTTTTTACAATAGGATTCTACCTATTAGTTTATCAAGCATTATCAGTCTTCATCTTCTCTTATTTAGTTTCTATATTAGTTAGTTTCGTAATTTGAATCACATTATTTGAGTGGATCATTTCGTGCGGTCACAAGAGTGGCTACAACTCTACCGGTGTGGATTTGGTCAGTTTTTGCGTTGTTTTGCGGAAGGAACCCTGGGTGTGACGTGATCAGTTCCCCTCGATTTTGCGGTGTTTTTAGACAGAAGCTTCACTTGTTTCGGCATTTTCTTCTACGGTAATTTTTCACTGGGGTATTTCTGGTGTTAAACGTTATTCTAGGGCCCTATTATAGGATTTGACTTGAAATTCCGGAATCTAAAATTGAGGCAAATTCCCCATTCCAAGATCAGGCTTTCCTCTCATTTCTGATTCAGTTGACGATATTATTTAGAAGACTCTCGCCTGGCGAGAAATTCGAATTAAAGAAAATCACTCTTGATTGAGAGTAATTTTCTTCATATATTTATTTGCAAAAAACAAATCACGACAATTGCTCATTGAAATGAATTGATCTCGGGGAATGACTCTGCATGGATCTTCATCAGGGAAAGACTTCACCTTCTACATGGATGCCACGATGCACCAAATTATTGAAACAAAACCTGCTTCCATGTTTGTGTCCGACAGTGGAAGGAGAAGAAGAACATTGCACTGAACTCTCTTGTTTTTATGCTTGGAAAGGACGCGTTACTTAGATGTGCTTTTGGCTTACGATTTTTCAAGTGATTATTCTGTAAAAAGAGTTAATTTCGTTTATCAATAAAAGGTTCTTTTAAAAGAGTGTTTCCTGTGTTAAAAAGTCCGGATCTGATGATGGCTTCATCTGAGGTCCGATTTCTCCAATAATGGTCGTTTACCTAGAGGTGGCTGAAGCATCCCTCCATGTTTCTCACAGTAACCGATAGGATGAATCTCGCTGGAGTCTACAAGGCGCCAGAAATCATTTTTGTTGTCACTCCCGTCGAGGCGGAGTCGGATTCGAGAGCCAGAGATGCCGACGACTGTTGCGATGCAGGTGGATGTTATGTTCCTCGGATCCAGAGCTTCCAATTTCATGCCAACTTTGAACTCATTCACGGGAGGGTTGGGATTCTGGCGACATGGAAATGAGAGTTACAAAAGAGAGCATGAGCATTGAACAACATAAACAAAAACACAAGTTTAGTGTCTTTTTGGAGGTGAAGTTACTATAAAACCTTTTTTGGCCCATGGAGAATAGAATGTATGCCTCTACAGACAAAACGAGATACATATAAAGACTTTTCTACAGAGTTTTAGCACGCTAGTAACATTTGCCATAGAAGGGGGCCCTGGGAAATGCTGCTAGAGCTATGGGAATGCGAACAATCCAAGAATAGTGACATAGGGAGGGAATACGAGGATTGAGACAAAAAGTGCTCCACATTTCCCATGGCTTGGTGTAGAAAAATGCATTTGAAAGTTGGGAAACATTTAAATTTTTAGAAGCTGGTTGATGTTTCAGCCACACAAAAAGCGAGCCTTTCTTCTCACAAGAGGAGTATCTAGGGGAAGAATGTGGTGGAACGGCGTGAGCGCTGCCTAGCAAAGATAAGATCAACCTTCTGGAGCACAAAAACCTAGATCTCCTTATCAGCTGGCTTATGTAATGTAGGTATCTTGTGTTGTGTTTCTAATCCTTTCGTAAATATTAGGGGTATTCACGGTCGGGCCGTTCTCGACGTGTTAACGTGTTATACATCGAGAATGTGTTTAACGTCGAACGAATCGGTCGTAAACATGTTATCAAAGTGTGTTATCAGTCGTTGTAAGATAACAGACCCAAATGGTCTGTTTATCTTGTGTGGTAACTTGCTAACGTGTTATCTATCGCGTTATCAAAAAGAAAATGGCCGACAACTTGCCAGCTGTTTTCGTATGTGAGGTGTTCGTGAAACAAGTGGCCCGGTGGCTTTTCGTTTCACTTTCAATCCATTCCATGGTACAAGCAATAATGGACATTGTGGATGTTTTTTTACATTGTTACCGAATTTATGGCATCTACCCCTTCTTGTTCACACTTCCTCCACCGAATCATGCCACACAACAACCATATGACCCTCCTGGCTGCGGTCTAGCCACCTAATCGAAGAAGAAGAAGTAAGACTTTAACAACTTCAGGACGTTTAACACGAGTCAACTGGGGTTGTTCACACTTTTTTTTTAACAAGTTAATTGCTTAACACGTTCAACACATGAAGCTCAAACGTGAATACCCCTATTATAATGCTTTAAAAATTAATGTGGTTTACCTACGAGTACATAGATTTTTATTTCAGACTGGTGCCTTTCTTATTGATGCCTCAAACAGATTTGATTGCCTTTTCATTGAGGGAGAATTTTTGGATTCATATAGATTAAGAATGGATCTACAGACATTACCAATGGCCGATAACGGAGGTGCATCCATCTTGCCAAAAAAGAAGAGAAGGTTCATCTAATCGATGCTAGATAGCGCTCAGACCGATCCACCACTTTCTTTCCCTAGATGCTCCTGCTAACAAGATATTGCAAAAGTTTGCTAGTTGTTATACTTCAACCAACTACTTCCCATTTGTGAGTGGGGTAGTTGCGTAATATTTCTTGAAATTTTCTGACTTGAATCACTCCACGATTGCAGTGATCTCAGTGATCTATCGAGAGATTCCTTATGCCAGATGACGAAGGAGTTGTTGTCGGCTCGCCCTCCAACTCAAGTGAGGACAGTACCTATTCCTTACGGCAATACGGCTAAACTCAAGGAATTATGAAATGAAAACTGAACGTTTTCAACTGCACTTAATTTGAGTCGAACGTCAAAAATACGAAATTCCGACCCATGCACCAAGCAACTACCTACCCAATTTTCGAAGAAGATCGTATTTTTCGTTTGGAACCCACATGATGAGTTCCAAAACTTGGAGAAATCGATGTTTAAGAAAGACAATTTTGTTATGTTATGTACTTTTGGACGGGGATGGCATTCAAATGGGACCATTCAGAAGCTGATACATGATATGTATTTATATTATAAATATTAAAAATGTCATCAAAATCTGATCATTTTCGTCGTTCAGTCTTCCCCGGTGCGAAGAATACTGAATATTTCTACTTTTCCCCAAACGCTGAGGCTCCTACTGTCCCAAAAATGCCTTGAAAACTATATTCTTGGTGACTGAACCAAAAACCATCCAAATTTCTTAGATTTGTAACCGTTATTAACAACGAAATTTTAGTTCCGAGAAATTCACGTTTACGCAAGTACACGATACCAAAACCTTTTTGTCCAAGAGCGATGAAACTCACAGGGGACTGTCTATCAACTAATTCAACATTTCCTGAAAATCGCTCTTTATTTAAGTGGTTTTGTCTCGGACAGACAAACACAAAACCCAAACTGATTAGAAACACACAACAAAAAATGAATGGATAAAATGTCGATTTTGCGGGATCCAATTTTGCTTCCGAGTCTACCAAGGTAGCGGAAGCTTTGTTTTCACTTTTCAAGGATGAAAAAAAAGTTCTCCAAAATCAAAATTTTCACTCGCGTTTTGCGTTTTAGACCTTTCTGAACAGTTTTGGTTCCGTGTCTGTCTGTCTGTGTGTCTGTCATGAAATCCTTGTAACGGGCATAACTATACGAAGTTATTGTCTGATTTCTATGAAATTTTCAGGGATTGTGCGGGTTGGTGTGTAGACGGTCCCCTATGAAAATACATATTTATGAACTATTAGCATTACACTTTGCAGTTATGGTATTTTAAAAGTATGAAAATTATTTATAAGAACAATGCAAATTACTTAATATAGAGCGATGCGGGGAAATAACGAGAATAGGCTATTTTGTAGAATTTTTTGCGATGTAACGTCTCTGAGCAGTATACTCTAGGTACTACAAATACCCCCTGAATTTTTAAATATTTTATTGAGATGTAAGTAGCCTACAATTATAAGGCAATACAGCAGTCAAAATAACATAAAACAGTCAACATTGAAATGACAAAAGAAATCAAAATAAATCGAGTTGGTAGTAGGTAGAATAATACAAAGTAATAATGAAAAGTTATGCCGAACATTAAGGAAAGTAGCCCAGTGAGTGTAGGTAGCGCAAACGGCCCCCCACCCGCCGGCCGTGCGTCACCCGACCTGCCCCGGGCCCCACCCACCATGGCGGTCCCCCACTTCAGGAACCCAATGGCCGCAACAGCCGGCACACAAAGACCGGACGCCACCACCACCAGACCCATCGCACCACAATCTCCAGCACAGGTTGCCGAAAAGGAAGCACCAAAAAAACTATACTGGGATCGACCAGGCGACAGCCCAACCAACAAGGGGGGAAAACCACGAACACACTCATTCATACAATACAGGGTGTCTACAAAACAGCTGTAAGGAATTCAAGGGGTCGATTCTACAACTAATTTCCAACCAAAAGTGTCTCTTAGAATTTTTTTTTAAACGCCTCTTCAACCGACTTTTTTCACTTCTAAGTTTTTTTTCGTGTTTTTGACCTTACACCATTAAAACGGTCATAACTCTCTTAAATTACACTCAAAAATTAAAAATAAGGATACCGTTGGAAAGAGCGTCAAATTTCCTATCTCCCTGATACCAAATAACAAATTTTCAGTTGAATTACGCGAGGAATAAAGCAACCTAAAAAGTGAACTTAGTAAATTTTCGAAAAATTCCCGTTTTTCAACGCCTATAAATCTCTAAATATTACCAGGTAAAGTTCTGTTGCCGGAAAGCCTAAAAACTGCGCCAGAATCTCAGCTTTCCAATGGTATAATCAAAACATATTCTACAACCGTATTTAGGGGAGAAATTCGTGTTTGAACGCGGAAAAACGTGCATTTTTTCAACGAAATCGGCGCTCCGCCTAGTCGATCTGAGGGGTCGGACGATAGCAGTGGGTGGGACGGCGCCTCAGTAGACCGCGAGGCCTCCGGAAACAGCGCTGATTTCGTTGAAAAAATGCACGTTTTTCCGCGTTCAAACACGAATTTCTCCCCTAAATACGGTTGTAGAATATGTTTTGATTATACCATTGGAAAGCTGAGATTCTGGCGCAGTTTTTAGGCTTTCCGGCAACAGAACTTTACCTGGTAATATTTGGAGATTTATAGGCGTTGAAAAACGGGAATTTTTCGAAAATTTACTAAGTTCACTTTTTAGGTTGCTTTATTCCTCGTGTAATTCAACTGAAAATGTGTTATGTGGTATCAGGGAGATAGGAAATTTGACGCTCTTTCCAACGGTATCCTTTTGGTTTATTATTTTCAATAATAAGCCTTTGGAATCGAGCAAGAAAAAAAAATTTTAACCCCCCCTCAAAATTTGATGTTTTACGTTTCAAGGTACGTAGAATACGAAAATCGAATAAAAAAATTTCCGTCCGTCCGCCGTACGCGGCACTTTTCTTAGCAACACTGGACCGATTTGGTTCAAATTTGGTATATGGGCTCCATTTGGGGTCTAGTTGTGCCGCGAAGCTTTTGGTTGATGTAGGTCACTTCTAAGGGGTGAAAATTAAGGGTTGAAATTTTCAAGAGTGCCCTAGCTCGAAAACTCTCGAAATAAAGGTATCGTTTTTTCACCAATTTTAAATAGTATTGAATTTTTAAAAAATTTTGAGACCACCCGGAGCTCTGTAGGACAAACCGTTCGGTCCCTACGAGTACTTGAAGGTTTTCCTTCGATAAAACAGAATCATGAGTGTGAATCGCAAAAGAGGTCTAATCTCCATTCAAATTTTATCGGACTAAAATGCGATCGCTGTTCATTTCTTCGATTTGTATACAGTTTTGCCTCCTGCGTAACCAGTAATCAAATTTCCATACGAAGCTTTCTATTTTTCCAATCGAGTGTGAAGCGTTTAGTTCTTTCTAATAAACTTGATTGTGAAGGTGTGAAGCCAGTATGGTGTGGTAGGTAGTACCTAGCTGGTAGGTAAAAAAAAGTTGGTAGGTAAAAAAAATGTTGGTGGGTAAAAAACGCTGCAAATCATTGCTCAAAGGCTTCTTCACTCTTCAGATCACTGATCAGCTGAGTGAGCTCCGAAGCCATTTTCATTCCTATTGAATGGAAGTGCTCTTCCAGGCGTCTCCAGCAATCGAGGAGATCTTTTTCACTCTTCAGATCACTGATCAGCTGAGTGAGCTCCAGAGCCTTTTTTACTCCTATTGAATGGAAGTGCTCTTCCAGGCGTCTCCAGCATTCGAGGAGATCTTCTTCACTCTTCAGATCACTGATCAGCTGAGTGAGCTCCAAAACCATTTTTACTCCTATTGAATGGAACTGCTCTTCCAGGCGTCTCCAGCATTCGAGGAGATCTCCTTCACTCTTCAGATTACTGATCAGCTGAGTGAGCTCCGAAGCCATTTTCAATCCTATTGAACGCAGGAAACTGAAATTTGAGAGGGAAGGTCAAGGGAGAATACAGATGGTGGTAGGTGCTATTGATGGAGAACCAGTGATCTATACAGAAGGGTGATCTATACAGAAAATAATAAACCTTTGAGCAATGATTTGCAGCGTTTTTTTAATTTTTGAGTGTAATTTAAGAGAGTTATGACCGTTTTAATGGTGTAAGGTCGAAAACACGAAAAAAAACTTGAAAGTGAAAAAAGTCGGTTAAAGAGGCGTTAAAAAAAATTCTATGAGAGACTTTTTGTTGGAAATTAGTTTTAGAATCGACCCCTTGAATTCCTTACAGCTGTTTTGTAGACACCCTGTATACACAATAACACCACAAAACGACAAAATATCATATACTAAATAATATAACAGATCGGCATTTTCTGCTAGACAAGACAACATATTAAAAAAAGAGACAGGTACCTGACGAAAACATTCTTGCGGAGCAGCAGTGCTGTTCGTTTCCAGAAGGTATCCATCCCATTCAAACCTCCTTGTAGGGGATGCAGGGGGTGGACCAAAGGGTGTCCTGGATGGCGAAGGAGTGACAACTGGAGCCGCCACGGAGGACATTTGAGGCGTAGCAGATGGAGTCACAGGTGGGACTGCAACTGAGGCGGAAGGAGTGACTGATGGAGGTGTCCTTTCTTCCAAGTCATTCGCCGGAATTTCTTCTTCTTCTGTTGAGATGAGAGATACATTAACACAGCATCGAGATTTCGTCACTTCAGGGCATATTGTACCCCCCCAAAAATGGCGAATTTCGTGACCCATTATCTCAGAAACCCGCTGTCCGATTTTGATGATTTTTTAAAAATAATTTAGGCCTAGGTAAGATCTACAAATCTGCGGAAACACATTTGGAAAATATGAATTAGGTGAACCACAATAAATTATCAAACTTAACGTTTTAGTGGCGGTTTGGCGTCACTTTGTTCACTCATGTCCGAACTATCTAACACATAATTTCAATAAAATGTTTCCACATATTTTTGCATCTTGAATAGACAAATCTTTATAAAAAAGAAGCTGTTTTGTGACGGGACAAACGGTACTTCCATGCTACTACCTACCTATTTCATTCAAATATTACGAATCAACGCAAAAATGTGATAAAATGAGATTAAGTTTAGTCCCCTAAACATAGATAGATACAAAATAAAAATAATAAACCAGTAGAAATGGATTTATGGTGAGTTAGGTCAATTTGAGAACGTCTCCCAATTCACTAAGACCACGTCTCACTTACCAACTTTGATCTCAGGATTTGCTTGTTTATGCGTCTCAATACAGCCGGGGGAGCAAAAATTTGGAGATGCATCGACATTTGGGAGCTTCATCGGTGATCCTCGGACAACACTACTGCACTGGGCACACTGAAATTGACAAGGTTTGATTCAATAAATAGGGAGATGAGTAGCATAAACATTACAGGATGTATCAGGCTCGAGACGCCAAACTTCAGGGATCGATTCTACAACTAATTTGCAATAACTCTTGTCTCAGAACATTTACTCACTCCCTTAAAAAAAATTGGTACTTTTTTAAATTTTAAGATTTTTTTCGTGTTTTCATCCTTGCAACATTATAATGACTTCCTCGATTTTTGAGAAAACCGTCATCTGATATCACCGTTGGAAAAAGCGTTAAAATTCCTATCTCTCCTATGTCATACCAATTTATTACAAGTAGGGCTCAAGGGCTAACCCTAACCATTGAAATAGTCTGATTTGTAAGAATCACTACTTTCTTTGATCCGTTGTGGATTACACAACGTCAGCTTTCCATCCAATTGATTACTTAAAATAATTTTTAAAGTTAAAAATAAGGGAGAAATCATCTTCGTTAACGAGTTTAGAACCTATTTACTTCTGCACACCATTTTTCTCCGATTTTGGTTAATTATTTTCAATAACCAACCTTTGGGATCGATTGTAGTATGTACCTGAATCTGCGGATCAGGGTGAGGGGAGCCCAAAAGCACTGAAGCCTGGTGGCTTATTGTGCTTCTCCGCAGATTCTATTGTCTAGTCAAACAGTCCCAGCCCTTTAGTAAGGGCCAGTAGTGGTTTGGCTAGGTTAGTGCAGGGGAATGCCTCCATGGGTGTAGGTGACCCAAAGAGTTGGAACCTGCGGGTTGATAGGGCTTGGCAATAAAAAATTATGTGGGAGGCCTTTTCTTCAGCCTCACCACATAGCCTGCATAGGGTTGTATCTTGCGTCACCCCAATGCGGTTAAGGTGGAATCGGAGTGGGGTGAAGCCTGTTACCAGACCAACCACTAGCCTGACTTCCCTGGGCAACCTTTGGGATCGACCAAGAAAAAACGATTTTTCTACGAACACGCATGACGAAGATAAAGTTCCGTCAACTACTTGGATGTAAGTGGAAATCATTTTAAAAAACGCTGCAAATTATTACACAATGGTTTATTATTTTTCTATATAGATCACTCGTCTACAAAATCACCAACCATCCAATATGAAAAAAATAAATAAATAAAAAAAATCAAAAAAAAAAATCACCAACCATCCATTGCATTTCGGTCAGCTCTAATTTGAACGGAGATTAGGCCTCTTTTGCGATTCACACTCGTGTTTTGATTTATATATGTATATATATTTCAATATAAACCCTTAAATTTTTGTAGGGAGCGAACGGTTTGTCCTACAGAGCTCCGGGTGGTCTCAAAAAATTATAAAAATTCTATAGAATCCAAAATTGAAGGAAAAGCAATACCTTTATATCGAAATTTTTTGAGTTAGGGCGTTTTCAAAATTTCAAAATTGATTTTGGAACCCTTAGAAGTGACCTACATCAACCAAAAGCTTCGGGGCACAACTAGACCCCAAATGGAGCCTACAAACCAAATTTCATCAAAATCGGTCAATGCTAAGGTGGCAAAAGTGCCGCGTACGGCGGACGGCCAAATTTTTATTCGATTTTCGGATTCTAGGTACCTTGAAACGTAAACCATCAAATTTTGAGGGGGTGTTAAATTTTTTTTTTTTGGTCGATTCCAAAGGTTCATTATTGAAAATAATAAACCAAAATGAACCAAAACAAAATGCATCTAACGCTATTTCGTGACCGATTTTGTGATGATTTTCTCGTTCATGTGCCAAAGTAAAGATATGAATTGTCTACAAAAAATGTAACCCCCCTTGAAATTTGTTGGTTTACGTTTAAGGAATCTAAAAATCGAATAAAAATTTTGCCGTCCGCCGTACGTGGCACTTTCCTTAGTTCTCAAGGACCGATTTTGGTGAAATTTGGTATATGGGCTCCATTTGGGGTCTAGTTGTGCCCCGAAGCTTTTGGTTGATGTCGATCACTTCTAAGGGTTGAATTTTTTTAAATGCCCTAGCTCAAAAAATTTCGATATAAAGATATTGTTTTTTATCAATTTAAGATAGTATTGAATTTTTAGAGACCACGCGGAGCTCTGTAGGACAAACCGTTCGCTCCCTACGAGAAATTAAGGGTTGGACTTACGATAAATCAGAAACACGAGTGTGAATCGCAAGAGAGCCCTAATCTCCGTTCAAATTTTAGCTGACCGAAATACGATCGATGTTTTTCTTCATGTTGGTTGGTGGTAACAAGAGCTAAGCCGTTTTCATTCAAACGAGTGATCTATATAGAAAAATAATAAACCTTTGAGTAATAATTTGCTGCGTTTTTGGACTCTACGTACCTTGAAACTTAAACCTACAAATTTTGAGGGGGGGGGGGGTTAAAAATTTCTTGGTCGATTCCAAAGCATTCGTAGATCATGAATTTTAAAATGCTGGTCAAAGTTGAGGCTCACAAGCCCCTAGAAATGTTATGGTGGCTATTGGAGAAGGGGGGGGGTTACACTATTTCTTACTCTAATACCAAATTACGTACATTACGTGTTTTATCGCTCACCAACTGGTTTAAATTGACGTAATGGGACGTCCAAATGGACGAATCCTATGAGACGTCTCCTGGAATGCATTCGTTACCACCTACCTACCCAAGTCACATTAAAAATGTTTTTTTTTTAAGTCTGAACTTGAATTTTTGTCAACTTCTTGCTTCTTAAACTATTTTTAATGATGCTTTGCTTCCATATCACCTAGGTACTGAAAATTGATGAGGTTCGCAGTAAAGACATCGATGTTTCATCAGCATTCCAATGGTCTATTAAAATTCTATTTTAGCAGCTTTTGACAGAGAAATTTGTGTTTAAACTCAGAAATACGCGATTTACACGAAATCAGCGTTTTGGCATGAGATAATCACTCCGGGTATGGACGACTGGGGAGGTCTCTAGATAATTTTTCTCGCTGAATCGAATTATCGCTTTCCCAAGGCTCTCCAAATTAAAAACAGAAGAAATAGTAGAAAAAAATGATGTAAAGGTGAATATACCAACTAGTTTTTTTGTCGATGTTGGGGAGAAAGAGAGGGGGAAATAAATTGAGGGGTTTCCTACAAGAACAAGATAAGTCCGAAATCGAAAATTCTAAACCTGCTGAATTTTGTGAAAGGCCTTTTCCTGAATTTTCCCCCTCCTGTTGCAAAACGTGACTTGTTTGGTTCTTGCTGAATTTTCATTGAAGCCCAAGTACTGCATGTTTATGACGGTAATCAAATTTTCTGTTTTTATAATAATAATGAAGCTATTTCCGAACTGTGTTTAAAAACTGACAACTAGAACATTTAAAATGTTTTTTTAGATGCCTATGTTGCTGGTTCAATTTCCATGTTTTCTTTGTTTCACCATCAGTAACATGAAGGAGAAAATAATAGTTCCTACTATCTTAAGGATTTGAAAAATGAATGAATAGATAAGTCGACAAGCAGTTGAAAAATACAACATGAAAACAGGTTACCGGCAAAGACGAAAACAGAAATAAGAATGGGAAACAAACAGCTGGGAATGCGACGCCCTGACCTTCAGGCGCAGTGTTGCCACTCGCGCGCGGACTTATTTCGTTCTTGCGGAAATAGAGAGGACTAGAATTCTCCTGCAAAATGCGCACATTTTGAAGCCTCCCGTAGACTTGGATCTGTTCGGTTCTTGCCGAAATGAACTTGTTACTAGATATTGCACACATTCAGGAACAAAATGGCGCCTTAAACGGGTTTTTTCAAACTTTGAACTTATCTTGTTCTTGTAGGAAACCCCTCAATTTGTTTTTCAACTTCCGCAATTCCTTCAAGTGTCCGGTTGAAAGTTTTTCCTTGCCCGAGAGAGCTTAGAAGGTAATCCAAAAGGGTCCAAAGAAAGTAGTGATTTCAACAAATTTTACTCTTGAGCCCTACTTTTAATAAATTGGCCAGACATAAGAGAGATGGGAATTTTAACGCTCTTTCCAACGGTGTAATCAGATTCTGATTTTCTTCAAAATTGAGGAACTTTTTGCCATATTTACGTCGCAAAAGGTCGAAAACAAGAACCAAAATCTAAAAATTAACAACAGGTCGAACAACATGAACAAAATCTTAAAATTATAAAAAGTAATAATCCAAGGGAGAGTAAAAAATAATGTTCTGAGACAAAGTTATTGCAGATTAGATGTAGAGTCGATCCCTGAAGTTTGGCGAGTCGAGCCTGATACGTATATTGGCAGGAAAAGCCACCCATTACACGAATAGAAATCTGTTCTCTCGGAAGTCAATCAAAAAATTAATTTCACAACACTTACACTGTTTATGGTTGTTACTGGCAAAATACAAATTGGGTACTATTCTGCTGAAAGTGGTTAATTATTTCAATGAGGAATTTCACCGAATTCTGTTTGCATTTTTCCTGAATAGTTAATGGTGCGGGATAGATGAAAATCGGGCTGATTTGGGAAAATAAGTCTTCTGTTATTTTTGGGAGACAATCAAAATTTTTGATTTCAAAACTAACCGGGAAAACGGACGTGAAGCGGGAACGCTCGCTGATTGGCTGTTCGGATCGCCGTCTCCTCCCAGTGTTGCCCATTGGGACGACGAAATCGTGTTTTCTAAGAGAAAAGAAATCAAACAAAAACAGGGGAAACCTAATTTTCCCCACTTTGCTTTTTCTATTTTTTTTTTCTTCAGTTTTTCGATTTCGAACATTACTGTCTCGTGAAATTTTGCATCTGGGGACTATAGATTTCTCGATCTCAGCGCTTCAAGCGGCCATAAATGAACTATTCCAGCATGACGTCATTTTCCCGGTTTTTTTTTAACATTCGTATTTTCTACACTCTTTTGTTTATTCGTAAATTAGGAAGTTCGGGCTGAAAGTTTGCCTTAGGAGGTTTTTCGAGGTGCTGAATCCGATTTTGGGGTCAAAAATAGGAAATTCCGACATGGTGAAATTCCTCATTACAAGATACATACTGCAAAAATTGCAGATTGAGTAGGTAAACCATTCTTGAAATTTTGTTTTTTCTCTAATCCTTTACGATTAGTAAGGGAATTAAAACTGTGATTTTCAGTTAAATGATGGATGAATCACACGATAAATTACGAGTTTTTGATTGTTGAGCTTACCTTGATGCCTCCTTTACGAAACTCCGAAAGACAAATGGCGGAACAAAACTCTTTCTTCCCGCTGGGAGTGGGTAGAATATACTTCAAGGACTGCTTGGCTTCAGAACACCACATGCAGATCGCTGTGGTAGGCGGTGGAGAAGGAGCCACAGCAGCTTGCTGCGCGATGGCGGCTGAGGCCTTCGTTTTTGCTGGGCGACCTGAATACAAAATATGGTGATCAGCAAACCTCGCCATATGGCCGATACAGAGTCAAAGATGATACTGATGGACTAGAGGAGGAGATTTACGTCACCCCACCGCCGAATCTCGTCAACCCCGATGAAGAGGATAAGGTATGGCGTCTACACAGAGCTGTTTACGGGCTTAAGCAAGCTGGAAGGGTTTGGAATAATAGAATTTCTTCTGTTTTAAAGAGTTTTGGTCTGCGATGCCTCAAGTCTGACCCCTGTGTTTTTGTTCACAATGGCAAAAATGGAGAATTTACCTCTTTAGCTATTTGGGTTGATGACGTGGTAATATTCTCCAACGACGCTGACATGAAAACAAAAGTTAAAGAAGGTCTCATGGCTAATTTAGAAATGAAGGACCTTGGAGAGATTTCTAAATTTTTGGGCATGAATGTCACTCGTGATAGGTCAGAGGGTACTTTGAGCATCAACCAGTGCGATTACATCTCTAAATCGCTGGAAAGGTTTAGGATGGCTGGATGTAATCCCGTTTCTACGCCTATGGAGGTGGATTCTAGGTCATTGGTGGTAGATCAAAGCTGCAAGGAGCCCTATGACACCAAGAATGTTCCATACTAGGAAGCTGTAGGCTGTCTTCTCTACCTATCTCAGGTATCCAGACCTGACATATGTTACGCAGTCAACGTTCTCTCAAGATTTAATAACAACTACCAACCCCAGCACTGGCAGGCAGTCAAACGAGTCTTCCGCTATCTTAAAGGTACAATGATTCTGAAATTGTGTTTTTCCCAGAAGGAATCGAGCGAGTTAGTGGGCTACTGTGATAGTGATTGGGGGAGTGTTTTGTGTGAGAGGCGTTCTGTGGCGGGCGTTTGTGTTAAATTTAATGGTTCATTAATCTCTTGGTTTTCGAAACGCCAAAATACAGTTGCTCTCAGCACTGTTGAAGCTGAATACATGTCCCTAGCGTTTTGCGTCCAAGAAATGTTATGGTTGAAGTCTTTGGTAGGTGAACTGTTCCCTGAGTTAAGGAACTTTGTTCCAAAAATTTTATGTGATAATACAGGGGCAATTCATACTAGTAAGAACGATGTAGTGAGTAACAGAACCAAACACATCGATATCCGTTTCCATTTTATCAAGGATAATGTTTCAAAGGGAAATGTACATGTTGAGCATGTTCCTACGGGCAATATGCTTGCCGATGTTTTCACAAAACCCCTTCCTACTCAGGCTCATGTTAACTTCAATAAGGCTGTTTTTAATGTTTAGTAAATGTTTACATGTAGCTACGTCTACGTTTTATGTAAGAAGTGTATCGTTTGTTCTTGCATATTACTGAATATTATTCAGTTTGTTTTTTGTATGTTTGAGGGGGCGTGTTGGGATTCAAACATTCAAATATCCCGCCATGTATCATGTCGCCCATTTTGTTCTGATTCCTAACTTTTATCAGTTCCTTTCATTAGACGCGTGCTTCTACCTCGACTCGGATATTTTTCTCTCGTTTTCACCTCATATTTCCAAGTCTAATAGATATTCCTAAGGTCTTTGAGAGGTATAAAACGTAAAGATCGTAAGAATAATACTATCCAACAACTGGCAACTAGTTCCCAACCTCAACTTCCTCTCAAATTATGTCGTGGATCAATCGCTGTCAGTTAGGCCTCCTGTTCCCCCTAAAGTGATGGGCAGATTTAGGACCTTCAGTAATTTCTGGGCAATGAGTGTGTATTTGTTACTTCCGTCACCAATCTGACTTTATTCAGACGATTCCACATTCGGACGATGCCTCATCACTTTCGGGGAGAAATACCCCGCCATTACATGACTTTTTATTTCATTTTTGGATTTGTAAATTTATAGATAATAGCCGTAACAGTATATATTATTCAATAAAATTATACACTCAACTACTTTAGCTAAGTAAAAAATACGTAATAAATGGTCACAAAATTCACCAAAATTGGAACCACCTCCGACCCAATTAACTTATTCCAAACGCTCATAATTGCGTATTTAGAAATGGTTAACTTTTCCTTAAAATGCGTTTTCCATGACAAATTAAAGCTCATCCACATCCCCAAATATTTGTATGACTGTACCACCTGCATTGATTGGTTTCCATACGTCCAGTGCTCATCCCGTCTGGATCTACCTCCCTTTGATTTAAATATTACTATTTTGGTCTTGGAAAGATTAACTCTTAGATTCCACTTCCGTGAATATTCCTCCAGGTTATTTTATTTACTTGGAGTTCTGGAGGGGATTCGGCAATCAAAACTACGTCGTCGGCAAACATTAGAACATTTATTTTCATCGAGCCCACCGACACACCCCCTCCCAGTGCCTCCTGTAAATCATTCAAGTACAGCATGAAGAGCCCCGGAGAGGCCGAACATCCCTGTCTCACTCCTACGGTCGTATCAAAGTTTTCCGACAACCCCTCCTGCGAACCCACTCTTGCTGTTGTAACCGTGTAAATTGCTCGGACCGCATCACAAAACCTATTGGAGACTCCAAGAGCCGACAGCTTATAATAGAGGCACTCTCTGCTTATTGAATCAAACGCAGAACAGTAGTCGACAAAACAACAATATAGCTTCCTGCCCTCTCCTAATGCCAGATGAATCAAGTTAGTGAGAGTAAAAATATTGTCTGACGTAGTATACCCTTTACTGAACCCTGCTTGTCCCTCATAGATCAGGCCTCTCTCCTCACTCCAATCCATCAACCTATTTACCAATAACCCTGTATATAATTTGAGAGTGGTATCGAGGCATGTGATCGCTCTATAGTTGTTTGGGTCGTTCGGGTCTCCCTCCCTTCATGAAAATGGGGTATATCAGAGCTTCCAGAAAGCTAAGCGGGGGTTAACCTTCCAATTTCGGTTCCAATGGTTCCAATTTCGGTGAAGATGGAGGTTTTTAGGGCTGTTTTGCTGTCGACAACCTGTTACGGGGTGTTACAATCAGGTTTGGGGGTGTTACTGGGAGGAGAAAGTAGAAAAAGTACTACGCTTCTTTGTTGAGAAGCTTTTCTGTGCACCCACTAATACCCCGAATTACATGATATATCTCGAGACAGGGCTCGATTATGTATTTTGCCACACCTTAAAGCTGAACGCAGATTATTTGACCAAGACACTAAAGCTTCCCACGACTAGATTTACTAGGGCTACAGCGGACCTAATGATCGCAAAGGGATATGGATGGGCGGGAAGGTGGAGAGAAATGGCTGCAGAGACCTGATGGCTGATGTGACCTTAAATTTTGAAGATGTAGCGGAGCTCCCGCGCCACTTCAAGGCTCTCTAGGACCTCGTCAAGGCAAAATTTAAGAGAGAATGGATGGTACAGGCGGAATCCGCAGAATTTCACCTATTATACCAACATATAGGTGCGACTACCCCCTACATCTCAGACAAAAGGAAGTTCTCACACGTGACAATGATCTTTAAAGCTAGGTGTGAGGTCCTTAATGTCAATTATAAGCCATGGATCGAAGGCAATATGAACCTCTGTTCTCTGTGCAACTTGGGTGAAGAGGAGACTATTATCCATTTTGTAGGCCGCTGTCCGATTTTGTCCACTTATAGGCGCACTTACTTCCAAAGGTCCACACTAGACCGTGAAGAGGTGATAGAACTCCTTAAAGGAGGGAACTGGGAGGCGCTTTCTCGGTACTTGGTGGCAGCTTGGGACCGGAGATTTTTAGTTTCCCACTACAACTATAATGTTGGAATTGAATCCCCCTGACATATTGGTTAAAACTTTGTAAACTCTTACAATTTACATTTTCAATTTACAGAACACTGTGTAAAATCTGTAGAAAATCTGTTAAAAAAGAAAAAAAAATTTAAAGTACTAATTCAATTTAAGTAATTTAATAATATATGATATAAGTAACTAGTTAAAACCTAACAAATGATTATTAAACTTATAGGGGTGAACTCCAGGCTCACGGTAAACTTACCACAGCCTTATCATGCTAACTGTAGTAGCATAACTGTATTAATTATTTTAAATCGTTATATTTTTGTCTATATAAGTGGTTGCATATCTAAGTGCTATATTTTTGTCAAAAAAATATCAATCCTTGCCGAATAAAGCATGTTATCTATCTATCTGTTGCGACCGCGTCGTTTAATTATTATGACTGTTCACCACATATGATTCCCCCAAATGTTTCATGAAAATTATTAATAAAAGTTTGTATCTATCGTTCATCGAACAAAAGTAGTAAGTCATTTACAAAATATTGAAAAACAGTAAGAATAAGTGAGTAAAAGAGAAATAGGAGAAATCAATTACGATCCAGTCAGAGCCAGCTCAACAATTTTTTTTTTTTTTTTTTCCAAACGAGCATTGCACCGAGTGATAAGGAGTTTTTGAAATTCTTTTGGTGTGGAGAACGGTGGGAGAAATTATTCGAGAGGATTGAAGATCTCCAACCATTAACTCTAGCTCATTGTATTTATACAAATTCAGCAAGTCCACGTGAGCGATTCCAGCATTTGCAAAACTATCTATCTGGTTACAAAATTCGATAATTCAGATTTGTGCATGGCGCAAAACACTAGCACTTTCAGAAGCTATGAGAGACTGTATGTTGAAGGGAAGGGCGGAGTCAAGGAGTTCAATCCTGAGAAAAGATTTGTGGGAGAATTGCAAAATTACATGCTGTTTTGCCTCAATGCCAGAATAAGCCATTTCTGCAGGTTACTGTTCTGGTCCCTTTCAGCATAGCAAGCAGAAGACAGAAATGGGGTGTGTTATTTTTAATCTAAACTAGACCTCATTATGAGAATTTTGACACCAGCCGTTCTCTTTTTGGATAAGTAGATCTTTTTCTATAATTTTTCAAAGTTTCGAATGTTCATGACGTGACAGTGTGCTGGGGGGCGCGTGACGTCATGAACATTCGAAACTTTGAACAATCATAGAATAAGATAACACCAGAAGGCTGGTGTCAAAATTCTCAGGATGAGGTCTACTTTCGATTAACAATTTTTAAAAAATCAGGCGCACCCCCTATTGTCATGCTTCGGCAAAAGAGAATGGGGTATTTCGGTGGATCGGAAATTCAGGTTTTTGACCTCAAATTTGGATTCAGCACCCTTGAAAACCTATGTACTCCAACTTTAAGCCCAATGATACTATAACATGTGGTAGAAAAATTAATTAAAGAGATCACACGTTTGAAAAAGAGGCGGGCCGCTATAAATGCACACACACTAGGCAAGGACTACGCCGCGCGCGTGTGTGAGTAGTATTTTGTAGTATCCAAGACGTCCTCCAAGGGTTTCTGTGCATGGATACTTTTTTCAAAGACAGTTGGCTAGCTACGTCACGATTGGCTAGCTACGTCACACCATTCAAATCTTCAACTTTCCTTAGCTTCTCTGATTTTTTAAAAACATTTTCTCGACGAACAGACCCGATTACCGTTATTCCTGAGCCTTACTCTTTTGAAATAAAAAATAAAAAAATTGACTGAAATACCCCATTATAGAGGAATCACTATGCTAGTGGATTACCCAGCCAGTGTGATATCAAATGCGATCAGATAACTAGGAGTGATGCTCGATGGGAAGATGAGTTTTGGACCCACATATGAAAGGCGGTAGATAGAGGGGCGGTCATCGGGGCGAGGCTGGAACAGCTTATGGCTAACATAGGTGCTCCATCCCCTGCATACACAGGAACTTGATGCGAACAGTGCTGCTGTATGGCGCTGATGTGTGGTCGGAGGCACTAAAGTTCCATATGTAGAGGCAAAGAACGGAACCAGCACAGAAAAGGCGCGCTGAGCATAGATATATCACGATGATGGAGAGCCTAGGGCATTAGACTATGCAGCTTCTAGGGTGACTAATTATATTATATTACCTCAACCAGTTCTTAACGTGCTATTGATACTTCCGGGTTTTCCTAGCTAAGATTGGTAAGACTGCAGAAGGGGAGTGTCTGCACTGTCATGAATGAGATTACTAGTCCATCCATCTTTGTGTAGATACCAACAAAGGCAAAGATTGAGGAGAGGTTTGGTTGAAGAAATACGAGAGATGGTGCCAGAAACGATTGTATCAAAGATGCTGGCTACAAAGCAAAATTGTACACCTTGTCTGGGTATGTCACAACAGTTCTCAACAGAAGAAGGGAGATAGGAGATGGGAGAGTATGGTACTGAATTTTTCCATCCAGTTAACCTCTCCCTCAACAGACGAATAGGTAGGTCCAAAAAAATCCATTCTTGTACCTACAGAATGGAGTGTCAGGGACTGAGGGTCTTAAGCTATAATACGATTGCCCCAAAGTACCGCCATATGCCATTCCAGGGCAATCTGCTGGTGTAAGAGGTAGGTATTTTTAGACGGTCCCCATAAGGCACCCCAGCTCGAAGGAAGGGAAATGTTCCGCCCCATTCAAATTCTGTGGAACAAATTTCAACAAACAAACAAACAAAAATGTTCACTAACCCATAGCTGTGCAGTCTTTCTCTAGTGACACATTGTCCTTTTTTTTTAAATTACGCCGTATACGAGGCTCTGCGGCCATTCGTTCACGCGCAGCCCAATAAAAATTTGCTTTCCTATACCAGATGGTTTCGTCGTCTC
>CM019178.2:65710361-65963612 GCA_009739505.2 Apolygus lucorum
TTTTTTTTTTTTTTTTAATGAACTCCCCTCAAGACAAAATGTCTTTTGTGACGGAGGGGGCACGCCATAAATGAAAATAAATAAATAAATCAAATATTATGGGGAGGACGCCCAGGACTCACCCGACCCCGGCCCTAGGGATGAGGGAAGATGAGGAAGGTGGGGGAGGGAGAGAGGGATGAAGGGAAGTGCCTCTATAGAAAGACCACCAATTCAAATATGAGCCTAGCAGGACGCGGGTGGTGATACCACGGAGTACGCCTAACGAGATGCCCAACTCACGCAACTCCGTGGCACTTTTCCCACACCACACACCGCGCCATGACAATGTTGCAGCCATCACCCTGATGTTGTTGGGTGCCACTCCTTTTAGCTCCGACACCGCTTGCCGTAAATCATTTCTATCATACTTCCTTATCTTGGCCCGCCAAGTCTGCTCCATGTCCAAGCTGCCATTGACAACTTGGACATCCAGGATAATGCAAGACTGGTCGGGCTTGACGGCAACGATGTCGGGCTTCTTACCCTGGTCACTTGGCATGTGATACAATCTCTCCCTCTCAACATCCCAGCCGCTAGATGACAAAGCACCTGCTATCTGCTTGGCAACCGCATCATGACGTAGAATGCGGCCACCGTGAGTACGAGGACACTGCTGCACTACATGATACAGGTGCTCATTTCCACTCCGACAGGCGCGGCAAAGGGGTAGTGTTGTCCCGCGACTACCTCTCGAACACCTAACCGCAGTTGGCAAAGATGCCACGCGGATGGCGTGAAAGTGTCAGTAGTCGCGGGCCCCAATGCCCTCCGAAGCCCAATCAACCCATTGGGATGAAATGGGGCTTTCGGAGCACTGTCGGAGTTCTTTACCATCTACTGACTCATGCAGCGCAGCAGCAAACTCAGCAGACGAACTGGGTTTTGGAGCAGATGGTGTTGCTCGGTCGCACCATGCTAACTGCTGCCTGACAAAATCAAGATCAGCAGCAGCACGGGCGACCTCCCAGCTCGACCCTTGAAGGGCTAGCAGGCGCTGGCGGCGCAGAGAAGGGATACTTGCAGAGAGAGACACAATGCCAAGACCACCAGATTTGACTGGTGCGTGAATATAGGCACTTGGGACACCAGGCGGGAACCTCAGCCAAGAGCGCACAGCAGAGCGTACTTTGCGATCTAATTCCTGCAGCCTCCCCGCCGTAAGCCTGCCAAAGACTAACCCATAGGTCAGCTTTGGCAGTAAGTACGTGCGGAGGAGGCGCAGTTTCTGCTGTGGCTTCAATGGAGCCTTGGTAACGCGCTCAAGCGCTCTACCAAGGTCCACACGGCTGGCAGTGATGGTGGCCACCCCCATGAAGTCGACTCCAAGGTACCTCCAAACCTCCAACACGGATCGAGATGGAATGGGGGATTGTCCAACGACAAAACCCCCATCCACAACTTTCACCTTATGTTGGCGACCTGACGGGACCAAGGAGACCGACCCACATTTATCGGGGTTAACCACAAGTCCACACCTGGCTAGCTGCTTAGCAAATGCATTGAGGGCGATCTGCAAGCCCTCACGGGTTTCTGCGAGTAGGATAACATCATCGGCAAAAGCCAATGCACCTACTCGCACCCCAGGGGCGAGATCAAACCCTACTTCAGTGGGCAGCTTACCCAAGGCCGTATCCACAACCAGGTTGAATAGGAGTGGTGACAGGGGATCCCCCTGGCGTACCCCACGCCCAATCAGTACATCCCTTGACATCTCACCCCCCGCCTCGAGGACCGTCACGCCTTCATGGTACAGACAGGCCACATACTCGATTAATCGAGATGGGGCCCCGACACCACGAAGGCAATCGGTCATGGCAAGGTGACTGACTGTATCAAAGGCTTTAGCAACGTCCAGAGCGGCCAGATGGAGTTGGCGGCGCTTCATACGGGCCAGCGAGATGACAGTTTGGAGAACTGTAAGGTTCTCCGCTGTGCCATCCGCTGGCCGAAACGCTCTCTGGACGTCACCAATGACACCAGCCACCTGGAGGCGAGATGCCAGTACTTTTTGGAAGTGGCGGAAAACTACCGACGAAATAGATATTGGTCGATAGCCTCCAGGCCCACTTCCCCCTTTCTTGGGAATAAACACTGTTCGGGAACGGGTCAACGCTTTCGGGGGTCTTCCCGCAAGGAGGAGTAAGTTGAGGATGAGCAGCTTGATCGTGTTTGGTGCTTTATTCCAGCGTCGGGCGGAAACACCATCAGGTCCAGCGGAAGTGGAGTTCTTGACACGGCACCTGTGTGCCTCGTCCAAAAGCACCGGCGCACACATAATGCTACGCAAGGAATCCCTGGTGGAGACTGGGGGAACCACTCGCTCACCAGGGTTGTGGCTGGGAGCACTCAAAAGTGGCTCCCAGAAATCCACAAACTCCTGGAGAGGAGGCTCAACTTGATCTTCCCCAGGCTCCTCCAGTACCTCGGTAGCTACACGCGCCGGATGCTTCCTCCACAAACGCTGAACCCGCTGGTACCTCCGCCTTCTTGCTTGCTTCGCCGCTCTGCGACCTCCATGCAGCACCACTGTGGGAGGTCGTCCCCCCTGGTGCTGCATCACGGTCGCATCCCCAACCTGCGGGAAGGTCCTGCCCAAATAGGCTGCAACATCATCCTCCAAGTTGTCTGGCACTTCAACAGCCCGCCTCGCCAGATCCTGCAGGTAGGCGCTGTCATAGCCTTCAATACGACCTACCTGCCCCCCGAGCCTCAAGACCTCAGTCTTCAGATCGGCAAGAAGACCGGAGGACCCGGGGGAGGGATACTGAATGGCAGGCTGCTGCTCCATGTCAGCAACAGGAGATGCAGGAGAAGCCCCACTGCTATTTGCCAGGATAGCTTCCTGGACAAGCTGCTTATAGTGGGGCTTCAGGCGGATGTTCTTGATGGCAATGACCGTGCGCGAGGGAAAACGATCATTTAGATACACATTAATATTACGTACCCCATTGCGCACGGCCAACGCCTCATCTGCCGCCATCCTGCGCAATTCCTCAGAAGCATACCTGTGCTGTACTCTTTCAATATCAATAGCAGCATTAGCAGCAACAGGATGCTTCCATCTGACATGGAGACCAAGGCCAGACCTGGATGTAAATGCCCGCTCACTATGGGCACATTGGTGGCTCAAAGAGGCAGTGGAAGAGGAAGAAGGTAGGGATGATGAGGAAGAGGAAGAGGGAGAGGATGGCCGACGCCCCTGCCTGGGGCGCCTCTGAGCGCCTCCCCTAGAACCCCGCGTGCCAATGGGCAGGCGGGGGTTATGAGGCTCATTTGTTCTTTCCATAACGGGGGGGCGCTTAATGAAAAGGGTCAGGGAACCCGTTGACAGGGGTTCCCTCCCTATTCGCCAGAGGGTCATTCAGCCACCCCTGGAATTTCAAGAGGGGTCCACCAGGGAAACCTAATGGAACCACCTCTGTCCATCCCAGGGGGCCCGGGTTGCGCGACGGGGACGCATGACCTTGACTTGGGTAGGGATAAGAAGGGCTCCTAGGAGATAAAAATACCCTCTATTACCCTACCCCAGCAACCCAAAGATCCAAAATAGATAGTATCCAAAGATAGTAGATAGGTACTACCTATCTACTACCTACCTACTTCACAATCAAGTTCATTTTTGGAAGAAATAAACGCTTCACACTCGATTCGAAGGAATAAAGAGTTGTGGGTGCCTTCAATAGGAAATTGAATTACTGGTTGCTAAGGACGCAAAACTGAAGACAACTAAAAGAAACGAACAACAGTCGTATTTTGTCAGCTAACATTTGAACGGAGATTAGGCCTCTTTTGCGATTCACACTCGTGTTTCTGATTTATCGTACGTAAAACCCTTAAATTCTCATAGGGAACAAACGGTTTGTCCTACAGTGCTCCGCGTGGTCTCAAAAAATTCTATAGAATCTTAAATTGAAGGAAAAACAATTCCTTTATATCACAATTTTTTTAGTTAGGGCGTTTTCAAAATTTCCAAATTCATTTTTTGACCCTTAGTAGTGACCTACATCAACCAAAATCTTCGGGGCACAACTAGACCCCAAATGGAGCCTACATACCAAATTTCATCAAAATAGGTCTATGCTAAGAGGGGAAAGTGCCGCGGACGGACGGCCAAATTTTTATTCGTTTTTTGGATTCTACTCGTACCTACGTACTTACCTTGAAACGTAAACCATCAAAATTTGATGTTTACGATAGCAAAGTTTTTTTCTTGGTCGATTCCAAAGGTCCATGATTGAAAATAATAAACCAAAAAGTTGGGATTAACATCAAAGAGTAAGGAAATTTAGTTAAGTAGGTACTTATAATAAAATCGTGGAGGTTTGAAATTTGTGCGAATCGAATAGTTACGGCCGTCTAGTGCGATATTTTCCGAACAATACGTTCGTAAAAGTTCCGCAGGCGGTAACCTCCACTGTAATAATCCATCCTGCTTGATTCGTCGCTTCAAAACACAAACATTCAATTACAAGTTTCTTCTCCTCACAATTTAATAAGGCAGGAAAGTAGAACCGTCAAATTCTGAAATGAGCGGTAAAAAGGAGGTACAGCGTACTTTTCAAAAAATGCCGCTAGACCGCAGCACCAGCTGCTCGTCTTTCGGCGGCGAGACGCAAGTATCTTTGGTCAGCTAAAATTTGAACGGAGATTAGGCATCTTTTGCGATTCACTCTCAGTTTCTAATTTATCGTAAGCCCAACCCTTAAGTTTTCAGAGGGACCGAACGGTTGGTCCTACAGAGCTCCGGGTGGTCTCATTCGATTGTAAAAATTCACTATCTTAAATTGATGGAAATACTTATCAAAATTGTATCAAATTTTTTTGAGTTATGGCGTTTTTCAAAATTTCAACCCTAATTTTCCAACCCTTGGAAGTGACTGACGTCAACCAAAATCTTCGGGGCACAACTAGACCCCAAATGGAGCCCATATACTAAATTTCATCAAAATCGGTCCATGGGAACTAAGGAAAGTGCCGCGGAGGGCGGAAAAATTGTTATTCGATTTTCGGATTTTCCGTACCTTTAAACGTAAACCAACAAATTTTGAGGTGGGG
This sequence comes from Apolygus lucorum, assembly GCA_009739505.2. Lineage (NCBI taxonomy): Eukaryota > Metazoa > Arthropoda > Insecta > Hemiptera > Miridae > Apolygus > Apolygus lucorum. The sequence goes on from CM019178.2 coordinate 65,715,459, forward strand.
GGGGGGGGGGGTAAATGTTTTTTCTTGGTCGATTCCATAGGTTCATTATTGAAAATAATAAACCAAAAATTGGCCGGCCGTACGCGGCACTTTCCTTAGTTCCCATGGACCGATTTTAATGAAATTTGGTATATGGGCTCCAATGGGGAATTTGCCTCACATTTTTTTTTCCGAATGAGGGTTTATTTTTATGGAATAAAACCATAGTGAGCTGCTCGAAAACGCATCCAAAAAATTTAGAGAATTTAAGGAAGATGGAAATTTTAAATGTGGTGGCAATGTGTAAGAGGCAGCCATGTTTGAAATGTAACGGATATTCTACCAATCTGACTTCAAAGGAGGTTCTGTGGCGCTTACCACAGAAGCGGAACATACACGAACTTTTAGCTTACAAGTAGTGCGCACAAGAGTGCGCCTCGAACTGGCAGGAAGAACCCAGACACTAAAGTGACCAAAAGAAACAATATTACTCACTTTTTTACAATACGATTCTACCTACTAGTTTATCAAGCATTATTAGTCTTCATCTTCTCTTATTTAGTTTCAAGATTTGAATCACATTATTCGAGTAGCCATTTCACTGGATCGTTTTGTGTGGCGTGCTAGAACTCTGTCTGTTGTCGGAGTTGTTTTCGCGTCGTTTTTATTTTTCGTATGACGTCAACAATATTCCTCGATTTTCGCGGTGTTTTGTAACAGAGGCTTCACTTGTTTAGGCATTTTCTCCTAAGGTAATTTTTTCCCCTTGGTTATTCCTAGTGTTAAACGTTATTCTAGGGCTCTGTTATAGGATTTGACTTGAAATTCTAGAATCTAAAATTGAGGCAAATTCCCCATTGGGGTGTAGTTAGGCATCTATTGAGATTTTCTCAGTTAAATTAGTTGTAGAATCCCAAAGTATTTCGGTATGTATCTATAAAATTTATCTTAGGTATTGAAATTTCAAAATATTTAGCAAAAAAGTTTTCAGTAGAAATTACCGTTTTAAACATTCTAATGTACGTCATATTCGATATTGCTTTTTGGAGTAGGTATATGTAATGACTCATACTCTTAACCATGTTAGTTCTCCAATAAAGGACAAGGGAAACCCTGAGTGACTAATCATGCCAGGTAGGTAGAATGAGGTGCGGGGAACAGTGACATCACTTGACGTCACCTTTTCCACTCTCCCCTTACCTTGTTTGACCAATATAAAAGGAGGACTCAGGGCTTTCCCTTCATGCATTCGTCTTCGAAAACTCGACTTGATTATTTCTCGCTCTACCTCGCCTTCTCTCTGAAGCCCATAGTTCCTCAGAGGTCTCGGTATGCGATAAAGCTCATCGCGCTGGCTTCTGCTCCCATTTACCCTAGTAGTTGTCTGCCCCCAACTAGGTATAGGTAAATGTGGTGCATTCCTCTGGTCAGCGAGCAATCGCGCCTAGGTATGTATCCGAGCTGAAGTCCTAAAGCACTCTTGCACGGTCAGGCGGTGACCCGCGCCGGGCATCGAGTGCTGTCCCGTCCTTTGTCTTCGTTGAGTAGGGACCAATCAAATCGACAAACCGACGTGAAGCCGATCGCCTTCACACGCCGTCGTAACAGTATAGTATATTGGATTTACACTCTGGAGCTTCCCAAGGACTCCTTGACATAAAAAAAGAAAATTTGACAAATCAATTTAACCGAATTCCAAGTTACTCGAGCTTCCGTTTGTGTTTACGATAAATAACTGGACGGCAAAACGCGTTCCATCAGAGGTATTGAACTGTTGACAGATGTTGGACGGCGATTGGCAGGCTGCTGAACTGCTGTCCAACAATCAATTGTAACAAATATAACACCCTGTATAATTGTCCCATTTTTGAAGCAGCGGTCTTATTAACCCTTAGTTACACTAGGAGGGGATATGCCCGCATTAACAGAAAAACAGAAATAGAATGATGAACCGTTCACTATTGTCCCTCCATTGTCCAAGGTATCTTTTCTCAGACCTTTAACTGAGTAAAAAATGATCCCCTTAACAATTATTTACCTTACCTTCAGTATGCAATCAGACTGCGAAGTTTGATACACACATATGATTATGATTATAATCATACTACTTCTACTATTATGATTTCTCATGTTTGTATTTTTTGCTTGATATATAGTTTCACGTTTTCTCATGTTTCCTCGTTCTTGAATAATCATAATAATAATTTTTATTATTATGATGGATATAAATTTTGTTACTTATGTATTTCCTACTTAAAAATTCATATTTTTATTACGTACCTGTTGAATAAAAAAAGTATTGAGTTGAAGCTCATCATATATCCATGACTTTTTAAAACCAAGTCGTGCCTTTCAGTGTATAATAAATTAATAATTGTGTTGAAATAAATGTAACTCCCCACCTAGCGTGTAGCCAAGGGTTAAATTAACGTAACCTATGTTCGGTCAATCAGGTCAGGAAATCGTACTTGAAACACCTGGAAAGATGTCTGAAGAAAAACTACGAGGATTCGAACAAAGCTACAATAGAGCAGGATGAAGTCGCGTTTCACGCCAAACACCTGGAGAAGAAAGCATTGCGGTTGTCTATGCGCGTCGGTATTTACCAGCGCTACATGGTTAGAGAGGTAAATACCCTACTTTCATACTAGTACTTTCTTAAATTTACACTAGTCGAGTAAACGGTAGAGTAGAGTCCTTGTTACTCTACCCACCAATCTACCACCTATTCTACTCTACCGTGCCCTCAACTTTGGGTTTTTGATTTATTATTTTCAATAATGAACCTTTGGAATGGACCAAGAAAAAAAAAATTGTTTAACACCCCCTAAAAATTTGATGGTTTACGTTTCAAGGTACGTAGAATCCAAAAATCGAATAAAAATTTGGCCGTCCGTCCGCCGTACGCGGCACATTCCCCACTTAGCATTGACCGATTTTGATGAAATTTGGTATGTAGGCTCCATTTGGGGTCTAGTTGTGCCCCGAAGATTTAGGTTGATGTAGGTCACTTCTAAGGGTTCAAAAATGAATTTTGAAATTTTGAAAACGCCCTCCCTTTTTTTACGAATTTTTTGAGACCACGCGGAGCTGTGAAGGACAAACCGTTCGCTCCCTACGAGAATTTGAGGGTTGGACGTACGATAAATCAGAAACACGAGTGTGAATCGCAAAAGAGGCCTAATCTCCGTTCAAATTAAAGCTGACCGAAATGCGATCGATGTTTTTCTTCATGTTGGATGGTTGGTGGCTTTGCAGACGAGTGATCTATATAAAAATAATAAACCATTGTGTAATAATTTGCAGCGTTTTTTCACTCACCAACACTTCCTCCAATAAAGACGCATAGTTTTCAATGTTTCTTTGGATTCCGATTTGTTGATGTAGAAACGTGAACCTGCCCCATTACACTAGCAATTTTTTTCGGCAATAATTGCGTGCGAGAAAAATTGCTCAAGTTTCATGTTGCTAGTGTAAACATGTACGCAACACAGTGCAATTATTTTTCGTCTTGAAGAAGTTGTAGGCAATAATTGCAGGGTGTTGCGCAACATTTTTAGCTCCAAACGAAGATTGAACTGTATTGCAAATCAAGTCTGAGGGGGTTGGAAAATAATTGCACCTCGAGCACCCGGGCGTGTTGCGGGCTAGCATCTCCTGGCGTTTCCATCCAAGTCGGGCGATTTCTGTGAATCACAGGATTCCCGCATGTCCCGGGAATCACACTTCACACAATTTCAAAGTCCGTTTTGGACATACGGGCAAAATTCAAAAATAGTTCACCGTCAAACAAAAGTTCCGAGGTTATCGCGAGAGTACAATCTCTTCTGCTGAGATACTCGCGTTGCCAAGTTGTCCTTTTCTTCCTCCCCTGCATGGTGCTTGCGGCGACGATGACAACGGCAGCAGCAATGATTTCCGCTTCCATCATGTTGACGAACTGGTGTTGCTAGTGTAAACGAAATAACTGAACAATTTTTATTGCTCAATTTTATTGTACAACACAACGCAATTATTGCGTCACCTCCTGTTGATGCAACACGAGAACGCAATTATTGTCATGTGTTGCCAACAACTTTTCTAGTGCAATTTTTTTGGAGTTGGGCAATTATTGTCGAAAAAAATTGCTAGTGTAAAGGGGCCTATTGGCCAGTGTAGAACGGGTTTCGTGAAGATGTCTAGTCAGCTAGTTGGTTCAGTGTTGCTACGTGTTCCACGTCGATTTCTTCATTCATATATTTTTCGCGCACAAAATAGTACCGGGATTCTTCACCAACTTTATCGTACTAGCATTGTCTATCTTGAGTTGAGGTTTCTCGTGGAGATCATTAATTTCGCGTAACAGTCTTGTGGCCCAGATGATTTCTTTCGTACCCTCACATGCAGCAACAAGTTCAGCTTCAGTTGTAGAGAGCACAACACATCTCTGCTTCTGGCTCAGCCATGAGATTGGTCCTCCTGCGAATTTGCATACGACACCTGATGTTGATCGCCTAGTTTTTATGTCGTCAGCATAGTCATCATCACTGTTCGCATCAAGACTGTGACAGCTCCTTCCCTTGCATCCGTCAACGTATGCATCAAGACTTCTCGATACATATTTCTTGTACATCAACCCGTACGAGAGAGTTCCTCTCAAACATTTTAAAATTATCTTGACTGCAACCCAATCAGCTCTAGTTGGCCTTGTCACCTTCTGAGCTTCTGTGTCACTGCATAGGCAATGTCGGGGCGAGTCACAACTGCCAAATACATCAGCCTTCCAATTGCTGATCGATATGGCACATTTTCTTCCTATAGCTCGGATTCCATAGAATCTGGCACTGTCTGTTCTACTGGTGTGGCGACCGGATTTGAATCCAGCATTCCGAACTCTTCACACACCTTCGTAGCATAATGTTCTTGGCTTAGAAAAATTGAACCGTCGGAATTTCTTGTAACTTGCATGCCAAGATAGTTTTCGACGGATCCTTCTGTGACATGGAAGTCACTCTTGAGGTTGTCCACGAACATTTTCATCTCCTTCGGGTCTTCTCCACACAAGATTCCGTCATCTACGTATATTGTCAAAATCAGCCTCTTCTCTCCCTTTTGACGATAAAACAGGCACGAGGCTGCTTGACTTTGGATTAGACCTTGAGATCTGATGAAATTCGTAAAACGAATATTCCAGCATCTTGGAGCCTGCTTCAGACCGTATAGGTGAAGAAAGACGAGAAAAAAAGGGAGTCGGTTAGGAGTTGGATCGGTCGGAGAGAAACCCTCGGAGCATCAGCCAATCTGCTGAAAGAACTCATGCTTGAAGACCAAAATCCTTATAAATTTCAACGAACCGCAGGTTATCCTGTTCAGTCCACTTCATTTTCTTCACCTCACTTTTCGAAAAAGAAAAAAACTCAAAAAACCTCGGAAAAACCACTCACACGGAAACAAGGAGCTCCTCCAGTCGTCAGATACACAAACATTACACCTTATCACGCCTTTTCCCTTCTTCTTCCAACTTCTTCTTTTTTGATTTCACTCTACTATACGCGAAACTGTTTGAATTCGTAGAATAGGCAGTTGAGTGAACAGGAGAGTCCAATTTCTGGTGGTGGAGGACGCGGTAGAGAAGAGTCCCTCTACCATAGTGGTAGAGTTCCCTACTCCACCATTTAATAGTTATTAGAGTGAACTCTACTCTACTGATAATGTTTACACCATGTAGAGTGTATTGCTTAAGCTCTACTCTACTGTTTACTCGACTAGTGTAAATTAGGCTAGGCCCACTTTCATCAAAACTTAGCGAGTTTGAAACAAAAGAGGCGAGAGGTACAACGTTAAGCAATCAACAGAGAGTTTTTGGTGCCAAAATCTGACAGGCCTGTTAGAAGGAGACTAGTGCGAGCAACAGAGGATGCTACCCAGTTGAAGGAGGAAGCCCGTTAACTATGGACAAATAACTACTATTTGGTTTTAAGGAGAGCCGATCCAAACAGGATTTCGCTACCCCCTCCATCTGCAAGCAGATAGATGAAAACCCAAGGAGGGTGATCGAGGGAGTGGAAGGAACTCACCACCCGGGAGCCCCAGGGGAGCTAGTTATAACTATCAGCTCCTCTAGGTACCTGTTTGTATTAACACCACAGGTTAGGCCGAACCTTCTAGCTGAAGTTCTACCAACTAGACAGGTTGGTACCCGAGTTCATAACAGAACTCACATGCAGAGAGACATCTTCAGGGGGCTAGCCCCTGAGGAGGCCATCTCTCCCCTTATAGCCTTCTTGGTACAAGCCCATGAAGTAGGGTTTGCTCAACCACGACCACCACGAATCCAACCTCAACTGAGGGGCAGGCAGGTGATGCTTTGACCGAGGTCGGTGCATCTGTAGCCTGGGGCTCCCCTCGCCCGTGGTACTGGTAATTGAGATGAGTAAAAAGCCTTTTACAGCATTACTGCTATCCCCGGAAGCCCGACCAGGTAACAGAGGTATTTGTACCTGCTCCCTAACTACTCTACTCCTGTCAGGGGCATGTGCCAGAGCCCTAACATTAAGGGGGTACAGGAGAGGGAGGCATGGTGCGTGGCGGTACCCATCGTTAACTATGGACAGGGGGAAGGGAGGCGCTCGTGACGGTGGGCCTCCAGGAATGGGCGACTGTCTGGGGGAACCCTTTCATCATCGCCCGCTGTTGTCGGGAGGCAAATTCATCGTCACCCGAGAACTCCGAGCTTTGTGAAGAGGTTCCACGGGCCCGTTAGTGGTTGCCAAAAACTCTCTAATGTCTGTTACCAGAGCGCTTTACGAGTTTAAACGGTTGATAGTCGCCCAAATAAACTTGCTAATCTCCGTTAACTACAAATTCATTATTCACTGATGTCTGACGATGACGACGGCGTCTCGAGGAGAATCTTGGATCAGATTCCACACTTCGAGTTGATGGACGATATACTGAGTTTACGCCTTCCCAAGTCCACAGTCGTCCAAGTGCTCGACTAGATTGATGCTCTCCCAGAGTTCCCGTCTGACAAATTAGTTCAAAATGTTAATTTAAATGAATAATGATTTTTCCAATAATGGAATAGTGCATAAGGTGGATTGTGTTGTTAAGGTTTAACCTCCCCAAGGTTTTTCACGAACCTCAATACCAACTACTGCGGTAGGTGCAGTTTACCTACCCCTTGTTCTGTTCAGCTTAAGGGGGTCTCAGTCGGTCGCCGTTTCTTCCTCGTTACGGATTGGTCTAATCTCTTAAGCCGTGTCCTCACTTGCAACATTCGGCCGCTCCGAACCTTGCTCAGATCCTCTGGCGTGTTTAGGGCGGCAAAACTTCAAAGGAATGAGGATCGGAGAGCAGTCTGATCGCTCTGTTGACGGTTTTTCATCCTGCATCAAAGAAATGTTTGGAGTGGGGTGAGCTTTATATGGGCGGAGCGAGGTTCGGAGCGCTGCGATGCTTGGGACAGAAGAGCGGAGCGGGATCGGAGCAAGGTTCAGAGTGGCCGGATGTTGCAAGTGTGGACGCAGCTTACGAACCGGCGCTCGGCTGCCCTTTCCTCACCCCAACCGACAAAGCTGGTCAGTTTTCTCAGGAAATAATCTTTCATGTTTCTTGTGGCATTCTTCTTATTTTTATAATATCTATATCTAAACCCATGCACTCGTTCAATGAGGAATTTCACCAAATTCTGTTTGCATTTTTCCTGAATAGTTACTGGTGTGGGATAGATGGAAATCGGGCTGATTTCGGAGAATAAGTTTCCTGTTATTTTTGGGAGACAATCAAAATTTTTGATTTCAAAACAAACCGGGAAAACGGACGTGCAGCGGGAACGCTTGCTGATTGGGCTGTTCGGATCGCCGTCTCCTCCCAGTGTTGCCCATTGGGACGACGAAATCGTGTTTTCTAAGAGAAAAGTTATCAAACAAAAACAGGGGAAACCTAATTTTCCCCATCTTGCTTTTTCTATTTTTTTCTTCAGTTTTTCGATTTCGGACTTTACTGTTTTGTGAAATTTTGCATCTGAAGACTATAGATTTCTCGATCTCAGCGCTTCTATCGGCCATAAATGAACTATTCCAGGATGACGTCATTTTCCCGGTTCTTTTAAACATTCGTATTTTCTACACTGTTTTGTTTAAAAACAGTAAAACAGTGTAAATTAGGAAGTTTGGGCTGAAAGTTTGCCTTAGGAGGTTTTTCGAGGTGCTGAATCCGATTTTGGGGTCAAAAATAGGAAATTCCGACATGGTGAAATTCCTCATTCCAAAATTAAATAAAAGGTAAAAGTTGTGCTACCTATTGCATTGGAAAACTAAAAGTTGCCACAGGAATCATCAAAATCGACCAATAATTGCCAGAGAAAAGCGGTAAACCCCGTTGTTTAACTGACTGGGCCCCCTTAATGGAAATTATTCGTAAATATTGCATTCCACAATATTTCATTATGTAATTTGTTTAACTTACAGATGGAAGCGATAAAAAAGGCTTCGAAGAAGAATCTAATTCATCCAACGTTTTCTAAAAGGAAATTCAGAAGAATCGAAAGTGCCGAAAAAGAAACTCAAACAGAAGAGACCTCAACCAAGTGTGAGGAAAAGACTGAAATGCAGAATATGCTCTCGAGCGCATTTGGTGTGGATCCGGGATACCCTGGAGAACACGAGGGGATAGACTCGTATGAAGAGTTGTTGAATATCCTCACCTCTTCACCTCATCTGATGCAGGAACAAGCAAACATTAGTCAAGATTACGATGCTACTCTGCCCCGCCTGTTTCATGTGTCTCAGGATGATAGCTACAGCCACAGCTTCCCAGACTCTCCCAAGCGGAGACTGAATTTGGATGAGCGTTTGCAACAGTTGGGGCTTTGGTGCGATGAGGACAATGAACCACAATCAACTGAGGTTCCTAAAAAGGCTCCTGAGCCGGTAGAACCGCCGTGTTCGAAAGAAATTCCCATTAGGAATTCTATAGAAGAACCTGCGTTCAAGATAAGCAAACGCAGCATGCTGCCGTCTGATTGGTCGGAGGAAGTCGTCATCCAAACCGAACTCATGGAAGCCATCCTGAAAAGAAAATCCCCTCTTAAACGAGCCGTCATCCAACGACGTTTCAGAGATCTCTTCGGCTATGAAGGCGATCTACCTGAGTTAGTAGCGGAAACATCGCAAGAAGAGTTGCTGGAGGCGAGGCGACACGTGGCAGGCCAGGTGGTCAAAGCTCTGACGCCTTTCTACATGCAGGGAAGGATCGGCACGAGGCTGGTCTTCAAATCCCTCGCCAAACGTATCACGGACAGGCTTCTTGCCAAGACCATGACACCAGGTAAATTCCATGAATAAATTTCTTTATAAATTCATTATAAATCCATACTTCTGATCGAGGTCAAGTAGGGGCGACTACTAGGTACTAACTCACCCACTAATCTATTTCTACTCCATCCAGTAGTTATAACGAATCGAGTGGTGTGCCCAATACTGCCGTCCAAAGTAAAAAAAAATCGTAGAGTCAATTTTGGACAATTTTTAGGTTTTGGTATGGTTTTTTTTTATTTTTATTTTTTTAAATTTTTATTGGCTTCAAAATTAATTTATACAGCCGCTCCTATATACTTATAAAAAACAAAAACAAATGTAGAGATGATTTACATTAATTTACAAGAAAATTACGTGTTAATTGCAGTCTACCGAAAAATTATAGTTACGTTAGCTTTCAGATTGACATGCCAATTTCATTGAAAAAGTCGTAAATTTTACAATAAATTTCTATGTTGTTCTCGGCCAGTAGAGTGTCAAGGTTGAAGGGGTGAGTCGTGGAGCTTTGCGTTGCTTGGAGGAAACGTTCGCGGGCTGCATAATGGCCTGGGCATTCCAAAACTATGTGGTTGGGCGTTTCTTCCGCGAGGTAGCATATTTGGCAAATTGGAGAGTGGTTCTCGTCTAGTTTGTGAAGGTATTGGTGGGTTTTTGCGTGTCCACTGCGTAGCCTGGTAATAGTTTTGAAGAAAGCTCTAGCTTTTGTCCCAGTAACTGGTTCGAACCATGGCTTTTTGGTAGGATTAGGAAAAAGCTCCTTATATCTTCTGCCGGACGGGTACGCGTGGAATTCGTCTTTCCAATGGCGCAATAAGGAGCAGTTCGCTGCTCTTTTAATATCAGAGGCGGGGTATAGGCTTGAGGGCGGGGGTTCGGGTCGGATGGCTGCTCTTTTTGCTTCGTGGTCTGCAACGTCGTTTCCCCTTATTCCAGAATGGCTTTTTATCCAGTAAAAGATTATTACTTTCCCGTTTGTACGAGCTAGCACCATCTCCCGAATTACATTGGCCTCTATGGTGGTTAATCGGGAAGAGATCTTGAGGTGACTCAGCTTCGATGTAATACTTTTTGAGTCGGTCATCAGTATCACCCTGGAGTACTGCGTTTCGGATGCATTGACGTACCTTAGGGCTTCCCATATTGCAAAACATTCAGCGGTGTAAATAGATGCTTGATTCCATAAACTGAATCCGCGTGCCTCTTCGTTGGTGTAGTCATAGAATGCACAGCCCGTCTGTCGGTTATGGAGCACAGAGTAACGGAGACAAGTTAACAGAGAAGAAAGCCAACGTTAAAATGGTGTGCAAGCGTTTTTGAGGCTGCCTCAGTTGCGCCATCTACTTTCAGCTAGGATTGAGGAACTACTACGGAAGTGGAGGTGGGGGGGAGGCCACACTTCATACCGCTTCTATTCAAATCCTTTCGAATGACCAGAAATTGATAACTTTTCGTTTCATCATCATTTAGATTTGCAAAAATTACTTGGAAAAACCAATCGAGGCGAAAGGTATTTTCAGAGTTCCTCATGCAATTGTTGTTGTCCCTATCGCCAGGGGGAATTTGTATTCAGCCAGTAGTTCAAATATTCAATTGACAACTGCCACCCAAAGAAACGTTTGAAACCCAGTGTATTATTGAAAATCGCTCGATTTTTTCGTACATATCGCGAATATAACTGAATGTTATCAAATTAATTACTTAGATGCAACCGGTAACGCACCAAGGAGAAAAATATGTGATAAACAAGGGGACTTGTTGTGATGAGGTTGGGAACAAGTGATCATGAACGCTATCTGTTGCTTTCCGCTATAACTACGTCCTGGAGCTCCACCAATCAGAACGCTTCTCGGGCTCCCAGATTCAGCTTTCAGCCCAGTGGTTATGGAGTGATCCATCAGTATAAATTACCACGGTGTTTGGTCCCCATCTTTGTAGGAATTCCGACACACGCTGTGTCACGGAACCAGGAGCAGAGTATATGGTAGAGGGGAGAGTCCGAATTGGCATAGAGTTCTGGAAAATGTTGTAGGGGATGGAGTAGATAGGAGGCTTGTCTGACGTTGCCAGCCACTGAAGATCACTGGAGAGGCTTGTGAAGCTTTCACAAAGCAAAGGTGAAGGTTTCTTGGTCCAGAAGCGGTCTGTGAGATTAGAAATAGCCAGTCTCCGGATTTTACTCAGTAATTCTCCGTCTTTGTTAAAAAAGTTTAGAAGAGCGCGGTCTGCTAGCATCTTACGTCTCAGGTGCAACGGGGGCTCACCTGCCTCCGCCAAAAGTGCATTGATAGGAGTGGAACGCAATGGCCCTAGGCTAATTCGTAGCGCTCGATATTGTACTTTGTCTACTTTGGAAAGAGCGGATTTGGATGCAGAGCCGTATAGGAAGGAACCATAATCAATAACTGCTCTCACAGTTAGTTTGTAAAACATCAGGGCCGTTTTAGGGTCGGATCCCCAGTTGGCATTTGTGAAAGCTCTTAGGATGTTGAGGTATGGTTCTGTCTTGGATGTTATCTTGTCAATATGAGCATTCCAGCTAAGCTTTTTGGTGAAAGTAACTCCCAAGAATTTGACACGGTGCACACATTCGAACGTCAAGTTTCCGAGTGAAATCGTATTTCCTATTGGAAGTCTTTGTTTGCGAGAGAAAGGGCATACTACTGACTTTTCTGGTGATATGTTGAGTGATATCTTGAAAAAGTTATTGACTGCTATGACGGCTTCATCAAGAAGTTCAATGCATGCCAGTGGTTCTCGGTTTGAACAATATAGGCACACGTCATCTGCATATTGTATTACTTTCACGCCCTCGGGAAGATAGTTCTCCAATTCCAATTCCAATTCCAATTTGGTATGGTTGGATTCGTAATAATTACGAATCACTTACTCAAAATTATTTTGAGTTCTATTTAATCATTCAGAAAGAAAAATTCGGAAATAATCATTAGAAAAGTTATTTGGTTTGGGTTTTGCAAGGCTTTCCTACGATAAAAAAACAGTGGAGATTCTTCCATCGAAAAAACCGTACCTACGTCCTTGCTCTACAGTGTTTATTAGGAGCAATGTAAATCATGCAACTACCACATTAGGGTTAAACGGGCTACTCACCCCTCAACGATTCTTTTACTTCACAGATCCGAAAGAAGCCAAAAAAGAAGTCAAGATCTGTTTTGCGCTGAAACCAGAAATCCTGACGCCCAAAGACATCGACCACGTCTTCACCTCGTTGGGAAACTTCTAAATCTCTCTCTCCCTTCCTGTACATTTTGTTGTAGTTACTGTACAATCCGTAGAATAGTATTATATGTGTGAACATTCAGGTACGTAGAAATATAATTATGTACAACGTAGAATTTCACAGCATCATTTCTGTTAATATGTAATTTTTGAACTTGATACTCTGTAAATACTCGTAGTATTAACCGCTCTCGTTAATAAACCATCACTGTGTTCTACTCTGTTGGGTCGTTCGACGAAACCCCGTAAAAGCTCTTCATGTTACTTCTTCATCATCGGTGGGTTTGGTTGGGCCGGTGATGGGCAGGCGTCCCCAAAGAAAGGCTAATGAGGAATTTCACCGAATTCTGTTTGCATTTTTCCTCAATAGTTAATGGTGTGGGATAGATGAAAATCGGGCTGATTTCGGAAAATAAGTCTCCTTTTATTTTTGGGAGACAGTCAAAATTTTGAATTTCAAAACCAACCGGGAAAACAGACGTGCAGCAGGAACGCTCGCTGATTGGGCTGTTTGGATCACCGTCTCCTCCCAGTGTTGCCCATTGGGACGACGAAATTGTGTTTTCTAAGAGGAAAATTATCAAACAAAAACAGGGGAAACCTAATTTTCCCCATCTTGCTTTTTCTATTTTTTTCTTCAGTTTTTCGATTTCGAACTTTACTATTTCGTGAAATTTTTCATCTGGGGACTATAGATTTCTCGATCTCAGCACTTCAAGCGGCCATAAATGAACTATTCCAGGATGACGTCATTTTCCCGGTTTTTTCAAACATTCGTATTTTCTTTACTGTTTTGTTTATTCGTAAATTAGGAAGTTCGGGCTGAAAGTTTGCCTTAGGAGGTTTTTCGAGGTGCTGAATCCGATTTTGGGGTCAAAAATAGGAAATTCCGACATGGTGAAATTCCTCATTTTCATCACAGATTGCGGTTTCATATTTAGAAAAATTCATGGAAATTTACGAGGGGGGCTCAAAAAACGAGACTTTTGCTATACATTTTAGCGTGGAACATGCTTTAGTCTTGGACTAATTATTTGAAAAACGTTACACGAGTGCGAAATTTTACATGATGCCTTTATGAGACAGGAGAATTCGAATGACAAACTTTTTTTTAGAGAGATAAACATTTATTGAACATTTTAGAAGTAAAAAAGTTGGGCAAGGACTTCAGTAGTCTTCGAAAGGTAAGGGATTTGCCAAAAGATCAAATTGATTTATGCCTTAGTGCCAAAGGTTTTGCTTCCGAGTCTACCAAGGTAGCGGAAGCTTTGTTTTCACTTTTCAAGGACGAAAAAAAAAGTTCTCCAAAATCAAAATTTTCACTCGCGTTTTGCGTTTTAGACCTTTCTGAACAATTTTGGTTCCGTGTCTGTCTGTCTGTCTGTGTGTCTGTCATGAAATCCTTGTAACGCGCATAACTATACGAAGTTATTGTCCGATTTCTATGAAAAATTTCAGGGATTGTGCGGGTTGGTGTGTAGACGGTCCCCTATGAAAATCATCATCCCTGGACTGATAGAAGCGACTGCGCATGCGCAAACGTGAATTTCCTTGTAACGGCCATAACTTCTACATTTTCCACCCGATTTCAATGAAATTCTCAGGGATTATGTTGTAGATGGTCCCTTATGAAAATCATCATCCCTGGACTGATAGAAGCGACTGCGCATGCGCAAACGTGAATTCCTTGTAACAGCCATAACTTCTAAATTTTCCATCCGAATTCAATGAAATTTTCAGGTATGTTAGAAATTAGTGTTTAGATGGTCCCCTATGAAAATCATCACCCCCGGACTGATAGTAGCCGATGCGCATGCGCGAACGTGAATTGCTTGTAACAGCCATAGCTTCCTCATTTTCTACCCGATTTCGATGAAATTTTCAGGGATTACGCGGATTAGGTTGTAGATGGTCCCCAATGAAAATAAAGGTCTTAAAATTTACAGCCTCTGCGCATGCGCAAACGTAAAATCCTTGGTACAGCCGTACAATTGTCGCTCTCGTTTGTGACGTAATAATCTCAAATCCAATTCAACCAATTACCTGGCCTCTATAGATCGGTGAGCAGTGCCCTGGACTCCCACCCAGGAGTCCCAGGTTCGACTCCCAGTCAATCTAAGAAATTTTTGGTCACTACTCATTTTTTCGTCCGAATTTGATGAAATTTTCTAGGATTGTCCAGATTAGCGTGTAGATGGTCCCCTATGAGGGAAGTGTAAGGTACTTAGAGATTGGTGTTTTGAGATTAACTACTATGCATCGGATCATCTATATAATCGGGTTATGGATACGAGGAAGCTATGTGCCACACCCACTTGGCAGACTTTTTTTTTTCAATGATAAACTATTCGCTCCTGGTGGCCTCACGAAGCTGACATTTCAGTGGTGGCCTTTCTGAGACTGCTGAGTTCGAATAGCAAACTATACTCCTCCCTGATCAGCTGGGTGAGAGTCCAGTAACAGCCCGCCGATCTCCAACTTAACACGTTCTTAAGAGGACAAGTGTTAATTTTGTGTATAATAAAATCAATTAACTTTTTAAAACTCTCCCTAGTGTTCCAACTTATCTTAGAGGTACATATTTACAAATTTTTGGCACTTTTGAAATTGTACTTATATCCCAAATTTTGTGCTGAATCATGAAAAGTGACCCAAGAAAAAGTTTAATTTGATTTGTAAAAGGATTAATTTGACTTGGAAATGCTATAATATCACCTCACAGAAAGATTAATCACATTATGAAATTGTTTTGGAAAAATCTGAATTTGACTTGGAAAATTCTGAATATGGTTTGGAAATCTCCAAATTGGTCTGGAAAATTCCGAATTACCTAGACTTGGAAATCCTGTATCTCAGCTTCTTCTACATTTACAGCTGTTTTTACAGTATATAATGTAAGCATAAATTGAGGGCTTTTCAACGAGTGGCGAACGATTTTCGTGGGATGAAAACTAACGGCGATACATTTCCCTAGAAACGGGTCGGTTGTAAAAAGAAAATTATTACAAAATCCCGCGCTACTTTCGCTCCACGGTTTTGCCCAGTTAGGTGATGGCTAAAGCAGGTAGGTTGATGTTTTGAGAACGGATAGTCTAAAATCTCTCAGAAGTATTCTTTCGTTGTGAAGACTATACCTACGGTTGGGATTTTATGTATTATTGATGATTATGATAGTAATATCCACAAATACCCTAGAAACTCGTTTTTGACATTTTCATGTCTTTGCTTTGGCACATGAACTGAAAAATCGTCACGAAAACTTTGATCCTTGGGTAACTAATGTAGGCTTGCTACTTGTGGCGGCTTGTGTTGTGACCACAGAGGTAGCGTCCCGTCTACTCGTGGCGGTTGTGACGATCGACACACCAGTCGTAAACGGGAGAACGTTCGACAGGGTTGAGGTCTTGATTCGCGGGGAAATTGGTAGCGGCCCGAGGTTGTGACGCCACGTGCCGGTCCCAAGTTCTCCGATTGATGCAAGACTCAACGTGGCTACCTCAGGTGGGGAAAAACAAACAAATATCGAAACAAAGTTAAATTTACAGTTACAAGGGTAGCGTATGGTAATTACCTGTGGCGTGACGGTGAAGTGGCCAGCCGGAATCTCGTGACGAAGAAAAGCTGAAATGTTTGGCCTGATGGGCGTCCTAAAGAAGAAAGGTGGAACACCAAATGTGATTCCTGCCGTAAGGGCCTACGATGATTCCTGAAGGGAATCTCGGAAGTTGTGGCGGAGTGTGACGATGCACCAGCTCCGTGAGACACACTGAGGAACCAGGTAGAACTCGAAAGAGCAACTGCAAGGTAACAACAAATATTGATATTTATTAAAATGAGAAATCTCGTTTCTGACTAGGCACGCCTATGGTGCGTCGAAAAGAAGCCTGATGGGTGGAACAAACATGGTAAGTATGGCACAAGATAGTTCAACATATATGCATGAAAATTCAAGTAAATTGTTCAATGTACAAATGCAATTTAATAACTCCAATTCGACATTCTGTTTCAGGTTTCCAAGGTAAATCAGTTTAAAGTTCCAGGTTATCAACGAAGGTGAGTATGGGTAAGTATAGGTTAACTTTGTTGCAGGTAAGTTTTAGCTTTAAGTGTACAATTTATCTGTTTATGGTTCTGTTCAAACGTTCTTTCATTTACTTCTACGCACTGTCCTAATATCATTGGCCAATGGATAAAAGGTAAGTTACTAGTTCACTCACACGTGTCAGGGCCCTGAGGTATCCTTCCAGGCGTGATGTGGCGATTGTGGCGACGGTCGTCCAGTGGATGTCCAGGGGTCTTACCACCGGCGTTCTTGAGGAAGATGGGCTGCACAACTCTGATGTCCAAGGGTCTTACAGAGATGTGACGATTGGGGCGGTTTTCGGGGGGATGAAGCTAGCAGATTTAAACTCAATCAAGGGCAGGGCTCGCAGTGACTGGTCGTACTGAATATCTGGGGGGGTCTGGCGGGAGAGGGGGCCGCTCGCTGGTTTTGTTCGGGTTGATCCCCCTCCGCTCCCTCGACCGACGGGTGGCCTCCAGGTGTTGACTTCTGATTGGCTCCCGCTGCCGAGGGAGGGACGCTCTGGTTGGAGACGGCGTCTTCAAGTTGAGGGGGGGTGACGTCACCTCTGAGCTGACCACAGACCCGAAACTGAGCAATGATGATCGCGGGTGACTATGCCAGCTTCGGGTCGGAAGGAGGTTAATGAATTAACCTAGCCTCTTCACTGGAAAAGTGCCCACAGTAAGCGGAGGCTCACACTAACAACCTTACTTCTCTACCTTGTTGTGTAGTGGTTGACATGAAAATGTCCCAATGTGTTGCAGACTCGTATGCAAGCATTTAAAATTGAGTTTATGATTTTGAATCGAGTGTGAAGCGTCTTCTTTGAACTTTGGTCTATTTTTTGAAATTTGGACCCCATAGGGGTGTCCAAAATGAGTTTCAACGAGAAGAAAAAGAACATCTTAAAAATGTTTGGCCCATTCCATCAGCTTCATTTATTTTTTGAAAATTCGCTAAAATGGGGTCTGTTACAAGAAGGCAATTTGAAAGTGTTTCATTTGACGCTTCTTAGATACAGAAACCATTCTAAGGTGAAGTTTGAAAAGATCAGTTTCCCGAAACGAGGAAAGCAGGGATGGATAAACCTCGAATAATATTTCTTTTCTTTTATTTAACAGAAAATATGTACAGCTTTGGAGAGGCGGTCGATCAACTCCCTCCTCCAGGTTCTGAAAAAAGAAAGAATTTGAAGAGTATATTGAGCAGAGTAATAACAAGCCGGTAGGTAATTATCAATAAAAGTTTTCAACTATTGAAAATGTAAAGTTGAAGCAAATTCAAATGTCAAGCAAGTGTGGATTTTCAAATAAAAGTGGTGATCAGTGATGATCCACGAGAGATCTCAACTTCCCAAACGGTAAACCGACGCATAATTGGGCGGGGGTGGGAAGAAGCCATCCACCATCTTTGTAGCTTCCATCTTTGCTGAGTGAGTTAAAGAAGGGATGTAATGTGGTCTTCTCAAAGTCAATTACCTGTAGAATTAGGGAGTGAATGACGTTTAGAGACTAAAATATTTTAACATGGAACATGTTATTGCCCTAGAGTAAATACTACAGGTTATTGCCCGAAAAACGTTACACTGGGGGGGGGGGGGTGCC
Organism: Apolygus lucorum; assembly: GCA_009739505.2. Lineage (NCBI taxonomy): Eukaryota > Metazoa > Arthropoda > Insecta > Hemiptera > Miridae > Apolygus > Apolygus lucorum. Next base: position 65,733,644 of record CM019178.2, read on the forward strand.
TAGCGGCCATTCTGACACTCCGGTTTTCTAGACCGGGTTTTTCTTAATGCATTTTAGATATGTTGTGTGAAGAACCGTCCTGCTAGCGCTAGAGGGAGTGAAGGGGGGAACTGACAGCTGCGAAGTAGGAGTCGATAATGAAAGAATATATTTTCCTAAAATATTCGGGTTGGGGTGGGAACAAATTATTTGAGGTTGGATGAGAAGTCGTATCATCTCCTCCCAATTCGTTTGATAATATCACTGATTCAAAAGAAGATAGGTACGCCCTAGAGGAAACTTATCAGCTCTCACGAGAGGCTCGTGGCTACTCCGTGATCACAGTTTTGCCAGGAGTTTCACAGTTTGGAGCGTTGGGGGGACACTGAATGGTGAATCCCATCTATCTGGCTTGGGGGGTAGGATTCCCCATTCACGTGAATTCGGCAAGGCAGCCATTGGCGCGGCCCGGTGGAATTTCCCATTCGTGCAACTACTTAGGCGTGCCACCACGCCATTCGGCTGGATGGAGCGCTAGTGAATGGTCAGATTAACAGGTTGGCAACAAGGGAAAGGCGCCATAGCAGGATGTGCAGCATTACATTGTAATGGGACATGCACATGGAACGGAAAAACTGTATGTTATCATTTTTAATCTAAACTAGACCTCATTCTGAGAATTTTGACACCAACCGCGACCTTCTAGCGTGAGAAGAATTTTTTCTATGATTTTCCAAAGTTTCGAATGTTTATGACGTCACAGTGGGCTGGGGGGTCCCTTCCAGGTGGGAGGGGCGCGTGACTTCACAAACATTCGAAACGTTGAAAAATCATAGAAAAAGATCTACGCATCCAAAAAGAGAACGGCTGGTGTCAAAATTCTCAGGATGAGGTCTACTTTCGATTAAAAATATAAAAAAAAATCAGGCGCATCCCCCATTAGTTGGCGTAAAGGAGTCTGTGAAGGGATCCAGGAATCGGGAATTCACTCGAGGCACCCACTGTCCCAAGATGAAGAGCAGCATCAACAGGCCATGGAAAAAGAACAATATCCCCCTTAGTATAGTGATTCACAGGGCTAAGAAGCTCGAGCATATTCCTCTTAATGAATCCAATGGATCGCATAGCGCTCACAGAAACTGCACCAATATATTATGGTCAGTAGAGAGTTGCACGTCGAAGAGGTTACTCAGGTCCTCGATAAGTGACCCTCTGGAGATTCCAGTGTCGCAGAAGGTATAGTCATAGATCAGGGGACTCAAAGAGCAATGGTAGGGGGTCAAAACGCACTTGGCAACGTCGAAAGAAAGGCACATCAGCCTGCATGAGAGTCCAGACCATCCTGCAGCAAATAACTACTATTTGGTTTTAAGGAGAGCCGATCCAAACAGGATTTCGCTACCCCCTCCATCTGCAAGCAGATAGATGAAAACCCGAAAACCCTAGGAGGGTGATCGAGGGAGTGGAAAGAACTCACCGCCCGGGAGCCCCAGGGGAGCTAGTCATAACTATCAGCTCCTCTAGGTAAGTACCTGTTTGTATTAACACCACAGGTTAGGCCGAACCTCCTAGCTAAGGTTCTACCAACTAGACAGGTAGGTACCCGAGTTCATAACAGAACTCACATGCCGAGAGACATCTTCAGGGGGCTAGCCCTTGAGGAGGCCATCCCTCCCCTTATAGCCTTCTTGGTACAAGCCCATGAAGTAGGGTTTGCTCAACCACGACCACCACGAATCCAACCTCAACTGAGGGGCAGGCAGGTGATGCTTTGACCGAGGTCGGTGCATCTGTAGCCTGGGGCTCCCCTCGCCCGTGGTACTGGTAATTGAGATGAGTAAAGAGCCTTTTACGGCATTACTGCTATCCCCGGAAGCCCGACCAGGTAACAGGCCTGGAAGCAGAGAATTTGTACCTGCTCCCTAACCACTCTACTCCTGTCGGAGGCATGTGCCAGAGCCCTAACATTAAGGAGGTACAGGAGAGGGAGGCATGATGCACGACGGTACCCATAACCATCCTGCAGGAGGCAATCAGACGCGTTGCGTACAAGGGTTTAGAGCTTGAGGTCATCAACGCACCCCACGTGCGTAAACTGCACCCCACGAAGGACATCCCAAACCTCATTGATGACCAGGGTAAAAAGGTGTGATCCCTGAAGAACCAGCGATGCAGCAGTGAAAGTAGCCAAACAACCCAAAACATCTACGCTGGAATACAGAGAGAAGAGCTGGTGGTTGTGGTGACAGTCGAAGTGTACTTGCCAAGATAGCGAATTTCAAGATGAGCGCAAATGTAAACCACATTCTTATGGAAATACTGGCAACAGTATACCAAATGAACACTCAGGGACAGGAAGTACAGTTCGTATGGACGAGGGCTCACGTTGGAGTGAAGGGAAACGAGGTTGCTGACTCATTTTCTAACTCGGCTCGGCAGAACGGCGTTCCCTTACACATTTGTTTGCCATACACCGACCATTATGTTGTCGCATATAGACAGTTGAAGCGCCAATGGCAAATGATGTAAAACTGTGTCGGAGTTCAATACCGAATAATGAACCCTCGAGTATCTGTGAGGCCTTGGTTCTCACAGTTCGAATTGAGTGAATGAATGAATGAATGTTTTTTATTTGTCACTCCACACAAAGTGCATCGACAATAGTCAATAAAATATAAATATAAAACAAAACATAACAGTGTAATAGGGGTAAACAAAACAATGGGACATTAGAAAGGGCACACGGGTAAAAAAAAAAAGAACGATCACATCCTCCAGAAGACAAAGGCAGCGGAGCCCAGCCGGAAGGCACCCAGCCGGGCCCGGACCCACCCACCATGGCGGCTCCCGGACCGTGTACCCATACCGGGCAACGGTCTTGTCTGCGATGCAAACGTTGCACGGGGAAAACCATCAAGGGGGCCGCCCCCAGGCTGGCCAAGACCCCCCGACCCAGACGCCGCAGCCAACGCCCACATACGGGAGGAATCAACAATTTAACAAGAGTGGTAACTATAATCATGACTAAAAACAAACTGACTAGAAAAGCAACTGAAAGATCAAATAAAATTTTCAAAAAATCTAAAATACTAACAATAAATAACAGAAAAACCACTCAAATGAAAACAATAATTATACCCTATAGTTATATCACATACCCTATCCTAATATCACAGCATTGTTACTATTATCACAAAACATCACATTAATAAATAAATAAATTCCTACATAGATATAAGCTTGACTGAACTGAGTACTTTGATAAATGTTCCTCAGGCAGCAGCACGTCATAAAATAAAATAACTAAGGTGTCGTGCCTCCAAGGAATTTTGTTGTCGTATTTTCACAAATAAAAGTAACGGTCCCTTTTCCACAGGAATGAGGTCACAACGGCCGGACACCCAACGGCCGAATTGTCCCTCCCCCGGGAGGACTAGAACCTCCCGGAGTAGGGGAACGGTATATAAGGGCCATTCCTATGGAAAAGCGATATACCACTAGTAAACTCTCAAAGCGATCTTATCTCTTCAACAACCCATACCAAATCTCAAACCTAAAAACACTTAGGAAACTAAACCTCAGTAGCAATCCGGTTTTGTGCAGACTGGGCCTACACTTCAACATCCTCCACATTTCATTAACTTCATTTGGTGAGCTGGGTTCTACACAGACCAGAAGCCATTTTCCCTAACAATATAGTGAGCCGGTTTTGTGCAGACTCGGAGCTAAATTGTTCAAAAACGTCCCTTCAAAATTATCCAGACAAAGTTCTTCTTCCAAATTCTAGAGTATAAACTTCCCGTATTTTTCAGTCATTTCATACAACAATTTGGAGTCAGTAAATTCACGTATTCAAAATCATAACATTGGTGACCCGCCTAGTACAAATCATAACATAAGGTATTAATCAATAAATTAAGAAAAAGATTTAGCTTGTTTAATAGCTTCAAAAAATTCATCAAATGTATAGGGAGCAAGTTCGCGCAAGAAAAGACCAATTTTCTGCTTGAATTTATTTTTTTTCAAATTCTTTTAGTTCATTCGGGATCACATTATAAAATTTAATTCCCCACCATCTGGTAGCGTTTCTTGAACAATTCAACCTGGTAAACGGAACTGTCAAAGCTAGAACATTCCTAGTACCATAGTTGTGAGATGCAGTGTGAAACTTATCAATATTTGAGTGTATGTAGACACAGCATTCCAGAATGTAAATAGCAGGGATTGTCAAAACTTTTAAATTAATGAAGGCCTCTCTGCAGTCAGCTCTGTAACTGAGTCCTGAAACAACTCGGAGTGCTCTTCTCTGACATCCAAAAATAATTTTAGCTGACGGACAATGACCCCAGCAAACAATAGCATAGGAAGCTTTGCTAAGAAATACTGCATGGAATGCTGCAAGGACTGCTTTTCCTGACAATTTATCAGCAAGTCTACGGATCAGAAATGTGGAGCTATTCAAAAGGTTTGCCAAGCTCAAGCAGTTTCCAATTAAGCTTTGGGTCCACTTGAACTCCCAGAATATTAACTTGCTGCGTATTATTTTCAAAGAAAGACAGGCTCCTCGAACCAAAGAAAATATTTTTAGTTTTAGCCTCATTTACGGCCAAGCCATTCATCCGAAACCAAGCGGTCACATCAGATTTTGCTTGGGCAGATCTTGTTGTCAATGTCTCACCATCGAGGTCCGTCAACAGAAGTGAAGTATCATCCGCGAACAGCACAGAGAAGTCATGTATGGAATCAGGCAAATCATTTATGAAAATGAGAAAAAGAATCGGTCCTAGGACCGAACCTTGAGGGACTCCATACTCAATCTCCGAGAAAGAAGATAGTCCATTATGACGCACAGCCTGGGTTCTCAGTACTAGATACGACTCAATCAAACGAAGAGATCTTTCAGAGAAATGATACTTTTTGAGCTTCTGTACCAAGAGCAAATGAGGTACACAGTAGAGGTACATGAGTAGACCGGAGATTTGGCTGATCGGCAGAATACGATCAAATCATGGGCTATGTGGTGCACACCTGCATCGCATTGGCTTGCGTGATTCACCGAGTTGTGAGGATTGTGGCTTGGAGGAGACGCTGAAACACGTCATCATCGAGTGTACAAGGCGGGCGAGACAGGCTATGCTGGGTTCAGTGGCCCAGTATCTGGATAATCCAGTCCATTATGATCAGATTGTTCATTCGAGGTCACAACGAGTATACAAAGCATTATGTATTTTCATTAAAAAAATTGATGTAAAAATTTGATTTCCTCTAAAAATTTGAAATTTTTAACGTATTTATATTTATTTATTCATTTTTTTAAAAAAGATTGGAGCAGATGGTTTAATTTTTTATTTTTTAAATAAACGCTTCATGGCTATGGCCCCGGGCTAATGCCAAATGAAGGGGAAAAAAACTCAAAACATTTCATTTCATGAAATTTCTAATAATTTCTCTTAACAAATCTAAAAAATATAAAACATTATGAATGTAAGCATGCGGGTGAATTAAATTAAATATCATAAGAAAACCTCTGTTCCTAAATGTATGAGTTCTCAACTCACCTGGGGCTTCGAAGCGAGATCTGATGTACATGGACAGGTTCTGGACGAGATTCCTGCGTGACCTGGGCGACAGGGAAATGTTCCGCGGAGAGATGACTGTGAAGCGAGCTGAGCGCACCGAGCTTTGCGGGTTACTCTCGACCCGGATGTTGAGGGGCAGGAGGTGACGGAACCTGTTCAGTACAATTACCTTTAGGTAACGAAGCCTCTTCATGTTAAGGGAGAACTTATAAGACCAGGTGGAACCTCCTACATAACAAAGGGAATTTGAAAAATACATGATAATGTATATTTCCATGAAGATAACGAGTTACAATATTTTACATAAACATATCGCACGCCTAGTTGAAAAAATGTCCAAAACCTTAAGCTACGGGAAGTCACGTATTGCTTCCGAGTCTACCAAGGTAGCGGAAGCTTTGTTTTCACTTTTCAAGGACGAAAAAAAAAAGTTCTCCAAAATCAAAATTTTCACTCGCGTTTTGCGTTTTAGACCTTCCTGAACAATTTTGGTTCCGTGTCTGTCTGTCTGTGTGTCTGTCTGTCTGTGTGTCTGTCTGTCTGTGTGTCTGTCTGTCTGTCCGTCTGTCATCAATTCCTTGTAACGCGCATAACTATACGAAGTTATTGTCCGATTTCGATGAAATTTTCAGGGATTGTGCGGGTTGGTGTGTAGACGGTCCCCTATGAAAATCATCATCCTCGGACTGATACAAGCGACTGCGCATGCGCAAACGTGAATTCCTTGTAACGGCCATAACTTCTACATTTTCCATCCGATTTCAATGAAATTTTCAGGGATGTTACAGATTAGTATCTAGATGGTCCCCTATGAAAATCACCCCCTTCGGATTGATAGTAGCTACTGCGCATGCGCAAACGTGAATTTCCTTCTAAAGGCCATAACTTCCACATTTTCCACTCGATTTCGATGAAATTTTCAGGGATTATGTGGATTAGGTTGTAAATGGTCCCCTATGAAAATCATCGTCCCCGGACTGATAGAAGCGACTGCGCATGCGCAAACGTGAATTCCTTCTAACGGTCATAACTTCTACATTTTCAATACGATTTCAATAAAATTTTCAGGGATGTTACAGAGTAGTGTTTAGATGTTCCCCTATGAAAATCATAGAGAATTGTCTTTCATAGAGGGATTCATTCATAGAGGGATGGTCTCCTGTGAGAATCTCAAATCTTATACATGACAAGGCTTCAATAGCTCAGAGGACAGAGTCTTGATTTGTGCTCCAGGGATCGCGGGTTCGAATCCCAGCCGAGGCTAAGAATTTTTTTGATCCAATCACATACACCTACTCACTTAATTTTTCATCCGAATTTGATGAAATTTTCTAGGATTGTCCAGATTAGCGTGTAGATGGTCCCCCATGAGGGTAGTGAAAGGTACTTAGAGATTGGTGTTTTGAGATTAACTACTATGCATCGAATCATCTATACAATCGGGTTATGGATACGAGGAAGCTATGTGCCACACCCACTTGGCAGACGTTTTTTATTTTTATTAATTTGTGTTTAGCTAACATCATTGGGTGGCGAGCAGAAAAGCCTTTAAGAGTATAACTTCGAACGGAAGTAAACGTGAAAATCTAAGAGCCCCAGTAGAAGAGTATTTTTCTTCAGAAGCAAATTATTCAGAACCTAGTCGAAGAGTAAATGGCTGACGGGGGGGGGGGAGGTAAGTAGTTTTTTGATGAAAATCGAGAAATGTTCACTGTAGCCCTTATTTTGTGTCAGCTTTTGTTTGCGAGTATCAGCGTAAAGCTGCCCACACACGGTCCAACACGTTTGGAGTGGGGGAAGCCAAAACTTTGCCCCACTACCTTTCAGGACCGAAAGAGAGGAGAGCACACACGTACCGACAGTTAGGTTCATGGATATTACTTTATAACCAGTGTGTAATATCCATGTTTACCTTATTCTTTCTTGCTCTCAACTTTCCTTGCTTTCAATCGTTTGTTTTTCAAATCTTATAGCGCAATGGCTTCAATTTTTAGTAAATGCCAAATATGTGGGTTTCATTATCAATCATTGAGTCTTGAAGACTAAAAAGACGCCGTACCACCAAGAAAAAGAGATGAAGGATGAAGAGTTGGTTGGAGATGAGAGGTACCTACGTGAAATGAGTGCATACCTACCTCAAAATTACGAAACATTTAATGTTTAATTTAATAATTAGTATTTTAGTTTATTAGGTAGGTACTTAGCTACCTATCGTTCGGGTATCTCGAGAGGGCTTTGGTCAATTTCTGTTTGAGGTGATTTGGGTGTGAAATTTTCCGTTTTCCTTTATTGGAGCAGTATTGTTGTCATTCAGTTTTTTTTTAGAAAAATTGGAAGAAAATTCATCAGAGATGGCTAAGTACTCCATTCATTGAAAAAAGTTAAGTACAAAAATAAATGTTTTTATTTATTTATTGGTTTGTTTTGATTTTTTCTGTACGTATCATTTATCTAATTTTAGGTACCTTGTTTCAAGTTACTAATCAGTATCTGGTATTTCAAGTTTATGAATATTGGTATTTCAAGTTTACCAATAAATTATGGAAAATAGAGGCCAACTGGTGTCTATGTATTTTCCTTTCTTTTCCAACCAATTTGATCCAACAATCAATGCATCAGTCATTGATAATGCTCATCATTCATCGAAATAGGCGTAGGTATCTACTAACATGGAAATAAGTGTCAATGAAATACGTAGGTAGGTACACCAAGTTCTTGAATCATAATGGAACAACAAACAGGAGACAACAAACATAAACTGCTAAGAAAACAACGTTTTGAATCAAAACTCAGTCAAAAAACGAGTAAAACACCTAGAATAGGACACTTAAGGTTTGTTTGGACAGTCAGTCCAGAACCAGTTCGGGATCGAACTAGTCCGAGACAGAACTGAAAGGGGAGGGGATGAGAACCGTTCGGAACTCCCTAGCTGTCCATACGCGTTTAGAACCAATTCAGAACTACAACTGACACCTGCCCGTCATGTCCTTCGACGTGAGAGCTAAAATGAAAGAAGAACAAGTCAGCAAACTTAACTTTCTGCTGATATCTTGTCAATATCAAATCGGGATAACCCAGGTTTTTTTCGTATTTAATTACTTTGTTGCATTTTAATCATCTATCAAAAAAGTACATAAGATTTGTTGTTGTTCTGATGTTGATTAGGTACCTACCTAGGCTTTTTTCCTGTGTTTCTTTTACGAAATAAACTACCTCCAACCGAGCATATTTGGTTCTTTATGTTGCTCAAAGTATTTAGGTATTCTTGAATCCATTCATCATAATAAAATCGAAGGAAATTGGGCTGAAGGTTCACAGGTGAGAATAGGACAACTCACAATAAATGGCTTAGTAGACATGCATTAATTATAGCAAAAACAAGATGAAACCATCTGCTTTATCAATGGAGGAATTTTTTTTTAAATCACAATTACAAGAAATGAGGTTTTGTTGTGTGGTATGATCAGGATTAAATTTCTGTATTCTTCCAAGGTGCATTCGTCATTGGACGCACACATAATAAGGTAGGTACCTACTCTACCTCAACGGAATTATTCTACTCGTCCTCCTTACCTATCAGTTTTTGATCACTCGTCGTGAAATGCACTTTCTCATAGAAGAACAAAAAATGCACAGTTAAAATCTCATGGATTCTCCAACGCAGTGCGGATAGTCAATTTTTACATTGAACATTGCAAACGCGATCTACAATTTGTTTGTGTTGATATGATCCCAAACTTGCAACCTCGAAAATCTGGTGCTAATTTTTGCACTTTTTTAAATATGTATTTCAACTATCACTTCCAAACTCTAATTGCGATTGTATAATGCTCAGTAGCATTTTAAAGTAGATTGAATTTTTTACCGTTTTCGACCAACTTGAGCTCTGCAGGTTGAAAAATAATGGATAAAAAATGGTTAAATAATGGATTTAAAAATTAGTAATTTTTCCAAAATGCGAAATTTTTGTGTCAAGGTAGTAGTTTTGATCCTTCCATTTGCATTACTACTAAATTTAAAAACATGTGAAGAGAGAGGTATTTGAAGTAAACCAGCTTCACATAAATACCTGTAGCAATCATAGTTTTCTCAACAACAATTAAAAACCAAAAAAAAAAAAAAAAAAAAAAAAAAAGGAGAAAACAAGTAAAATTAACAAATTTTGTATATTAATGTATTTTGAAGGAACTATGGAACAATTTGATGAATATTTGGTAATCTTCTTGTCCAAAAAAATCACAACCTAGCTCTTATCAGACACAACTATGTTGTTACCTGAAGAAAGTCAGAAGGCCAAGTGAGAAATCCATGGAGAGGGGGCTAAAAAAAGAAGAAGAAGAAGTTCTGGACTAGTGGTTCTGAAAAAATCTCGAACTGTCCGAACCAGTTCGAAACAGTCCTGGACTGGCTGTCCATACACCGAACTAAAAATCCCGAACTGGTTCTGGCGCTGTCCATACGCCTCAAAAGGGGCGTGGTCAGTTCCGAACCCTTCAGGACTGCCTGTCCAAACAAACCTTTAATAAACGCAGCATGGAAAAAACATCCTTCCTGTCTGGTGGCAAAATTCAAAAAGAGTATGAAAACGTGGGAGCTTGTCGGACGACAGCACCACACACGAGTAAGGATGCAAGGAGGGGGTACCCAGCTGGACGGTCGTCAAGGCCGTCGTAAGCCTCCACACACCGCCCGACGCCGTCCCAATCAGAGGGAGGCGCCTTTCGGTTACCCCCTCTCCTGATATCCTTGGTCGGGTCGGCCCGTGTGTGGGCAGCTTAAGTCTACCATGGGGCGTTAGTGATTATTCGGTTAACTCTCAGTCCCGAAATTTCTGTTTCGAGGACAGACCAGTAACTGATAGTCCTGGAGCCAAGGTTGAAAATCGCACTTCATTTAGGGATACGATTTGACGACAAATTATGAAAATCTTGTCCATTCTGAGAGAGAAAAGTCTGCCATTCCAAAACGGTTGCTTTCAAAAATGGCGGCCATGTGAAATGTTCAAACATCGCGAAAAATTATCATCTCCGGGATGGATGAAAACTCCGTGAATGGTATGTTCAGGTCCAATCATGGATGTTTTCATCAGTCTGCCACTCTTAAACGGCTGTTAACCCTCGGCAGACTCAATTTTGAAAATAGTACACTTTTTGTGCAAAAATCCACAATGTTTGGGACGTCCCAAATTTTTACAGCTGGATTTTAAAAGTCTACTCACGGGTTTGAGACTTGTCTGCCAATCCTAAGCAGCTGTAAAGTCCTGGCAGTGCTAAATTGAAAAATTGTCAAATTTGATTTAAAATTCAGACAATTAGGAATTTCACCATGTCGGAATTTCCTATTTTTGACCCCAAAATCGGATTCAGCACCTCGAAAAACCCCCTACAGCAAACTTTCAGCCCGAACTTCCTAATTTACGAATAAACATAACAGTGTAGAAAATACGAATGTTTAAAAAAAACGGGAAAATGACGTCACCCTGGAATAGTTCATTTATGGCCGCTTGAAGCGCTGAGATCGAGAAATCTATAGTCCCCAGATGCAAAATTTCACGAGACAGTAAAGTTTGAAATCGAAAAACTGAAGAAAAAAATAGAAAAAGCAAGATGGGGAAAATTAGGTTTCCTCTGTTTTTGTTTGATAACTTTTCTCTTAGATAACACGATTTCGTCGTACCATGGGGCAACACTGGGAGGAGATGGCGATCCGAACAGCCCAATCAGCGAGCGTTCCCGCTTCACGTCCGTTTTCCCGGTTAGTTTTGAAATCAAAATTTTTATTGTCTCCCAAAAATAACAGGAGACTTATTTTCCGAAATCAGCCCGATTTTCATCTATCCCACACCATTAGCTATTCAGGAAAAGTTCAAACAGAATTCGGTGAAATTCCTCATTTTGGGATGATTCACATTTTAACACGTTGAAGGATGACTGGTAGGTAAACAATAGAGCATGGTCTGCCTTGGATAGCCCGCTGTCTTCTAGTGGCAGAATCAAATTCAAAAATTGTCAATTTATTGATGAAATTGGTTGATTTTGGGATACTCCAAATTTTTGCTCACTACTGTACTACTTTATTGAAACTCAGCAGCGTGGTCTGCCTTCAATAACCCATTGCTTATATAAGGCAGACTAAAATTGAAAAAATGCAAATTTGAGGGTTAAAATTTATGTATTTTGGGAAAGTTGCAATTTTGGCATGAGGTACTAGCACGTAAGTAAAAACTTTGTAACACAGTCTGCCATCGGTATTTCGTTGCTTTCTAGCGGCAGATTGAACTGCAACGTGAAAAAACTGGATTTACCTACTTGGAAATTCTTGCGGTAACGATTCATCTTCTTCAAGACTATTCAAATTTTCGATCGAATACTAACTGCAGTGCATGGAAACTACTAAACTAGATACCTTTAATTCAGTAGTAATGTTTTTGGTGTTGAGGGGGCGAGACTGAGCGACCCGCGCATGTGAGCGACTTCAAGTCAATTTTTCAATTTAGCTCTGCCAGGACTTTACAGCTGCTTAGGTTTGGCAGACAAGTCTCAAACCCGTAAGTAGACTCTTAAAATTCAGCTGTAAAAATTTGGGACGTCAGTGGCGTCAGGTGACAATATTCGTCAGGCAAACACCTTGACTAGTCTTGGAGGAATAAACAATAGTGAAAAACGCAGCAAATTATTACACAATGGTTTATTATTTTTCTGTATAGATCAAGCGCCAGCAAAGAGGACAGCTTTGCCATTGTCGCCACCTACCAACCATGTTTTCGCTTCATAATCGAGCTTATCTAAATGAAATGCTTCACACTCCATTCAAAGAAATAAAGAATTCCTTCATTAAGAAACTTGATTAAGAAACTGTTGTTAAGGAAGAGTAACCCATGGCTCATCTTCCAATTTTCTCTTCGTTCTAGGTCACGAACATCTACTCGATTGTTTGCCTTGGCTTATACTTTTATAGTGAAGGTATAGCAATACTTGACACCCAGCCTACACGCTGATCGTCTTTTCTCATCCAAAACAGTCCCGCAAAATTCATTTTTTTGTACTGCTTGCCTTACGTCGCCAGGCCTCGTACTAGTTCGTGTATAATCCGCAATCCATCGTAGTTACCGACCTTATCAACTCGCAGGTGTGTTGCGGGCTAGTATCCTATACAAAATACGTACTTATTCCATTCTCCTATTTCATCTAACTTCCTTGGTAATAATTAAATAGTCTCCAAATATTAATGAAAGTTTTCCAAAATCGGCTAAATATTACTTGCAAGAAATGGAAATATAGGAGAATCTCAATAAAAATTGATTTATTCATTTTGAATATTTTTAGTATGGCAAACAGTGTTTGCTATGTTTGCCTGGAGGTGACGCCACTGTGGGACGTCCCAAACATTGTGGATTTTTGCACAAAAAGTGTACTATTTTCAAAATTGAATCTGCCGAGGGTTAACAGCCGTTTAAGAGTGGCAGACTGATGAAAACATCCATGATTGGACCTAATCTACAATTCACGGAGTTTTCATCCATCCCGGAGATGATGATTTTTCGCGATGTTTGAACATTTCACATGGCCGCCATTTTTGAAAGCAACCGTTTTGGAATGGCAGACTTGAATTTTCTCTCTCAGAATGGACAAGATTTGTCGTCAAATCGTATCCCTAAATGAAGAGCGATTTTCGGCCTCGGCTCCAAGACTATGAGTTTACCTACTTTTTTCCAGTGAACTAAATTTTAACCAGGCAAGTAGGTTTCTTATGGTGAGTGAGCAAGTAAGTCTGAAAATGTGGTTGCTCGTAACCAAGTAAGTATGGAAATTAGGTAACTAACACCAGGTAACTCGACATTTTTAAAAAACCATTGAATTTACCATTAAGATGTAATTTGAGGGGCAGTTCGAGCTATCATTTCGGTTTTTGGATACTTTCGTGAAAAAAAGGCAGAGTTAAGTATAAATTATTGTGGATTCCTGAGTTAGGAATACAATTTGAAACTCAAAAATGCTCTCCTGTAAAATTCCAGTTTTTGTAATTACCTGGTATCCCCCCCCCCCCGCCAGCCAAATGTCATCTTAACCCCAAAAGTATACCATGGAGTGAATCAAAAAAGTACTCTTATGGTTGGAGCTTCTGTTGGAGCGTATGCAAACAAAATTTTCTCCTACTAGACAGGAGTATTCCAGCGTCAAGAGTGCGGCTATCTCGTAATACGAGACTCGTATCAACCTCAAATATTTCTGTTTGTGGTCAATTTCTTGACTTACTTCAAAATCATCTATGTTTTTGCGAATATTACTGAATTGAAGAAAGTTTCGTTTAACAATAGATACCAAAATGTAAACAAAACAAAGCTCAGGCCTCGCCTTACTACTTAGAGCTTTTCGCTAAAATTCAAGAAACATGGAACATGCTTCAACCGCACTTCTCGGCGGAGTAGGGATGGGTGGGGAATAGCCCCTGTGCAATTGTTCAAACCCCTGAATTACTATTATTCAAGATTGATTTACCAGTGTTGGTTTGGTAACAAAACTTTTAATTAACCTCTCACAGTTGAACTTGAACATGTATACTGCCATGCTAAGCCAGAAAGTCGTAACGTGAAAATTTGACGTTTCAGTGTCGTATCTCGAATAGAAATGCCTCAAACAAGCCTCCCGATTTTTGTGTTAAGGCGTGTTAACTTGATGTTGCTAAGCAACTAGTCGTATCAGAGCGAATCAGAAGAAGACAACTCGTATCTTGACACAGTTACGAGAATCGGAATTAGTATTTAGGGGTGTGTCGGTCCAGGTATTTCCCTGGAACGGTTCCAACGGTTACGGTGACAAAGATGTAACCGCTCCAAATTACTGGTACAGTTTCATTACCGGTACAGGCGATCAAATCCCAATCACACGGCATGGATGAAGCAGACAGTCAAATCCACTTAACTTGTCTCCACTACTCTGTGGTCAAATCCCTATCGTCCTTCTTCCATGCTAATGATCTCAACTTGCAATACAATAGCATCATTTTCCTTGACAATTCACTAAAACGAAGGAATTTGAACAAGTGTTACAAAAGAGGCAATTTATTATAAATAATAGTTACCAAACAATTCAAGGAAAGAATAATGACGTTGCAGTTTAAGAACTTAACATGAAAATAATAAATTAATAATACTGGAGACAACTTCCATGCTAACCAGTCCAGAAGATAACTTCCCGCTCAAGAGCCATTCCATGAACCATTCTCAGTCCATGGAAGTAGTAAAGGCGCTTCCAGGCACAACATGGAATGGAACTGAGAACAAGATCCATGCTTACTGGTCCAGAGCCATTGAACCATTCTCTATGATATCTTATCGGTCCGGTTCCAACCTTACCGGTCCAGTTCCATCCTCACCAATCAGAATGATCAGATTGATGAGATGATTGTTCAGATTATTCTGATTGGTGAGGATGGAACTGGACCGATGGAAAAGATTCTCTTCCCGGTCCAGAGCAATTTCAAGATATCTTATCAGTCAGTGGAACTGGACCGGTAAGGGTTGAGTGTTTGTCACTGCGTGGAACCGTTCCAACCTGATACTTGGTTCCACAGTCCCGGTACATCTGTACCGACACACCTCTAATGTATACTGCCGTGCTAAGCCAGAAAGTCGTAACGTGAAAATTTGACGTTTCAGTGTCGTATCTCGAATAGAAATGCCTCAAACAAGCCTCCCGATTTTTGTGTTAAGGCATGTTAACTTGATTATGCTAAGAAACTAGTCGTATCAGAGCGAATCAGAAGAAGAAAACTCGTATCTTGACGCAGTTACGAGAATCGGCCTTAGTATTTCGACGATACGACTTCTTGCATTCTGATTCGGCATGATACGACTTTTGGCCACTGAAAACTCAGCATTTAGTGGTGACTTTAGTAACCTTCTTACTGTTACCTACCCGAATACTGCCGTGCTAAGCCAGAAAGTCGTATCTTGGCTTCACCCAACTTTCGGGAAAACGACCTAATAGGTTTAGTAGTGAAATAACTCTTTCACAGGATTATTTTTCCTCCTTTTACCGCAACTAAAAGTTTTTCTTATAGGAAATTAGTTGCTGAATCGATTTCTGAGGTCAAAATTAAACATTTTTTAGTGTATATTGTCAAAATTTGCAATTTGAATGTTTGGTTGAACTTTCTGTAAGAGTGCAATGGTCATTCTAGTGGTAAAAGGTTGGAATTTCAAGAAACAAATTATGAGTAAAAAAAAAGTAAAACACAAACGGTGGATACAGCTTTCGTACAAGTACACAACCACGAGAGACATTTTATGTCTTTGCGCCCCCTTTCCCCTTCATATAAAACCTCGTATTGTACTTTTGTTTGTGGAAATTTGATTGTGCTCGTTGATGGTTGCGATGTAATGTACGTAAACATTCATTTAAACAATCACGCTCATACCGCAGCTTGTTGGCCACGCACAACGGAGTGTTTTACTTAATACGATTGGGCAATTTAAATGAATCGAATGTAGCTTCCTGCGTTCAACAGGAGAGAAAAAGGCCTTGGAGCTCACTCAGCTGATCAGTGACCACTCAGGCGCCTTCAGCATTCTCCATTGACCCTGCCTCTCAAATGTCAGCTTCCTACGTTCAACAGGAGAGGAAATGGCCTTGGAGCTCACTCAGCTGATCAGTGACCACTCAGGCGCCTTCAGCATTCTCCATTGACCCGCCCTCTAAAATTTCAGCTTCCTACGTTCAACAGGAGAGGAAATGGCCTTGGAGCTCACTCAGCTGATCAGTGACCACTCAGGCGCCTTCAGCATTCTCCATTATCCCTGCCTCCGTAACGCTTTAAAGGGATCTGTTGGATGAAGATACCTATTTTCCTCTCACGATCATGTTGACATCTCATTTGATGCTCACATCATACTCGTATGTTAGTGCGCATAATTCATGCGCATAATTCAGCTTTCCGTAAAGGTGCATTCATATTAGGGACTGTGTACCATGATTAATAAATTGAGAGCTTTCCAATGAGTGGTGAACGATTTTTGTGGGGTGGAAAATGAGGAAGTTAGTTTTCCCTAGGAACGATTGGTTGTACGTGAAAATCATCAGAAAATTTCCGCGTGACGCTCCCCTCGATACAATGCCCCGTTACAATGCCCGCGTGACGATTTTTCATTTATGTGCCATAGTAAAGACATGAAATGTCAAAAACTGTATAAATTTTGGTTTATTATTTTCAATAATAAGCCTTTGGAATCGAGCAAGAAAAAAAAAATTTTAACCCCCCCTCAAAATTTGATGTTTTACGTTTCAAGGTACGTAGAATACGAAAATCGAATAAAAAAATTTCCGTCCGTCCGCCGTACGCCGTACGCGGCACTTTTCTTAGCAACACTGGACCGATTTGGTTCAAATTTGGTATATGGGCTCCATTTGGGGTCTAGTTGTGCCGCGAAGCTTTTGGTTGATGTAGGTCATTTCTAAGGGGTGAAAATTAAGGGTTGAAATTTTCAAGAGTGCCCTAGCTCGAAAACTCTCGAAATAAAGGTATCGTTTTTTCACCAATTTTAAATAGTATTGAATTTTTAAAAATTTTTGAGACCACCCGGAGCTCTGTAGGACAAACCGTTCGGTCCCTACGAGTACTTGAAGGTTTTCCTTCGATAAAACAGAATCATGAGTGTGAATCGCAAAAGAGGTCTAATCTCCATTCAAATTTTATCGGACTAAAATGCGATCGCGGTTCACTTCTTCGATTTGTATACAGTTTTGCCTTCTGCGTAACCAGTAATCAAATTTCCATATGAAGCTTTCTATTTTTCGAATCGAGTGTGAAGCGTTTAGTTCTTTCTAATAAACTTGATTGTGAAGGTGTGAAGCCAGTATGGTGTGGTAGGTAGTACCTAGCTGGTAGGTAAAAAAAAGTTGGTAGGTAAAAAAAATGTTGGTGGGTAAAAAACACTGCAAATCATTGCTCAAAGGCTTCTTCACTCTTCAGATCACTGATCAGCTGAGTGAGCTCCAAAGCCATTTTCAATCCTATTGAATGGAAGTGCTCTTCCAGGCGTCTCCAGCATTTGAGGAGATCTTCTTCACTCTTCAGATCCCTGATCAGCTGAGTGAGCTCCAAAGCCATTTTTACTCCTATTGAATGGAAGTGCTCTTCCAGGCGTCTCCAGCATTCGAGGAGATCTTCTTCACTCTTCAGATCACTGATCAGCTGAGTGAGCTCCTAAGCCATTTTCAATCCTATTGAATGGAAGTGCTCTTCCAGGCGTCTCCAGCATTTGAGGAGATCTTCTTCACTCTTCAGATCCCTGATCAGCTGAGTGAGCTCCAAAGCCATTTTTACTCCTATTGAATGGAAGTGCTCTTCCAGGCGTCTCCAGCATTCGAGGAGATCTTCTTCACTCTTCAGATCACTGATCAGCTGAGTGAGCTCCTAAGCCATTTTCAATCCTATTGAATGGAAGTGCTCTCCCAGGCGTCTCCAGCATTTGAGGAGATCTTCTTCACTCTTCAGATCACTGATCAGCTGAGTGAGCTCCGAAGCCACTTTCAATCCTATTGAACGCAGGAGCTGAAATTTGAGAGGGAAGGTCAAGGGAGAATACAGATGGTGGTAGGTGCTATTGATGGAAAACCAGCGATCTATACAGAAGGGTGATCTATACAGAAAATAATAAACCTTTGAGCAATGATTTGCAGCGTTTTTCCATTCTTATTGCTTCCGAGTTTACCAAGGTAGCGGAAGCTTTGTTTTCACTTTTCAAAGATGAAAAAAAAGTTCTCCAAAATCAAAATTTTCACTCGCGTTTTAGGTTTTAGACCTTTCTGAACAATTTTGGTTCCGTGTCTGTCAATTTAATATATTTGCCATCATCAATTCATTGTAACGTTAACCAATCACTCCTTCGTCATTTCATAATTTAATAATAATAAAACATATTTTCACCTTTTTCGTGTTATGCTTCTGCATAACAATAACCAAACTATATTCCACATTCTACCCTAATCTACAACTCCGAACTGATAATTGAATTTATGATTGAGAAAATTAATTGAATAAATATTTTCAATTACGTACACAGTGACGAGGAATCTATGTGCCACACCCACTTTTTTACTTACATCTAAGACAGATATACTAAGCCCTGTCAATCATAGAAACGACTTCTAGTGCGAGCAAAATCGAGATACGACTTCAAGGCTTAGTATATCTGGCTTAGATGTAAGTAAAATAAGAATGGAAAAATGTTATACAGTTTTGACAATATACTCAAAAATATTTAATTTTGTCTTCAGAAATCGATCCAGCAATTAATTTCCTATAAGAAAAACTTTTAGTTGTGGTAAAAGGAGGAAAAATAATCCCGTGAAAGAGTTACTTCACCTCGAAACCTATTTAGGTCGTTTTCCCGAAAATTGGGTGAAGCCAAGATACGATTTTCTGGCTTAGCATGGCAGTATATTGGGATGTATTGTTCACCATTCAATCCAGTTATCATATTATCACCATTACCTGTTCAGTTCAGCTTGGGTGATTTCTCGAGCGTCTTCGCCCACCCGGTGCACAGAGATCTGACCAGTTCGTGGCTCCTGGACTGGTTCTGGTCTGGCTTCGGTGGTCTGAAAAAGAAGTGGAGGTTCAGTTTCAATGTGAATATGAGCAGCTAGAGAATGGAAATATCTGTAAGTTTGGGGGTTTCTCGATTATTAACAGGCCGAAATAGGTATGCTCAGAAGGAGCCAGAAGTAGCGTTATTCAAACTCCCAATTGCTTACAAAATGATACCAGGATAATCCCAACTAATTCGTACTGATTGTCCTAGTACCTCAGAAACCTTGGATGATTGGGAACAAGAAATGTAGGCGACTCAGAGAACAAGTTACTGTCAATAAATTGTATTTAAGAAATAAAATATCGCAAAAAATTGTGTTCATACATATATGTGTACCTTTCATAAAATATGGTTCATCAACGTCAAAGTTCAGTCTTAAGTAATATATATAGGTAACCAAAAATATGGTAAAGAACGCGTACTGATCGTAGATATATGCAAATATGACAAGAATTATATCGGGTAAGTAAAAAGAAGTAAAAAACAATATCGTACGGAAATGCGTACCACTTGAAATGTCAATTGAATTAAGAAAATTGTCTAGTGTACCGAAATGGGTACCTCTTAAAATGTAAGTAAAAGATCGTATCAAAAGTATCTAAGTGAGTACCAAATGTACCACTGTGACTGGAATGCGTACTATAGTGATCACAATCAAGCTGAGAATAAACGTACTTCGACCTAGTACCGATTTAGTATCATCAAACAAGGAGAAGTAGCATGAGTATGACGAATTGCCTGGCAAGTAGCTAGACCAATGGAAATACGTGGTTGTGGAAATTACCGTACTACTGAGAGTTCCTGCAGTCGTCTTGGGGGCGGCATTTGGAGTACCGATGGTAAGGCGCCTGGTCCAGTCTTCGTAGCAGGAGTATGTCCACAGGAGGAAACAGTGAGCCCGAAGGGAGTCACTGGCATAGATGAAGTTGAAGAAGTGAAGTATACTTTTAGTGACTTTAGGTACGTTTAGACTTACAAAACTGATACTTTAGCTACACCACTGTTGGCAAATAAACGACGGCCAGGTGTACTAACAACCACTCTGGTCAAGCGTAGACAGTTGACTGCTGCAGGAGAGAAGCTTCAATAGGGGTATTCAGCAAACAAAGGGGTGGGGCGTCGACGATGACCAAAATTACCCGACTAATCACGATTCATTGTCCTTCATCGGGCGGTCCTGAGACGGAGGTGGTGCTGGCCAAGCTGGTATGGCTGGCCCATCTAGCGATCGCCCGCCCCACTGTCCCTGCCCCCGACTTACATATCATTACCCAACGGGGTCGAGTAGGTATTGGCTCGATATCCAACGCAACCATTTCATCTACCTTGAAAGCGATGTGTACTGGTCCTCGTTCCTGTCCCTGGACGACCTCATTGCACACTACCGCTAGTGCTACCGGTAGTGGGGGTACTGAATACAGGGTGTTTCACGAAAAGGTTACACCCCCCCTTCATTTTCGCAAAATACAGCGTAGAAAATTCCGACCAACGCAATTCTTCATGATATTTTGTGAGGATCTCAGGAAAAATACTTTTGCGCAAAAAAGTTGCGCGCAATCGTGCGCAATTGACACTAACTTCATTTTTTAAAATGGAACCCCCCTTTTTTTATTACAGATTCGGATTCTTCGTCAAATTTCATGAGAAATTCATACCCACATCGATTTGTTTTATTGCGCGCAACCTGGCTTTTTGAACGCTCTAAGTTGCGCAACTCCACAATTGCGCAAAAATTAGGTTTTGGAGAACCCTTAGTGTGGCACATGTTTTTTCATCATTTTTTAACGCTAAATCACAAGGTGACATCCGTTTTTCAATTTGACTGGAATTTTTCAAAATAGCGGCCAAAAATTCGGTTGTTTTTAGTGAAAAAATCGCTCTTTCTAAATCGCTATGAGTTTTTAGGCAATTTTATTCAGTTCTAGCATGATCGTGCTGTCAGTTTTTTATTTTTAACTCCACCGCAGACGGCCCCAAGCCCGTGGTTCAAAAGGAGGTTAGAAAATAAAAATAAACATGATTTCGACCTCAAAACTGATGTTTTCGTGAAAGAAATGTTAATTTTTCCTCTTAAATCTTGGTTTTTCTTAAAACGGATGACACCCTGTGATTCAGCGTTAAAAAATGATGAAAAAACAGGTGCAACACTAAGGGTTCTCCAAAACCTAATTTTTGCGCAATTGTGGAGTTGCGCAACTTATAGCGTTCAAAAAGCCAGGTTGCGCGCAATAAAACAGATCGATGTGGGTATGACTTTCTCATGAAATTTGACGTAGAATCCGAATCTGTAATAAAAAAAGGGGGGTTCCATTTTAAAAAATGAAGTTAGTGTCAATTGCGCACGATTGCGCGCAACTTTTTTGCGCAAAAGTATTTTTCCTGAGATCCTCACAAAAAATCATGAAGAATTGCGTTGGTCGGAATTTTTTACGTTGTATTTTGCGGAAATGAAGGGGGTGTAACCTTTTCGTGAAACACCCTGTATACACACCATATCGCCGTACACCACCATCACCTGACGTAACTACTTGAACGCACACCTGCGTAGAATAGGTTTGAGTCAAACCTTCGACTGTTGTCTGAGCAGCCCTTAATTCGACGAGTCGATTCTAAAACTAATTTAGGAAAGGATAATGTCTCTTAGGGTCGGTTTATCAGTCACCAAAGTTAACGGGGGTTTACGTATCCCCCTGTTAACTTTAACGGTGGTATAACTTATGGATACTATAAAGGTGCCGTTTATCAGTGCGAAATTTACACCCGGGTAACTATTAACTGGCTGGTAAAATTAACTGTCTGTTAGGCCGAATAATCGATTATGCATGGAAGAAATACTTCTTCCATGTAATAAAATCGAGCTTCCTCCACATAAAAAAATCGTTTTCGCAGTGTGTTTTGCATCAGAAAAAAGAATAAATTAGAAGAGGATGAAGCAATGTTCTTTGTTTTGGTGTTTTTTCTCTATCTCGGTACCTACTTATTTCCTTCTTGGTACGGCAGTAACTATTGTTCTTTGTTGAAAATTGTCTGTTCATGACAAGATCCCCGTCCACCGAGCCTTTATGTCAAGAATTTTCAAATTTGCAGACGAAATAGTTCGTACGTTAATAGAGAAGTAGGTACCCTTTTCTATTTCGAAAATTTTCGGCGTGTGACCCTCCTGGCGACTGAATTTTTACAGTCCATAGCTCTAGGAAACCTGACTTTTTTTGTTTTTTAAATAAAATTCCATCCGAGATTGAAATAATACTTCCTTGGTTGCTGGTATTCTGATAAATTGGGCGGATAGCCTGGCAGTTCCCAGGGACACCTGCTTGACAATTTTACAGGCAGAGCTTTTACTGACGCCACTAAAGTCGCCGACAGACACCAACATGGTTTTTTATACTTTTATCCAATCAAAATCTCATCAAAAAATCGCAATCGTCCCACTTCTCCAAATGGTCAATCCGTGATCAAACTATGTTGCCGCCTTTCTTCCTTCCGCCTTCTTCCCCACTGCAGGAATTCGACCATAAACACACATCTTCGTCGCTGCTGTCTGAAAAAGAGCCCCACACATCCATTTTCGATTGTAGCATAATTGACTAACAATCAACAACGCAATTTGCAAAAACGAACGTTCTGGGAAACAAAAACACGAGAAGTGACTCTCTTTGAGGTTAAAAAGCCTTGCATAAATCGAGTTACCCCCCCGTAACTTTTTATCCGGTCCTCGGACGACCAGTTAACTTTAAACTACGGATAACGGCTATCTGGGGACTGATAAACGCGAGCGATTGAGTTACCCGATGACCGTCGGATAAATCTGCTTTACCGGGTGGTAAAAAGTGACTGATAAACCGGCCCTTAGGGTCGGTTTATCACTCACCAAAGTTAACGGAGGTTTATGTATCCCTCTGTTAACTTTAACGATGGGATAAATTATGGATACTGTAAAGGTGATGTCTATCAGTGCGAAATTAACCCACTGGTAACTATTAACTGGCTGGTAGAATTAACTGTCTGTTAGGCCGAATAATCGATTATTTACCCAGCTCATCAAGAAGGCTGTGAAAAGCAAGCCAATAAAATCTAGCTTCCTCCACATAAAAAATCGTTTTCGTGTTTGCATCAGAAAATAGAAGAAATTAGAAGAGGATGAAGCAATGTGCTTTGTTTTGGTGTTTTCTTTTCTCGATCTCGGTACTTATTTCCCTTCTTGGCACGGCAGAACCTATTGTTTTTTGTTGAAAATTGTCTGGTCATGACAAGATCCCGGCCACCGAGCCAATATGTCCAGAATTTTCAAATTTGCAGATGAAATAGTTTGAACGTTAATAGAGAAGCAATTTTGTTTTAACTCCTTGTTTTTTCAATTTTTATTATTTTATCCGTGTTTCCGATCTTCCTGCACTAATATTTCCATAACCACCTTAATTTACCGTGAAAATGTAAAAATAAGGGTACCGTTCGAAAAGACGTCAAATTTTCCCATCTTTCTAGTGCCGGAAAAAAAACGGTTTGTGAGACCTGATGGATGAAAAATCAACTCGTAAAGTAATATTTTTCAAATTGGCGAAATTTCCTATCACTTTTCTTCTTGGTAGCTGAGGTTTTCCTTCCGCATGGTTTTTCACGTAAGTACCTCAACACCGAAAACTGCGCAAAGATCTCAGCACTTCGATGGTATAATCAAAAAATTGTTTACAATCTAATTTAGGGAAGCAATTTGTGTTTAAACGCGGAAAAACTTGAATTATTATAGGATGAAAGGTGTGAGAAGCGGCGGCGGAGGAGATTCATTTCATTCAGGATTTATTCATGATAGGAGTGTCATAATATGACACTAGTCAAATATTATTTGACTAATTTAGTACTACTCACAAGGTTGGCGACTCTCAAAGTAGTAGAATTGCAGAAGTAGTCGGACAAGTTGTCGTTCTCAGCTTTGACTTCTTCCGGTGGTTCATGTTTTTCAGTTTCTTCAGAATCAATGTCTGGAACAACCTGAAATACGAAGGCAACGTGAAATCCTGAATAGAAAATGTATTCCCCCAGATGGGCTGAAACTGGATCTCAATGGTCACATTTTTCCGCAGAAAGGTTTACACTTCCATGTTTTTATAAATTCCACAGACAAAACAAGTGGGTGAGGCACACAGCTTCCTCGTATCCACAACCCGATTGTATCCGATGCAGAGTGGTTGATCTCAAAACATCAATCTCTAAACACCTTGCACTACCCTCATAGGGGACCATCCACACGTCAACCGGCACAATCTCTGAATGCTGTTGGAAAATGTAGAAGTTATGGCTGTAACAAGGAAATATACTTTTGCGCATGCGTAGTGGCTACTATAAGTCTGGGGGCGATAATTTTCATAGGGGATCATCTACACGCCAAACCGCACAATCTCTGAAAATTTCATCGAAATCGGATGAGAATTGTAGAAGTTATGGCTGTGGCAAGGATTTCATGACAGAAAGACAGACACGGAATCAAAATTTTTCAGGAAGGTCTGAAATGTAAAACGTAAGGAAGAATAAGTGGGAAATTAAGGGTTAATACAAGGTACCAAATTATAATAACACTGCTATGAAATAGGGATGGGTATCGATACTCGATATTTCAAAATATCGATACTTTCGTACCGATACTCGATACTTTCGTACCGATACTCGATATTTTAGTATCGATACTGCACTATCCGATATTATTGGATATCGATACTTTAGATCCGATATTTCTAAATATCGAATATCGATACTCTTCTCGCGGAAAATTCACCAAGATGGCTAAAAAATGAAGAAGGTAGAGAGGCTTTTGGGTCATTACTCTTTGGTTGCACAAATAACGTCTATATCATGGAGAAAATCACTCTGCTTGGACTCTTGATAGTAAAAAATGAATAACAATTGTTTAAAAAATTATTTTTCTTGAGAAAATTGTATGATATTGATAGTTTGTGACACTAAAGTATCGATACTCGATATTTTAAAATATCGATACTCATGCCCAACAATACTTGGAATATCGATACTCAGATACGATACAGTATCGATACTAAATATCGATACTTTTATAACGATACCCAACCCTACTATGAAATTGGGAACAACTTACTTGAAGAGGTTCGCTTGCTGTCAGGATGTTGGAGGTAGTTGAGAAAATTGACGTCAGAGCGTCCATCGCTTGACCCGTCCGCCATCGCTGCGTAGGATTGAGAAGGAGGAGGTTTTTGATCAACTGCGTCATACCTTCTGACACCCGACCATCACTGGAAAACGGATCAAAATGCTAAAGTGGGGAGGGGAAGCCATGACAGAAAGGCCAATGAAAGAGTGAAGAGCGCTTCCAGAACTTTCCCTTGTTTACTGAGCCACAGCAGTATACCATGGAGTACAGAACTACACCTAAGGTGTGTAACACCACCAATGTCTACCAGATATCCAAGGGAACGATAACCTGTACCTGTACATCAAAAATAAAATAAAGCACCGTAAATCACCCACAATAGAGAAAAGCCCTGAATAGGGACAGGATTTGAAAACTGAGACACTATCTGCGCCCTATGGGAGTGTACAGTACTAAAATTCTAACGTCTTTACGTAAACATAAACAATGTTTGAAAAGGAAGAAGAAAAACATACCTTCCTTCCAATCTGTGACTGATAACGCTCAAAACTCGATTATCAGCCTTTTGAGAAACCTTCAAAACTTCTCCTGGCTCGAATGGGGCCTCGAGGGAGAGTAGAAGAAGAAGAAGAAGAAGAAGAAAAAATGTTTATTTTAACGAAAACAAATATTGCCAATGCGTCAATTCAACATTATAGGACTGGGCATTTGCCAACTGTCCGGGTAGTGCTCGGGTCTTAGCTTTACATTAATTCATGAATAATTCAATAACATTAATTCAATAAATAATTCATAATAAATAAATTCATAATAAACAACAACTGCTTTGCACGCTATAATAATTAATCCATCAATTTACTCAACCTAATTACTTTCGATAAACTTGATCTGAAGCCTAAGTACATTCCCCCTGAGGCTCTTCCGAAGTTAGAATCCCTCGTGGCTGGCAAAGGTTTACCTCTATACCCCTTCAAAAATTTCGACAACTTTTCGCAATCCCTCTCCATTACATGTGTTTCTGATAACAATAGTACATCATAATTACTTAAAAAACCAGCAAATTCCCTATTTTTCAAATTTTTATTGATACCATTAACATTATAAGCAAGAATACGTAGAGTACCTCCATCCTCGGCTCCATGGGCGGCGTTTCGTTGAGTACCCACATCCACAGCCTCCCCGGCAGCGTACCGTCATTTTCCTCCTGTTGTAGATCCTTCAAGTCGCTCCTCTGCTTGCTTGACGATTCCAGACATATCGGCCTTCATTAACCCACTGAGTGCAGTGGCTCCATCTTCATTTCCGGCCATCAGTTTTCTCTTCGAGTTCCAACAGTACTTGACAGTTCCGATCATCATGTGGTCATCTCTCACATATGCCTGGATTTCAGTGTTTTGGTTTACGATATAATTCCTCAGAAACATCAATGCAGTTCTCTTCTTGCGCGTTGCCATCGATAAATCCCTATGAACTACTACACCTGTCCCACGTAGCTTTTTTATGTTTCTGAATACGTTTGTGACGTCTTCCTGATTCCGGAACTCGGCCAGAATCGGTACAACTGAATCATTCTTAGGCCTCCCCAGCGGGTAACTCTGCATAAGTTGTACGTTTTCTATCCCCAAAACCTGTGAACATAATTCATTTAGGGTGTCCGCGGTGGACTTACCCGTAATTGGCTTCACGCCTCGAAAAATCAAATTGTTCCTTTTCATTGTGTTGACTGTTCTTTCTAATCCCCCCTGTAGGTCACAGTATTGGTCTTTTAGGATCTGCACTTCAAGTTTTACTTTTTCATGTTCTTGCCTTGAGGTTGTTATGGCCCGCTTAATATCTCGTATATCATTCTTTATTTCTACAATATCATCTTTGGTGGCAATGTTTTCCATTTTCATATCCAATCTCTGAATAACGCTTATAAGTTCTTGCGATGACAACTGACCTGCTTTATCCATCTCTAGCTGTGTTTTCTTATTACTATTGGCACCAGTTGGGCTCGGACTCCGTCTCCGCTTAGGTGTATTCGCTATCGGCGAGAAATACAGCTCAATAGAGTTTCTCCTAGACATACGACCGCCGGCCTCCTGGCAGTGACTCTCGAGGGAGAGTATAAGCCATCAGAGCCTGAAACTCTTATCCTATGGCAACCCCAGGCAGCAAGTGAGTTCTCCTGACTCCACCATACTTACTCCATATGGCAAGTTCACTAATTAATGAGGAATTTCACCGAATTCTGTTTGCATTTTTCTTTAATAGTTAATGGTGTGGGATAGATGAAAATCGGGCTGATTTCGGAAAATAAGTCTCTTGTTATTTTTGGGAGACAATCAAAATTTTTTATTTCAAAACTAACCGGAAAAACGGACGTGAAGCGGGAACGCTCGCTGATTGGGCTGTTCGGATCGCCGTCTCCTCCCAGTGTTGCCCATTGGGACGACGAAATCGTGTTTTTTAAGAGAAAAGTTATCAAAAAAAAACAGGGGAAACCTAATTTTCCCCATCTTGCTTTTTCTATTTTTTTTCTTCAGATTTTCGATTTTGAACTTTACTGTTTCGTGAAATTTTGCATCTGGGGACTATAGATTTGTTGTGATCAGCGACCTCTTCGCATTTCTGTCCATTCGCTTCCTTAGCTCAGTGGTATCGAGCTCCGACTCAGAAGTGTAAATATAGTTTAGTCGGACGATAGGAGATCGATCCCCGGTCGAGGGAAGTTAATTTTTGATGATTCAACATTGTGGCGCAGTCGGTAGGACACGAAACGTCTCATCATTTCTCAGAGAAACAATAATTCATCAAAAGATTGGGTCATCAAAACAACTCCCTCTCAAGACACGAGTCGAGCCACCGCCTATTCGGACAAACGTTGAGGTCAGCAGATCCCCCGCCCCGTCAATAAGATAGAATAACAAAAAACTCCGAAGCCAGTTAAAAATAGCGCGTTCTCACTGGGTTGAAAAACGCCGGCCAAAGCTGCCCTCACCTCCCTGACTAGGTAACGGAGTACCTAAGATTTCCTAATGGGGGGGGGGAGATGTTGTGATCAGCAACCTCTTCGCATTTCTGTCCATTCGCTTCTTTAGCTCAGTGGTAACGAGCTCCGACTCAGAAGTGTAAATATAGTTTAGTCGGACGATAGGAGATCGATCCCCGGTCGGAAGTTAATTTTTGATGATTCAACAGATTTCTCGATCTCAGCGCTTCAAGCGGCCATAAATAAACTATTCCAGGATGACGTCATTTTCCCAGTTTTTTTGAACATTCGTATTTTCTACACTGTTTTATTTATTCGTAAATTAGGAAGTTCGGGCAGGAAGTTTGCTTTAGGGGGTTTTTGAGGTGCTGAATCCGATTTTGGGGTAAAAAATAGGAAATTCCGACATGGTGAAATTCCTCATTCATGGGTTGATTGGGATCATACGTGGAAACCGCCATTGCCAAATTTCAAAAATACTGTTTGTATAACACGTTTTAGGTGAGGTCCACAATAGGGACTCGCACTTTTTCGTACTTTCTTCATCACTAATGAGACTAAATCGTTTTCAAAAGCCACAATTTCTGTCGGGGTTTCAGATCGTCCCTTTTTATGGCCTTTGAATTTACATTCCACTGATGATAATTCGAATAAGTACCTTTTAGGATAGGTGCATTTTTGAGTCACAAAGTAAATTTTCTATTAATGTTATTCTAATTTTATAAGAGTTAATAACTGCCCACCAGCGTTCAATTCTAATTGTCAGAGCCAATAATAAGTACCTTTTTAAACCAAAAAAATTATGAGAAAATGTTTCTCGCAGTTTTGTGACGTCTTTGAGTCTTGAATCCATTGGGGAGCACATTTCAAAAGTGAGAATCACTAAAAGTCAATTTCCTGTAGTGGATAATCAATAGAAAACTCAGAAACCTGTCCCTTTTGTGGACCTCTAACGGCATGTTGTAATTGAAGTCGATGGTATTACGGAATTCCAAGTATTTGAAAATAATAATTACATAATTCAAACTGTTCAATCTGAATGGATATGAAATACGTAGGCGAGTATTCTAGGGAACTCACTTTGGAATAGTGTAATCTGCTGCTTTAATTCTGTTGAACAGCTGAGTGGGACTAGAATCATAAAAGGGGAACTGCCCGTAGAGCATGGTGAATAGAATCACTCCCAGCGCCCACATGTCTGAAGGTTTACCTAAACAAAGTGGGACGATATAATAGGTTACTGAAATAATCAATTACATCAAGAAAAATAATACATAATAGAATAAAAACCCTTTAAACAAAAAAAAAGGGAAACAATGTTGCCAAGAGGGTGTGGCACATAGTTTCCTCGTATTCATAACCCGATTGTATAGATGATCCGATGCATAGTAGTTAATCTCAAAACACCAATCTCTAAGTACCTTCCACTACCCTCATAGGGGACCACCTACACATCAACTCGCACTATCTCTGAAAATGCCATCGAATTCGGATGAAAAATGTAGAAATTATGGCTGTTACAAGGAAATACTTTTGTTTTACAGGAGTGGGGGAAACTCTTTAACCCATTTCAAGCCAAGGGTAGAAATAACTGAATAATGAGGAAAGGAGGATTCTATTTTACAGAATACCAGCCGAAATAAAGCATCATTTGCTCCCCAATCGAAAGCAAAAATACTCGATATTTTCCAGGGATGGCAGTCGGACGAAAATCCAACCTGAAATGGTTGTTTACTTTACTTTTACTTACTCGATATTTTATGAATTTTAATGGGGAATTTGCCTCAATTTTAGATTCTGGAATTTCAAGTCAAATCCTATAATAGAGCCCTAGAATAACGTTTAACACTAGGAATAACCAAGGGGAAAAAATTACCGTAGGAGAAAATGCCTAAACAAGTGAAGCCTCTGTTACAAAACACCGCGAAAATCGAGGAATATTGTTGACGTCATACGAAAAAAAACGACGCGAAAACAACTCCGACAACAGACAGAGTTCTAGCACCGCCACACAAAACGATCCAGTGAAATGGCTACTCGAATAATGTGATTCAAATCTTGAAACTAAATAAGAGAAGATGAAGACTAATAATGCTTGATAAACTAGTAGGTAGAATCGTATTGTAAAAAAGTGAGTAATATTGTTTCTTTTGGTCACTTTTGTGTCTGGGTTCTTCCTGCCAGTTCGCGGCGCACTCTTGTGTTAATCCTTAAAAGCTAAAAGTTCGTGTATGTTCCGCTTCTGTGGTAAGCGCCACAGAACCTCCTTTGAAGTCAGATTGGTAGAATATCCGTTACGTTTCAAACATGGCTGCCTCTTACACATTGCCACCACATTTAAAATTTCCATCTTCCTTAAATTCTCTAAATTTTTTGGATGCGTTTTCGAGCAGCTCACTATGGTTTTATTCCATAAAAATAAACCCTCATTCAAAAAAAAATGTGAGGCAAATTCCCCATTTTTAATGAGAGTTGAGAGGCCTCAGTTTTCCAAATCGAAATGATTTATCCAGTTCATTATTTTGGTAGAATGTAAAAGTCTATTTATGGACCGGAATATGTTTCAACTCATGGCCCAGAAAGCTCACTCGTCCAGAATCGAATTTGAGCCACCATACTCATGCCTTCGCCCAAGAGGCCTCCTTTACAAAAAATTTCCAAAATTGCATTGACCTCCCGAACATCAAAGAAAACTTTTTCTGAAAAGTTTTGGAACAGCATGATCGAGAAAAAATTCTCCTGCAAAGATTCACCACTATTTTCAATATTTAAGAAAATCATAAATATGAATGCAAAAACGCATCAGTGGCCGGAAATGGGTTAAGAGCGAAGGGGAAGTTCACCCCAACAGTGTTGGACTCCCCAGCATTGGGCCTACCAACTAAAACCCCACTTCCTCTGCTTAGGACTTACCCCGGAACCACTTGTACAGTATTACTTCAGGGTGAGCCAAAGGCTGTTCCTACTTCTACTCTCCAATCTGATCTCTCCATCAATTCTATTCCTCAATTTCTTCCTCCTATCTTCCATCCAGCTTTTTGGTTTATTATTTTCAATAATGAAATAACGCTGCAAATTATTACACAATGGTTTATTATTTTTCTATATTGATCACTCGTCTGCAAAGCCACCAACCATCCAACATGAAGAAAAACATCGATCGCATTTCGGCAAGCTAAAATTTGAACGGAGATTAGGCCTCTTTTGCGATTCACACTCGTGTTTCTGATTTAACGTAAGTCCAACCCTCAAATTCTCGTAGGGAGCGAACGGTTTGTCCTACAGAGCTCCGCGAGGTCTCTAAAAATTCTATAGAATCTTAAATTGAAGGAAAAACAATACCTTTATATCAAAATTTTTTGAGTTAGGGCGTTTTCAAAATTCCAAAATTTATTTTTTGACCCTTAGAAGTGACCTACATCAACCAAAATCTTCGGGGCACAACCAGACCCCAAATGGAGCCTACATACCAAATTTCATCAAAATCGGTCAACGCTAAGTGGCAAAAGTGCCGCGTACGGGTGTTAAAAAAAAAAACGCTGCAAACTATTACACAATGGTTTATTATTTTTCTACATAGATCACTCGTCTACAAAATCACCAACCATCCAATATGAAGAAAAAAAAAAAAAAAAAATCAAAAAATCAAAAAAAAAAAAAAATCAAAATCACCAACCATTGATCGCATTTTGGTCAGCTCTAATTTGAACGGAGATTAGGCCTCTTTTGCGATTCACACTCGTGTTTTGATTTATATATATATATATTTCAATAAAAACCCTTAAATTTTCGTAGGGAGCGAACGGTTTGTCCTACAGAGCTCCGCGTGGTCTCAAAAAATTCTAAAAATTCTATAGAATCTTAAATTGAAGGAAAAACAATACCTTTATATCAAAATTTTTTGAGTTAGGGCGTTTTCAAAATTTCAAAATTGATTTTGGAACCCTTAGAAGTGACCTACATCAACCAAAAGCTTCGGGGCACAACTAGACCCCAAATGGAGCCTACATACCAAATTTCATCAAAATCGGTCAATGCTAAGTGGCAAAAGTGCCGCGTACGGCGGACGGCGTACGGCGGACGGACGGCCAAATTTTTATTCGATTTTTGGATTCTACGTACCTTGAAACGTAAACCATCAAATTTTGAGGGGGTGTTAAAAAATTTTTTTTCTTGGTCGATTCCAAAGGTTCATTATTGAAAATAATAAACCAAAATCGAATAAAAATTCGGCCGTCCGTCCGCCGTACGCGGCACTTTCCCCACTTAGCATTGGCCGATTTTGATGAAATTCGGTATGTAGGCTCCATTTGGGGTCTGGTTGTGCCCCGAAGATTTTGGTTGATGTAGGTCACTTCTAAGGGTCAAAAAATAAATTTTGGAATTTTGAAAACGCCCTAACTCAAAAAATTTTGATATAAAGGTATTGTTTTTCCTTCAATTTAAGATTCTATAGAATTTTTAGAGACCACGCGGAGCTCTGTAGGACAAACCATTCGCTCCCTACGAGAATTTAAGTGTTGGACATACGATAAATCAGAAACACGAATGTGAATCGCAAAAGAGGCTTAATCTCCGTTCAAATTATAGCTGACCGAAATGCGATCGATGTTTCTCTTCATGTTGGATGGTTGGTGCTTCTGCAGACGAGTGATCAATATAAAAAAAAAAATAAACCATTGTGTAATAATTTGCAGCGTTTTTTTTTACTTTGAGGACTGCTGTGACAAATACTGCCATTGCGTCCCAGCTCGACTTGTTCTTAATATTCTCATGAATGATTGTCTGTGGACGCAACGTTCCAATGACCTCTTCTGCATACTACGAAGGAAATACTACTTCTGCAGTATCTACACGCCATCCCCTACAATCTCTCATTTTCGTCAAATTATTAAATATTAAAGGTTTCAGTTTAAAAGGGAGCCATCAATCTCTAAGTGCCTTGGAGTGCCCTCATAAGGGACCACCTACATGCCATTGAAAACTTGGACATTCAGGATAAGACCTGTCAGGGTTGACAGCAATGATGTTGGACTTTTAGCCTGGTCACTCAGCATGTGATCTCGTGAGGATAACCTTCACTATCCTTGTTTTCATAGCTGAGCTAGTGGCCGCGGTCAAACAGCTGTCAGTCAGTTTCTTTCGTTTTGAAGTGTTCTGTGAATCTTTTGCGAGTCCTTTACCTTTGGGGTCGCGGTAAAGTGAATTGAAGATTGACGAATTGAATTGATCCCTAATGAATTTCGGGTCTGCAGCTGCGTCTGAAGTGTGGATGGCGGATGATCGATCTCGATTTCTTTCCTGTTGAAGGCAAGTTTCCTCAACCAATAGCTTTTTGACCGACTTTGTATTTATTTTACTTCAAGATTCGAAGGAAACATTAGAATATAATACGAAAAATAGATTAGTCCAAGGTCGATCATAAATTATCAATCTCGTTGAATTCGGTCGTCCGTCATCTACACCTCAGACAAGGGGACAGACTAAAATGCACGATTACTCACATTCATTTTACATGTACTTATTTATACTTTCACGTATATTTTTGATAATAAACAAGCGCACTTCATTGATTTCCTTATACTTTCCTTCCTGTTTTTCTTCTTAGTTTTAAGGGGGTTCACGAGTCAAATTCGAAAATTTTTCGACTTTCGTTTTTATTTTTATAAAAGTCTGCAGGTTTTCCCAGACATTTTGGTATATAAAAATATTAAATTTGAGCAGTGGAAAGCAGAGATATGAAATTTCAAATATTGAGGAGCCAATCGCTGTTTCCGGGGGAAAGCTGTTTCCTGCTCCAGGTTCATAGTTTCTATATTTCTGTTACTACCTACCGTTCTTTTGCTGTTCATAAGTTCTGATTGATATACTATGTCCTACTCCATGGTTACCATGCCACATAATAGCACAAAAATAGCATAGCACTAGATTAATGAAGAAATCAAGTGAACCATAGTTAGTTAAGTGAACCATAGTCAAGTGTATAACCATTATTCATATCAGTACTACGTGATATGAAATAACCTTACCTAACCGGTTCAAACAATGACTGATAAGAATCATAGATAAGGAATAATCAGACCTCATTTTCAATTCCTTCAATATGAAATAATTACGAACTATCGATCAAATACCTCAAAAAACGGGAACCTTTCACAAATCGCGGTTTTTCTCCAAATCGGAAAACCCTTGTTTTTTGTCACTTAGGTACCTGTTTCTCGACAGCAAATAGAGCTGGCAACTTCAATATTGGTTTATTATTTTCAATAATAAGCCTTTGGAATCGAGCAAGAAAAAAAAAATTTTAACCCCCCCTCAAAATTTGATGTTTTACGTTTCAAGGTACGTAGAATCCGAAAATCGAATAAAAAAATTTCCGTCCGTCCGCCGTACGCGGCACTTTTCTTAGCAACACTGGACCGATTTGGTTCAAATTTGGTATATGGGCTCCATTTGGGGTCTAGTTGTGCCGCGAAGCTTTTGGTTGATGTAGGTCACTTCTAAGGGGTGAAAATTAAGGGTTGAAATTTTCAAGAGTGCCCTAGCTCGAAAACTCTCGAAATAAAGGTATCGTTTTTCCACCAATTTTAAATAGTATTGAATTTTTAAAAAAATTTGAGACCACCCGGAGCTCTGTAGGACAAACCGTTCGGTCCCTACGAGTATTTGAAGGTTTTCCTTCGATAAAACAGAATCATGAGTGTGAATCGCAAAAGAGGTCTAATCGCCGTTCAAATTTTATCTGACTAAAATGCGATCGCTGTTCATTTCTTCGATTTGTATACAGTTTTGCCTTCTGCGTAACCAGTAATCAAATTTCCATATCAAGCTTTCTATTTTTCGAATCGAGTGTGAAGCGTTTAGTTCTTTCTAATAAACTTGATTGTGAAGGTGTGAAGCCAATGTAGTGTGGTAGGTAGTAGGTACCAATAGGTAGGTGTGGTAGGTAAAAAAAATTGGTAGGTAAAACAATGTTTGTAGGTAAAAAATGCTGCAAATCATTGCTCACTGATCAGCTGAGTGAGCTCCGAAGCCATTTTCAATCCTATTGAATGGAAGTGCTCTTCCAGGCGTCTCCAGCATTCGAGGAGATCTTCTTCACTCTTCTGATCACTGATCAGCTGAGTGAGCTCCGAAGCCATTTTCAATCCTATTGAACGCAGGAGCTGAAATTTGAGAGGGAAGGTCAAGGGAGAATACAGATGGTGGTAGGTGCTATTGATGGAGAACCAGTGATCTATACAGAAGGATGATCTATACAGAAAATAATAAACCTTTGAGCAATGATTTGCAGCGTTTTTTTAAAAATATTTGTCGAGAGGGGTTTAATACAGTCATTGAACAAGTTTGGACGAAAAACTCCCAACAGAAACATGGCTAGAATTAAAAAATCATAAGCATGAAAAATATGAAAAAACAGTTTTTCTATATTGTCTCTAGGTAAAATAATATTTACACAACAGAGTTGAAACTCGCTCAGTGGTTATGTGAAGAGTAGATAAAGAATTTAAAGAAAAAGTATGAAGATATCATGAATATATCCAGAGAAACAGGTACACGAAAAAGTGTTAAATTAGAACCGACTCATGAACCCCCTTAACGAAAACAAAAAACCGCAGATTGAGGTAACAATCCTATGGAATGTTGTAAAAACTAAAGCAACTTCAATCCCATGAGCCTTGCGTGATGTGAAAGTTAGCATCCACTCGATGCTCGCCCTAGCAGTTTCTCATGGCATGACGGCTCTAAATGTCGCTGTAACTCTCTAGTGTTGCCACAAGGACACATTGGGATGAAATGAGGCGTTCAGAGCACTATCCGAGTTCTACACCATCTAGTGACTCAAAACAGCACACAGCAGACCATACTACTCGATCTAACTCCTGCAGTCTCCGCAAGCCTCCCAAAGACTGAACCATAATCAACGCGTACCAACCTATTCGAATTCATCGAAATTTCTATTTCCTTTTAAATAGTTTGCCATCATTATTTTTGAGGTCAATTCATAGTTTTTGTTAAAAAGGTTTTATTTCATTTTTTAAATATTTTTTCTATATTAAATTTTGAAATAATTTTTTTCAGATAAGTGCCCTTATAGATTTTGGACCAATTTTCCCAATTCACATCTCGTTTTACAGATTACGATCAGACGTTTAAATTGACTAAACACAATTGGTCCATAAATGACTCAATCAAAAGTTCATGTCATCAGCGACCACATTTTTCAACTGTTTTCACAAATTTTCAATTTCAACACTGGAAAAATGAAATCCGGCTGAAACGTGCGGAACCAGCAAGAGCTTACCCACATAAGGTTTTCCACATAAAACATCAGGCGATATGTACGCTGGGGACCCCCTCTGGTCCTTGAGGAGGTCATTTTCCGTGACGAGGAGTTTGCCCAAGCAGAAATTCGTGATAGTAATGCGATGTGTACTTTGGTGCAACACCAAATTTCCTAGTTTCAAATCCCTGTGAACTATATTCCTCTGTAAAAAAAAAAAAAATAACTAATTAATTAAGATACTCAACCAATATACAGACGCTATCACAGAAGGTATTGGTCAACCCGAGGAGCTCATTCAATCATGTTCATCAAAACAATAAATAGCCAACATAAAATTAAGTTGGTTGCGTTTCATTTAATTATTTTGCATTTATTTTTTAGGACGTCACACAGTAAGACTTGGGCGTCCTTATGGGATTAATCTGGGGTAAAGTTGGACAACACTCAACAGAAAATGAATAACCAAACACTAATCCGTTTAGACCATTCTAAATCCAAATCCGCGAAAAAAAACCATAAGTGTATGTCTGTGTGTGTGAGTGACAAAATCGTGAGTACTCTGCCCAGCCCTTAGTTTTCAACCCATTTTCGTGGCTATTTTATTGTTCGACGCGGAAAACTATCTAGTTAAGCACTACGTCGCCGGAATTACAAATTTTGCCTTTCAAATAAGGATAGGGGGGGGGGGATGCTCAAAAACGTGCGTTTTCGGGCGTAATCTTGAGTATCAAGCCTAGCCACCCTAAGCCAATCGATTTGCGTGTTTCTTTTCGTTGTTTGTTCGACTCAGGAATCTTCCGGATTAGGCATTATTTTACCGGAGTATCAAAACTAGCAAGGGGAAGGGTGAGTGGGGGAATAATATTCAAGAAATATCTAAAAAAAAAATTCCCCGAGTTTTCCAGGTTTTCCAGGGTCAATTTTCAACTTTTTCCAGGGTCTTAAATGAATTAAAAGATAAATAAATGTGATTAAATAAAATTTATCACATTTATTTACACTTTTTTTATTTACACTTAGTGTAAATAAAATATAAATAATTCTCAAAATACACGTTTGAAAGGACATTTTGAAATGAAAAGGCGATAGAAATATAGTCGATTATCTCAAAACGTCAATCTCTAAGTACCTATCAGTCCGGGGCGATGATTTTCATCTCCACTCCAATCCGCATAATCCCTAGATATATCTTCGAAATTGGATTGGAACTGTAGAAGTGGCTTTCTGTAAAGGGTGATTATTTCCTACTTCGAAAGCTCGTTTTCACCTACGATTGTTTGAAAAAGTCGAGAATGAACGTTAAAATCTTCGGAACTGGTTAGTTTACTCGAAAGAAACGACCTTTTCAAAGGCTTGTTTTGGAAAGTCGAAAATGACCTCGATTGTTTGGATAAGTCGAAAATGAAAAAATCATCGAAACATGTTGGATAGATCGAGAGAAACGACCTCTTCAAAGGCTTGTTTACACCTTCGATTGTTTGAAAAGTCGAACATGAACGTTAAAATCATCGAAATTTGTTGGTTTACGCGAGAGAAACGACTTTTTCAAAGGCTTGTTATCACCTTCGGTTGTTTGAAAAAGTCGAACATGAACGATTGAGTTTGCTTGATTAGAAAATTTGATTACTGATTGCTAAGGACACAAAACTGAGGGTAACTCGAAGAAACTAACAATGATTGCATTTCGGTCACCAAAAATTTGAACGGAAATTAGCCCTTATTTGCGATCCACACTCGGGTTTCATAAGAGCCTCGTGAATTATCCAAGTCCAACCCTCAAGTTCTCATAGGAACCGATAGGTTGGTCCGACAGAGCTCTGGGTGGTCTCATTCGATTCTAAAAAATCAATAATATTGTAAAAACAATACCTTTATGTATAGCTTTTTCAGATTGAATTAAACAGTTTTCAAAATGAATTAAACAGTTTTCAAAATGAAGTCAACACTTTTCAAAATGAAATAAACAATTTACAAAATGAATTAAACATTTTACACAATGAAATAAGCAATTTACAAAATGAAATAAACAATTTACAAAATTAATTTAACACTTTCTTATGTGAGTTTCAAAAGCTTGTAAACAATAATTTGAACGAGTTGACGAGTTCACAGAGAAGGTATTTCCATCTCGTTATTACGTGAAAGGCACACTCAGAAGAGATTATCATCAGAGTATAATGTATGCACGGTCTTTCCCATATTCTCCCCAACTGGTCAACTCGTTCAAATTATTGTTTACAAGCTTTTGAAACTCATATAAGAAAGTGTTTAATTAATTTTGTAAATTCTTTATTTCATGTTGTAAATTGTTTTTTTCATTTTGTAAAATGTTTAATTCATATTGTAAATTGTTTATTTCATTTTGAAAAGTGTTGAGTTCATTTTGATAAGTGTTGACTTCATTTTGAAAACTGTTTAATTCAATCTGAAAAAGCTATAAATTTTTTCAAATTCAAATGGTGCAATCAAATTTGAATTTGCATAGGAATTGTGCAATTTAGTGCCGCAAGGTCGTAAGCACGGGAAAAAAAATCAAAGTAAAAAAAGTTGGATTTTGAGAGGGTTAGAAAATCGTCCTAGGAGGGAAAAGTTGCAAATTAATTGTAGAATGGATTTCTGAAGTATTGTATGAGAAGCCCTGTATGAAATGGAGTGGTTTATCGTTGAAATTGTTCAATATCAGTTTTTCGGATCGAAATTGAGAGTAGTGGTAAAAGAATGGTGACCACTGGTTCACAAGTTGTTCCTAGTTCCGAAGGCTCACAAGTTGTTCCTAGTTCCGAAGGCAAAAAATTACCTTATGGAAGAAAACTTGAAGCACTGGAGACTTTTTGGAGCTGAAGAAAATGCCTACCTGTTTCCGTATTGGAAAAAAGTCGGTAATTAATTCAGACAAATTGTTATCTAGAACACGATAAATGAAACAGTCCCTCGAGCACAATACCCGACACAACAAAAGTATAACTATTGTAGATTTAAATCACTTATGAGGAAAGTAAAGAGAGAAAGCACCTTGTGAAGTTCGTGGACAACTTTGACCGTGTTGTAGAGGATAAGGGCTGCTTCTCTCTCACTGAGTTTCTTTTCTCTGATAACGTAATGCTGAAGGT
This sequence comes from Apolygus lucorum, assembly GCA_009739505.2. NCBI lineage: Eukaryota > Metazoa > Arthropoda > Insecta > Hemiptera > Miridae > Apolygus > Apolygus lucorum. The sequence goes on from CM019178.2 coordinate 65,773,285, forward strand.
TGATCAGATCGGCAGTTTGAGGAGAAAAATCGTGAGCGACGAGGCAATCCAATACGAGACACAGCCGTCTCACAACCCTGCCAGTGTAGATAAGTTTTTTGTCCGGTCCTGCTTTTTCTTCTAAAGCTTGATCCTAAAATAGACCGGCAAGTTTATGAAACAAATCAAAAACAATAAAACTGGAAAGAGGTGGAAATGAAAATATGGAAGAAAGCATCCTTAGATGATCTGAAACTTCTCATTATCACATTTGACGAAAACTACAATTGAATTGTCCAGTGGTGAAGGGAACTAAGTGCAAAAACACCACTTTTCAGGAGAAGCAAAAAACTGCTTAGTTTAACTAAAGCGCTCGATTTTGACCCAGTTTTTTTTTCTTTTGGAAGGCCAATAAAAGTGATGTTCAAGCAATATTGAACTGCCTCAAAATTTAGAGGGGGATAACCACAAAAAAATGTTAAATTTTGGGAACTTAGTGCCTTTTACCACTTGATTACCTGGGCATGAAGAAAATTAAGACTGAATATAACGAAATATCTTTATTCGAACGAATAACTTTGTAAACTTATTGAATATTATGTTGTAACGGTTCTTTAAGGGTTATGGGAAAAAACCGTTGAAATATTTCCCAGCCAGGAAAGAGAAACTGCAGACTACTACTACTGGTCTCCAAACCTCCCCTTACAACCAGCCACTAAATCCTTTTCCTGGAAAGGCACTTTCTCTTTCCTGTTGGTTTTCTTTATTTTTTATTTTTTTTATTTTTTCTCTAACTTAACAAGGTACCTTGATAGGAAGAAACTTATTCTAACAAATCAGACCCTATCATTTAATTATTCCAGCTTCTTGGAAGGTTATATCGGCATCTGATAGGAACTTCAGGGAAGATGTTGGCTGGAACTTCTTGTAGTAATCTGGACTGGAACTTCAGCTGTGAACCCAGTGGGAAGCAGGAACTTCTGATAGGACTTTGAATTCCACCTTTCAGTAGAGATGTTAGAAGGAACTTCTTGAAGTGATCTGGACTGGAGCTTCAGCTATGACTCAGAAAATATTAAAGAAGCAGGAACTTCTGGTAGAAAAATCTTGATTCACCCTTCTGTGGGGATTTCAGCAGGAACTTCGAAGAATAGTCTGGACTGGAACTTCAGCTATTAACTCAGTGAAACAGAACAGGAATCTGGACTGGAGGTTCAGCTATAATCTCAGCAGTAAACAGGAAGCAGGAACTTCTGGTATGCATGTTGAATAGAACTTCAGTATAGCCTCTTTGGTATTAATTTCCCCTTTTTAGTGATTGTAATTTCCAAAATAAATTTATAGTAGTCAGTTCTTTTTATGATGTTCTCTCTAAATTGGCAGAGATTGATAAGAGGTTCTTCCTCTATATTTCAATCTATTCAAAAAAAATTTGGATTTCACAATGGAATAAGTTATAACTCCTTTGTGAATCCTTAGGGGTTGAAGCTTGCACTAGTCAGTTAAGGCCAGTCAGTATTATATACCATGTTAAGCTTGATTAATCTGTCAATTCTGAGTGACCGAGTAAATTGCCGTCGTGTGAGACACTCAGGAGAGTCCTTTTGCCTTCATCCTGCACTGCCCTCTAGCGAGACTCCTGTGTCTTATCGTCCGTTCGCCAGTCCGCCGCTAGGGCGCGTCCGCATCTCTTTCCCCGCCGTGATAGGGTTTCTCGCGCCTCCAACAGGTGGCGACTCTTTCCATCTTCAGGTCTTGGTGATGACGGGAAACTGCCGTTCATTTCTCCGTTAAATTTATTTGTTTTCATTAGTAATTTTATGGGAATGGACATCTTTTCTTTTCTACAGAAGCATCCCATTTACTTTCAGGTACGTTTGCATATTATCGGTGGTTATTATTGTTTGATCATTGGGAATTGATAACTTTGGCAAAATTTGTAGGTCTCATGCTGTCAATCAGTACCTACTAAATTAACTTAAAAATGGTGAGCAGGTGTGCAATCGCCACAATGTATATAGATTGTCATTTCGATTTTTAATATTTTTTTCTTCATTTTTCTCCATTTTTTTCTCACGTTTGTTCTTCAACTTCTTGTTCCTGAGTTGGCCAAGCCAATATTTTCTCATAAAATGTTCAAACGCTTCAGGGACACACTGTACTAGTTTGTCAACATTCTCCAACTTCTTGGCGCTAAATAAACGTGTATCTTTGTAAAAAATTGGGTGACTAAGCTATGATATTGTGGTAGTTACTTACGAACATGGCACACTCTTTGCACTATAACTGATGTTCTGAAGGCCTTGCAGTCTTTTTTTCTTAATTACTTGACGTTAATGTCCAGCTTCATTTCTTATACGTTTGGGACCCATTTTTAAAAAAATGAATCGCTCGGTTGAGAAACCGCGAACAAAAACAATGCAGACTGAGGTGAAAAAGTTCACAAAAATGCTTAGTATAATAAGTTTGTTGTTTATTGAAGAGAAACGATGTACTTTGATCAACGGAGATGCCCGCGGAGACCCATCACAGGTGGTGAAGGGCACACTTAGTTCATTTCTCTACGAAACGCTCGGTGGTGGAGACGAATATCTGACAATCTGAAGCGAGAACTTAGTTCTTTTCACCACCACATGATGTGTCTTGCCGAAGAGAACCCAAATCAACAATAAAAAAAAATTCTATATTTTGCACTTAGTTCCCTTCACCACTGGCCAATTCAATTGGAAGCTTATTTCGGTAAAATAAGGGGAAAAGAACTAATTCGTCAGTACTTAGATGTAATTTGGTGGTTCTGGGACAACATGTTTGAACAGCTCGCCCTCTTGCTCCCCCCTCCCCCCTCGCCCACCGACCCCCCCCCCCCCACCACGACACCCACCCGCCACGCCCCTCATCTCAACTGCTCCCCCCCCTCGCCATTCAATCTCGCGGCGGCAAGGCGCCTCTGCATGTTCATCTATGCACGGCGCCCTCCTGCCAGCGCCTTCGTCATGTTCGTGAATGCATTGTGTCCCACAATTCGTAGGGGACCATCCTTCCAATTCTTAGGGGACCATCATTAAATGTGTGAGTGTGTGTATTTATTTTTTTCCCTGTTTGTACATGCACTCCATTGTTACTGGTTACAGTATCAGCCAAGAGGGGTGGACAGTGTAGTATCAGCCAAGTGTGTGTGTGTCTTTTTTCCTGTTTGTACATGCACTCCATGGTTACTGTATCAGCCAAAAGGGGTGGGCAGTATAGTATCAGCCAAGTGTGTTTATTTTTTTTACCTACACGCTTTCTCCCCACCACATCACCCCTTTGCGGAACCATGGATACCCCCCCCCCCCCACTCCGACACCCCCTCGCCATTCCATGGATACCCCCCCACCAAGTCACCCCTCACCAACCCATGGATACACCCACCACCAAACCCCCCCCCCCCCCGAACTAACTAACCCTGAACTTCAACCCTGGACCTTTCTTAGAGGTGCTACCTTCAGTGACTTAATGGACAGTTTCTGTTAGATTCAGTTTGGTTGACAGACCCTGATAAGCAGCTTCTAAGAAAACAGCAATCTCTTTTGCCTTGGTTAAGTTCAATTGATCGAAGGGAACCTCTAGTATTCGGTTTAGAATGTTCTTATCATGAAGGACGAAGAAAAATCTCTCTAATAGAACTAGTTCGAGTTGATCGAAATTATATTGACATGGAATGACTAATTTTTTAAAGTTATATGAGAAATTTATCACATTTTTCATTAGGTTTTTGGCGCCGACAGCCTAACTGGTACCTAGCTGTCATCACCAATGGTTTCGGATTCAGTAGTTCCTTCAATACCACCACAAGTTTCTGACAAGATTAACTCGAATAGTCTTCTGGATACAAGTAATGATTCAGTTCCTCAAATCGTTTTGGTGGTAGGAAATGAGTAAATAGTTTGGCTTTGTTACCTTCTGTGGTCCCCACTAGGCAGAAATGTAATTCGAGACGTTTGACATATGAGTCACAAGATTCTTCATCCTCCTTAAATGACTCAAATTTTACGTCATTTGGTGTCCTAGACGTACCTTGTTGACGTTCCATTGCTTATGTAAGCTGTACAATATTTGCTGCCATTTGATGGATGAGAGCTTCGTTTAACTGCCCTGTTGTTGCCGTCGGTTGGTTTGCCATAACTTTAAATAGTTATTTCACGGTTTAATTCTTATTGTAGGTATTAATCCGCGGTCAAACCCAACGAACAACTCGTATCCCGTGACACTGGCGGACTGAGCCACGACTGAGGACGATTCGAAACGGAATACGTTGAGAAAAGGAAGTGGAACTTGTAGATACCTACTAAATCCTTTTTCTACTACGACCGCGCCACTAATATGTATTGAACAACTCTTCAATATAATTATAACGTTTTAATTACGGAAAAAATACAGGATATCATTGAAAAGCTAATCGAATACTATACCTACCACTGGAGGTTCTCTAGTATTTACTTATGTTCATGGATGTATCAACATCCATGACACTGATCTGATCTCAACGCACTTTATCAAGACCAGTTTCCAGGTGATATCAGCAGCAGTAGAAAGACTTTCATGTATGCTCATTAGTGGCGCTTTTCGCACAACTCCAACTAGAAGCATACAAATAATCCTGGGACTGGCTCCCATAGAGACATTAATAATGGTATACTCTATGCAAGCTGCCATAAGACTAAACTCACTGGGCGAGTGGAAACACGACACTAGTCACCTAACACACTACTCCCAAGTGGGTCATACACTCATTAAAAAGGCGGTTAACGCCCAGAAACTCTCATGCCATCGGATGAGATGAGAAAGAGATACTTCTAGAATCTTAGGACTACTTATGAGATAAAAAGTAGAGATGAATGGAGCCACCAACAAAACTTTGTTGACACGGCAGACACCATTAATTGCTATACAGATGGATCCAAAATTGACGGACCTCAGGAAACTTATTCTGGGGCGGGTGTCTACATACCCAGCCTTGAAGTGGCAAACTGGTATAGCCTTGACAAGTACGCAACAGTATTTCAGACAGAAATACTCGCTATTAAAGAATGCATCACAACACTAATACAACTTGGTGTCAACAACAAGAAAATTAACATCTTTACCGACAGCCAGGCAAGTATAAAAGCCCTTCAAAATCCCATCACTACCTCAAAACTGGTATGGGAAACGAAAAGGCAAACAAATAATCTATTTTTAGGAAATAATAAAATTTCTATAAAATGGATACCCGGACATTCCAATCAGCCCGGAAATGAATATGCCGACAACCTTGCCAAAAAGGGTTCAAGAAATAATTTCATTGGACCCTCACCAGTGATCGGCATTTCGAAGAATGCTTGTAAAGAAAAGGTAAAAAAATGGGAATCCCAAGACCTTAATCTACTATGGTCTAAAGAAACTGATAGATACACACAGACCAGAATGCTCATCACCTCTTATGATGCAAAACAGGCTCTATGGTTGACCTCAAAAAGTCGAAACACCATCAGGCTAATGATAGGCATTCTAACGGGACATTACGACTTCCGAAGAATGCTGAATATCATGGACAGTCGTATTTCATCAATGTGTCCATGCGAACAAGAAGAAGACGCAGCTGAACACTTCTTGTGCAGATGTGACCGATTTTGGAGATCCAGAACATAAGCATTCGGTCACCACATAGTGGAGCGCGCATCTTTGCGTCTAATTTCGTGGAAACGCATAAAGAAATTTGCTGATCTGAGCAAAAGATTTACAAACTCTGAAGTGGGGTAGCCGGCGGAATCCTCTTTTAACATAAAGGGGCCTCGAAAGAGGGAGAGTATAAGCCATCAGAGCCTGAAACTCTTTTCCAATGGCAACCCCGGGCAGTGAGTGAGTGAGTGAGTGAGGTGACATCAGCATTGTTGTCCGGCCCGTTTGCCAACATGAGTGAGAAACGTATTTCCTTACGGAAACTAAATGGGATTTCAAACTAAAAACTGGTATAGGAACGTTTTCAAGTACGCTAAATTTTAATCTGGAGTCAAAAATACGAAATTCCGAACGATGCATCTGCAGTGTCATTAAAAACTGAATTCCCTTAACTGAGGAGGGATCTCCAAACTTTCCTACTAAACTCGGGCTCTCTACCACTGAGCCAAGGAAGCGAATGGACGGAAATGCGGAGAGGCAGCTGATCACAACACAACTACCACATTCATCATAATTTGATGAACACCTTGAACACGAATAAACTTCTTCAGTCACACTCGAAGCCCCTGTAGGTAACCCGAGTTTTGCCAGATTTTTTTGCCCGCAGGGATTGAAACTTACAGTAGTACACAGTTATCAAAGTTTTTCCGACTAGAATGTTAAACTTTGACTAAAATCGTGACTTGCTTTGAAAAGGCCGTGGTGATGAATGACATTATCCTGGTCGTGGAGTAAAGATAACAACGAGTACTCAGTGTGAAGGAGCATCTTTCCCTGGTGATCGTCTTTGGTCTCTTCAACGGAGTCTTTCAAGGTCAGGATCTGTGGCAGAAATTACACACATAGAGAAAACTGAATCTTGATCAAATTGATCTAACATTGCAAGTCATCTAGTAGATAACTAAATATCGAAGAGAATATTTCTTAATTGGTTCACGTGTCTTTGTTATACCAGAATGAGGAATTTCACCATGTCGGAATTTCCAATTTTTTACCCCAAAATCGGATTCAGCACCTCGAAAAACCCCCTACGTGAACTTTCAGCCCGAACTTCCTAATTTACGAATAAACAAAACAGTGTAGAAAATATGAACGATTAAAAAAACCGGGAGGATGACGTCAACCTGGAATAGTTCATTTACAGCCGCTTGAAGCGCTGAGATTGAGAAATCTATAGTCCCCAGATGCAACATTTCACAAAATCAATAATGTTCAAAATCGAAAAAATTAAGAAAAAAAATAGAAAAAGCAAGATGAGGGAAATTAGGTTTCCCCTGTTTTTTTTTTTTTGTTTTTTTTAAACTTTCCTCTTAGATAAGACGATTTTGTCGTACCATGGGGCAACACTGGGAGGAGACGGCAATCTGAACAGCCAATCAGCGAGCGTTCCCGCTTCACATTGAAGAGGTCTGTTTTCCCGGTTATTTTTTGAAATCATACATTTTGATTGTCTCCCAAAAATAACAGACTTATTTTCCAAAATCAACCCGATTTTCATCCATCCCACACCATTAACTATTCAGGAAAAATGCAAACAGAATTCGGTGAAATTCTTCATTTAGAAACGAAGAGAAAAAAGTAGTACTCAATAGTTTCCACGTTTCCAATACAAAAGCCAACTATTTTCCGTGAAGAGCTTTTCGTTAACGGAAGGAAAGTGGAGCATGCTCATTGATCCATCACGATGCATACTTTTTGTAATATCATACATCTGTGTTCGTTAGTTCTGCAATAAAGTAAGGGTAGGAAAACCCAGAGTGGCATGAGTCATCACCAACACGGATGAGGTGAGGAAGGGAAAGACCACGTCATTTGACGTCACCTCTTTTCCACTCTCCCCTCACCATAATAGCTAGAGTATAAAAGCCGCACTCAGGGGTCTTCCTACATCCATTCGTACCTAGTCAATCAGACTCATAATTTCTAGTCTTCACCTTACCTATGGCCCAGTTCCGCAGAGGGAACGGTTTGCCCCATAAAGGCGCCGAACCTCAATCTCCCCTTAGAGACCTCTTCAGAACAACTAGGCTTCATTAGGTAAATGCTCCGCTTCCCGCCGGACATTCTGGGTCGACGCCGAGGTTTGTGGATAGATAATTCAAGCACTAATCTGGACGGTCAGCCACAAGGCGCTGCGGATCTAGTGCCGAAGCTGTAGGCTTAGGGAACGATCTCTCCGTTGAGTAGGGTTCAGGCTAGTTCAACAAATCAGCGCATCGAGAGGACCATCGCCCTCACTCGAATACACACAAAAACTTTTCATTGCCAACTGAAGAGCTAGTTGGCTGCAGCACGTTAGGGCCAAAGAGTGGAACACGTTAGGACCACAAATTTTCCTTCCCAATTTCCACAGACTTGGGACTGTTTACGCTCGTCTCAAATGACGTGTGTCGTAGGTGTGGTTAAAAATTTGTGTTTTTGCCATGTCATTGGGTCATCAGTGATAAAAAAATAATGAAAACAGGAAAATAATTGAAAGTACGAGTACACTAATTGAAAGCAGTTTTCTGGCAGGTTCGAGCAATGATGACATTTCCATCGGTCTAGTACTCCTCCCATGCCTCAACAAAAACTTGATTTGTTCCATATGGGACTTACGAAGAGTTTATCGTGTTCTGTTTTCTTTCTCGCTAACGTGTTAAGCTGGGTTCAGATAGGTGTGTAAAGTTCGTAATGCGTAATGCGCAAAAGAGAAGTGGGGGTGGTTTGTAACCCGTAAAGTCCGTAATGCGTAAAAGAGCGTTCACATGGCCAAATGATTACGCGATTACGCAGAAGAGCGCAGTAGGTTCTGCGCAGAATTGTTTTCCCGCTCGCCTTTTTTCCTGCGTTCAGCTGTTTTGCTGTTTCGCCCTGTTCATCGATCGACTCATTTCTTAATAATTATTAACTTCGAAAAAAAAAGATTTTCATCGTCTTTTTGGTGATTTGCCAACTTATAGGCCCGGTGAATGATATACCCAGTGTTGGGCAAAAATTAGCTATCGCTAACAGCTAAAAGCTACAGCTAAATTAGCTACGATTTAGCTGAAACTAGCAGCTAAATATTTAGCTATTAGCTGTCGAGGAACAGATAAAATTTCTAGCTAAGTTAGCTATTAGTCGAAAACTTATAGCTAACAGATTTAGCTTCGGTGATTTAGCTGTTCCTCGACAGCTAATAGCTAAATTTATCTTTTAGCTATTAAAAAAAGCTATAAGCTAATTTAGCTACCTATTAGTTGAAAAATTAACTAGCTAATAAATTAGTTAGCTAATGCCCAACTCTGGGTATACCCATTTCGGAAAACGAGGTAAGTACCTTTGATGTAAGAAAATAATGTTATTGAATTGTTGTGAAGAATCGCAATGTTCAAAACGACCAAATTCTCTCAAAAATGTCTTTTAACCCAGGTTTTCGGAAGTTGAATAAATTGAAAAATAGGTTTTCGGAAGTTGAATAAATTGAAAAACAGGTTTTCGGAAGTTGAATTAATTGAAAAATAGGTTCTCGGAAGTTGAATCAATCATATTTCCACATAATACGCAGACTTCTTTCATACGGTTATAGGAGAATGATTTGATTTCTGAGGATTTATTGACATAATTTGATCGGACGAGATCAATGAGGCTCTCATTAAAATCACTAAATTCATATCCAGCAAAGCACAATGCAAAAATGAAAATGAAAACCGAATAACAACACGGAATCCGGAATCGAATTGTTTGTTCAATAAACCAAAAACGAGACCGAGTCAACGACGAACAGCTGAACGATGAACAGACGACGAAAGCTTTCACGAAGTTTGCCGAAATTTATCGAAGTTCATCCGCAATGCGTAAAATATCTAATTTTACAAAACGATACACTCCGCTCCAAAAGTCTTCGTCCGCAAAGATTGCTCCAGGCGGGAGCCTCACATAGGGGGCGCCTCGATTGGCTCCAGCCATGGACCTAGTATCCCATGGACCGGTACTCCGTGCTCAGAAAATGCGTGCGAAATCTGAAAATAGGCATGTGGCGGTTCCGAGGGGCGTGGCATTCCTCTGAAGTACCGTAGTGTACGGGCTCCCCCCACCTCTCCACAACTTTGGCTCAGTTGGTTAGAGCGTCGGTCTGCAACGCCCAAGGTGTACAGTTCGAATCCAGGCCACGTGCGGATTTTTTTTTTCAAGTTAATGTTATTTTTGTAGTATGGTGATGAATTTCAACCTGCTGATGTATTAAATCAGTATCTAGAGGGAAAGTATTGTACCTTGGGACGATTTTTTCCATTACAACGTAATTTAGCAATTAAAGGAAGGGTGTATACTCTACTACTCTTGAGGTGTAACTCTCGTGCCTCCTCGTGATGTACTGGGACGATGGGCCCCCCCACCCCACGACTCACTTTAAGCCACACCTCCCAAGTACCGTTCCCCCACCATACTCACTACCAATTTCCACCAGCACGGCGATGGGTGGTGAAAGGGGTGGAGGCCCGGTCCATGGGATACTAGGTCCATGGCTCCAGCCAGTAGCATCCAATTACGCACTACTGATTATGGACATTACGCACCTATGTGAACCAAGTTTAACACCCAGCTCAACGACAAAACTCTTTGGAAAGGTTAGCTTTAGCGAGTGCTCGTTCTAGCAGCTGGTTTCTACGTTTCTGAGAAGAGAGAAGAATAAAATATTACTCCGTTTTTTACCTTCAATGTGTAGAAATCGTTGGTGCCCTGAAGCCGAGCCAAACATTGAACAATACTTTTGACTGGAGAGTTGCCAGCTGGTCCGAGGAGGTAAGGTCCAGCGCGTTTCACTTTCTTCATACACACCGGCGTCCCTTCGGCAGGCCCTGAGAGCGCACAAAAGAAAATGAGATTCTAAACTCATTTGTTCCAGAGGGATCAAAGAAAGAATTTTGGCATACCACTCACGGATACCATGCAACTGTCTTAGCAGATATATGCTAATACCCTGATTAATGACAAGTGATGAGAGAATGGTAACTGTTGTATGATTTATAAACATAATAAATTAATTTTATGGTCTTAGAAGTTAAGTTCAATTATTTATTGACAAGACTATTATTTTAATATATGACAATATTATTTACTAACTGCCTCCTCAATAATTTAATGTTTGGAATTATTGAACAGGCATTGTAATTTTTCTCAAGATGTCTTCCGTTCCTACTTATTACGAATATATCAAGTGTTCTGTTACATCCGTCGTCATCGTCCTTTCTATCAATTCCCAGTCATAAATAACATGGTGTCAGTGTGTAAAATCGTTCGCGTCAGTCAGTAAAAGTTCTTTCAATCGTAAGTGTTCTGTCGAGTGATCTATGCGCTAATTGACAACTTTCCGTTCGTGCATGTGGTCTTCTTCTCCTCGTGAACCAAACCTGAAGCCACCCTGCTCAATCCAGACAAGAAGCCTCCTCCGGGGCGTGAAAAACGAAAAAATATCAACCCGGATGAAAAGTTGCCTGGGAAAACAGTCTATTCGTCCCAATATATTCCCACTGGAGATCATCGAACTAAAACACCTGGAATGCTATCTAGGCGGGCGGGGATAGGGCCCCGGCGGTCGGGCCTAGTTCGGCCTACCCCCACTCCGTGGGGGGTTCTGAACCTGTCGCTTGCCGTGTTTACATTGCAATGTTCACATTCATTGTTTGTGATTCGACGTACAAAGTATTTAATTGAAATTCAATACTATGTAGTGAAGACCGTTTGCACTAAATACGATGACGATTATTGCGTAAGATGTTTATTCCTTACCATAAAATATAGGTACGTTCTATGTACTATAATATAGTACATAGAACGTACCTATATTTTATGAATTTTATGAATTTCTAGAATATTATTCTAGATAAGGTTTTGTAAGTATATTGTTAATTTTTGACCGACTTTATTCATCTTGTCAGTTATACAATCATCCTGTCTTGAATGAATGAATGAAAATGGACTTTTATTTCTTACAAAAAATAATATCAGATACTTCTCTAGAAGCTAATAATACATAATACAATTTAGATTCACAAAATCCAAACACGGAATGGCTCAATCGGCCGTCATCCGGGTTGGCAGGCGTTGCTACATTAAATAGCTATGATGACATTTAGTTTTTTATTATTTTTTGTTTAAATTAAGTAATTAATTATTTCATTTAGGTTTATGGATATTTTTACAAATTACTAATTCGTTTACTGTAGGAAGAGCTTATATTAATAGTTGAATTGCTGCACTAGTTGGAATCGAAAACTCCACGCCTCACGACAAAAACCGGCTATCTGGACGAAGTTCGGCTGCGCAAGTCTCCTCGTAAACTCTTCTCGTGACATCTGGCCCACCCCACTCCATTTTTTCCGGATTGCATTTAAAATTGGGCATTTTGCCAGAAAGTGGAAGATGTCTTCCACCTCGTTCAAATTGCAGAGTGAGCAGCGTTGGGCAAGCTGTGAACGCCACGGCTGGAAATTCAGGTATATCAGGCCTCCTCTCGCCTTGAACACCCATCTGGCCTGGGTCAGGTCGAGACATCCATTGTAATCCGGTAGGGGGGTCAGCGTAACTTCCCGGTAGTGACAGTGGAACTGCGAGGCCTCTATCCTAGCTCTCAAGTCTTCCCTCTCCCTAATCTGCAGTCTCTCGAACATCTGTTCCCACTGGCTCCTCCAAACCCGCCTGTTCTCTGCACTGAGCTCGATCCCCACCTGAGTGGCCAGCTGTTGCCATTCTATAAACCAAGAGGATCGCTGTCTGATGACCTCTTCCGCCATCATTCGAGGCAGCCTGCCCTGAGGGAGATTGAGTGCTCTGAGCACATATTTCACATGAATCCTCAGAGCCTGCAAAAACATGGATGCTTTACCTATTTCATAAGTGAGCATGTAGAGAGGCGTATTATGCGGCAGCCCAAACAACCTCCTGGTAAAAACATATTGACACCTCTCGGCCTGTAGATACCTCTTGAATCCCCAAACCTGAGCTGCATATAAGAGAACAGACTTGGCATTGGCGTTGAAAACCCTAAATTTATTCTCGATAGTGACTCCCTTTGCGTTCAGTAGTTGGGCCATACTATTAATTGCCATGTTGGATGCCGTCAGTTTTCTTTCCAGATGCCGCTTACAGGAGAAATCATAGATCATCCTGTCTTATCAACTTAATTCTCGTCATTATACGTTAAAACGTCTTCCAAGTGGGTGTGGCACATAGCTTCCTCGTATTCATAACCCGATTAAATAGGTAATCCGATGCACAGTAGTTAATCTCAAAACATCAATCTAAGTACCTTCCTCTAGCCTCATAAGGCACAATCTGCAGGCCAATCGGAACAATCCTGAGACATTTCGTCGAAATCGGATGGAAAACATAGAAGTCATGGATGTTACAGGGAATTGACGTTTGCACGTACGCAGTAGCTACCATCAGTCTGGGGATGATGATTTTCATAGGGGACCGTCTACAACTGAATTCGCATATTCTCTGAAAATTTCATCGAAATCGGAGGAAGGTCTAAAATGTAAAACAAGAGAGGAAATTTCGATTTTGGAGAACTTTTATTTTTCAACCTTGAAAAGTGAAAACAAAGCTTCCGCTACCTTGGTAGACTTGGAAGCAAAATGTTTAGATACCTTCGGAATTTTTCAATACGTAATATTAAGAGTATCTATACAATATCTATGTTGTTCCCTGATCGTTTTGATCATTTGAAAATTTATTACTCAATACCCAAAAAGAAATTCACCAATTTTTCACCCAATTCACCTCGTCATACATAAAAATATTGCATACATTTTTTCATAAATCTAGGATCAATTTCAATATTGTATTCAATTTAAAGCATTAAATAAACGGTTTTGAAAATGACCCACTGCATTTATTTATTCTATTATGAGTTAAGTACCTATGTTATACTGACAGTAGGTAGTACACAGTACATTCTTAGAGTACAGTGGATAGGTACAACCTACATTCTCAAAACTTGAGACTTTAGGACCAATTAGGAAGGTTCGGTGTCGCAGAACCAACAATGCAGGGACCGAGTGATAAGAGCGAAATAAGACCCTCACTGACGTTCTTCATTAATATGTAATGTGAAAAATAGTATTTCCCGATGCTATAAAAGGTATCTGAAAAAAAAACGGGTCAGCTTTTTCCCAGTGAATGACAAGCCAGTACCTTAATCAAGCAGGAGAGAAAATGCCTAGTGGTTTTGGATGGGAGTAGGCGCATGGATACACCTCACGGGGTGGGGGAACCCCTCGGCTAGCCGGACCGCTGAGACGGTGTTCCAGGTGTTTTAGTTCGATGCTGGAGATAGATGGTACTCCGAGTGCTAACCTCTCCATGAAATGGAAGAATTGGATCAAGCAATTTAGACTTTTCATCGTTGCCGCAGGTTACGAAGAAGAAACCGAAAAGCGTAAAGTAGCTCTACTTCTCTCGTTAATTGGAGAGCAGGGAATGAATGTGTTCAACACATTCGGCCTTGATGAAAACCCATCTAACCTAGACCAGGTCATCACTTCGTTCGATGGACATTTCAATCCAAAAACCAATTTGACAGTGGAGAGACACAACTTCTTCTCCCGACAGCAAAAACCTGGAGAATCTGTCGACGAATTCGTCACTGCTCTAAAAAATTTGGCTTCTGTTATGACCCACATAAATTCAGTTATTAGTTCTTAAATAAAGAAGCTACCGGGAGGATCCCAGAGTGAGTCAGCACCTGCTAGGGGAGACGAGGTACGGGGGTTCCGCCAACATGACGTCACCCTTCCACCTCTCTTTCTCCCGAACTGTTCACATGAGTATAAAAGCTCACTCAGGGATGATCCCTTATGCCAATCTAGTCAAGTACTCGTCTTGTTCATTTCGCTCTCCAACTTCTCCTTCATCAAGGTATCTCCTCGAAGTCGTAGGCTCAACCAAGTAAATATCCCGCCTTCCCGCCGGTGAGTTTCTCTGAAACGCCGGGGTTGTCGGGCTAGCCCTAATTTTCACAGTACTCCGCATGCCGGTATGGGTCTGACCCGCCGATGCGATAGTACTGAATGTTAGGCTAGGGAAAGTCTCTCTTAGGTTGAGTAGGTGTTAAAGCAACGACAAACGCCGCAGCGAGAAGGTCAGCTCCTTCACTCGCCAACACGCCGAACACGACAGTGGTGACCCCGCACGTTTTTAACTACCTATTCGACGCAGAGAGATGGACGACAACGGCATCCCCGATCCACCACCGATGCCTGACTTCGCCGAAGCCGCCAAGGTGTCAATTCCCTTGACACTACCGCCGTTCTACAGGGAGGACCCTCGCCTCTGGTTCCTGCAACTCGATGCGGCCTACACCAGCGCGCATATCAACACACAACGGGCCAGATTCACTCGGACACTCCCTCTGCTTCCCTACGACGTCGCAGTACAAACGGCAGACCTCACAGCGGCTCAACTCGTCACGCCTTACGACGACCTCAAGGCGAGGCTCATCGAAATATTCGAACCCTCTCGTCATCAACGGATCGCGGCCCTCACCCAACAACAACACTTGGGGGACCAGAAGCCTTCACAGCTCCTACGCAAAATACGACACCAGCTGGGGGACCTTATGCCACAGGATCTCTCGAAGACCTTCTGGATTAAAGCCTTACCACTTGACGTGCAAACGATCCTCGCACCATGGATGACGAAGGACGCCGAATTTCTCGCACCCATCGCCGACGCGGCCTATGAAATTCGGGGAGCCGCATCACTGCATCAAATAGACCCACAACCTCACACAGAGGTTGTCGAGAAGAAGCCGCCACCTCGCAACCAAAGGCCAACGGATCGACGTCCGCGCAGCCGCTCAACATCGCCAGCACGACGAGGTGGTCTATGTTGGTATCATTTTACCTTCCGAAAGAAGGCGTTAAAATGCAACCAACCTTGCTCCTTTAAAAAAGTGTCCTGGTCGGAAAACTAGGAAGCCCGCCTGTTTACAAGGCGGGCACCCCTTACACAGATGTATCCAACCGACTATTTGTAAAATGCAGGAAGAACAACATCCCCTTCCTTATCGACACCGGAGCCAGCATTTCCATTATACCAAACACCTTGCTCAAATGGAAAAAGAAAACCAACGACCAGCTTCTCTTCGCAGCAAACGGCACAGCAATATCAACATACGGTCAATATCGAACAAAAGTCATACTCGAGAACGAAGTGTACGAATGGGCCTTTATCGTCGCCGATGTGAAACGTCCGATCATCGGAGCAGATTTCTTGAGCTATTTCGGCCTGCATGTCGACCTCAAGAACAGGCACCTCTACAACCCTCACGCACAACGCCCGATTAAAGGCTATGTGAATACGGTCAACACCGGGGTTTCAACGGAGGCAACTCCTCCGGCCTTTACCAAAATGCTGGCTGAATATAAACCGGCACAAAGGAAAGCATCACTTCTCTCGTCAGTAAAACACTTCATCGAGACTAAAGGACCGCCCGTCACAGCAAAAAGTCGCCGACTACACCCTGAACAACTCCGCCAAACAAAGGAAAGTTTTGACAAACTTCTCAAAGATGGAATTATTAGACCATCTAAATCCCCGTGGGCCAGTCCCTTACACGCCGTTCCCAAACCAAATGGTACATGGCGCTTCTGCGGAGACTATAGGAGATTAAATGAACGAACAGTCGGCGACCGATACGCAGTTCCACACTTACGCGACTTTTCCTCGCACCTACATGACTGCACTGTGTTTTCGACTCTGGATATTTCACGAGCATTCCATCACATCGATGTCAACCCGGCAGATATACCAAAAACCGCTTCCAAAAAAAGTGGACAATCTTACTACATTTCCGCTTCCAACAACAGTAACGGATTTAAGACGGTTTTTAGGGATGCTTAATTTCTATCGCCGTCACATCCCACATGCAGCCGTCCATCAACAACCACTAATCGAGGCCATCCCTCAACCTTCAAAAAAGAAGGACAAAAGACCAATTGAATGGACGGAGAAACGTAAAAAAGCTTTCCAACAATGCAAAACCGATTTACAACAAGCAGCAATGTTAGCTCATCCAGCACCCACTGGACACCTATCTCTCACAACAGATGCATCAGAAATCGGGATCGGAGCAGTTCTACAACAAACTGTCAACGGAAAATCCTCTCCACTAGGATTCTTCTCGAAAACGCTCACGCCCGCTCAAATAAAGTACTCGACCTTCGACAGAGAGTTACTAGCTATTTTCGAAGGGATCAAGCACTTCAGAGACTTTATCGAGGGACGTGAATTTCATGTTGTCACCGACCACAAACCCTTAACAACCTCACTGCATCAGGATAGGAAAACAGCTTCACCGCGACGCCTACGTCAAATGGAATTTATAAGTCAATTTACGACCGATATTCGCTTCACTCCGGGAACGTCCAATGTAGTAGCCGACGCCCTTTCACGGCCATCTCACCCGGAACTCAACGAATTGACTTCATTTCCGACAGGCGCCTCCATTGCCCAGGAACAACGGAACGACACATCAGCGGAATTCCGAAATCTAATCACTAATAAACGATTAGAAGAAACATCCGTCCCATCCAGTAACACAATACTATGGTGCGACGTATCAGGCGAATGTCCTCGCCCGTTCATTCCAAACAAATTGCGCCGCGCAATTTTTGAACATTACCACGCTCTCAGCCACCCTGGAATAAGAGCCACTCGTGACATAATTCGAGCTAGAACATTTTGGCCTAGGATGAATACCGACCTACGCAATTGGGTACTAGCGTGTGAACGCTGCGCAAAATATAAAGAGTTTCGGCATCCGAAAACTACGCCACAACAATTCGAATTTGCGCCGGCCCTAGCTCATTTACACGTAGACATCGTAGGTCCTCTGGAACAATCAGAAGGGTACAAATACCTTCTTACCATGATCGACCGAAACACCAGTTGGCCCGAGTGTGTACCACTTCGATCTATCACTACGAAAGCCGTCATTGACAACATCACCAAAAATTGGATCGCGCGATACGGCTGTCCTCTCCTTCTTACTACCGATCAAGGAAGACAGTTCGAGAGTTCCGAATTTACAGAATTTCTTAAAAAATTCGGTATACAGCGAATCCGGACGACGGCGTATCATCCCGAAGCCAACGGGAAAATCGAAAGGTGGCATCGCGATCTGAAAAATGCTTTACGCACGGCCGCGACATCTCCTTCATGGTCAAAGGACCTACCAACCATTTTACTCGGCTTACGAACAACGATTCGATATTCCGACGGGTATAGCGCGGCCGAAAGGATCTTCCGCGCACCCCTTCGTCTACCAGCCGACATCTTTCAACCTCCACCTACGGAAATTAAAGAAAGACCTACAACCGTCCAGCCCGAGAACTTAAATCGCTCCTTCCCGACCTCATTCCACACGACGCCGAAAATCTACCTGAGGGAAGAGGGACTAAAGAAAGGTTTAAAACCATTATACTCGGGGCCGTACGACGTCATTCACACAAACGAAAAAACGGCTACCATCAACATAGACGGTTCAAACATAACCGTTTCGTTAAACAGATGTAGGCCAGCACACGGTACTACCCCCACTCCATCGGAAACCGAGGTACCTCCGAAACCACAAGAATCGGCACCACTCGACACTCGGAAACCACAGAGGACACTTCGTGAAAAGTCAACGAGAATCCTCCAAGAACCAACCTCAACCTTCTCTGCTCACAATGGAGAAAAAGCCGAAGGAAGAAAACACTCCGCCGGACTATGCCTCACAGTTCGTTCGGAAGCCAACAAGGCCGGCACGCCCTCCGACTTCAACGCCAAAACTGCAGCGCGACGCACATACGCTGCAGTCGCCAAAAATGAAAAATCACAGCCACCGCGATGAATATATTCCGCGGTGTGCTAATAACAATACCATGGAGGAAATAGGGGAAATCTACATTCAGCAATACAATAATATGATCGACGACGCCCTGTCTTCCTTCTTTTCCTCTTCCCCTATTTCCTTCCAAAGTCCCGGGCCGAACAACCGCCGTCGTGCGGACTCTAATCCCAAATTCTCATCAGTTCGGTCCGGGCAATTTTTATGCATTGCACTTACATTCTCCAGAAGGAGAATGCATTTCGGCCTGGCCACTTGGCGTCACTGCGCCTCACGCCATTCACGCAGCCGACGACCACCGGCCGGAATCGTGACCACGATTTCCATCGACGTAACAACCACTAAGCACGGGATCAGCAAAGTTCATCTCACCGCAAATTACAAGAAGACGTTCTCCATGCAAGACAATTTGAAAATTTTCATCAAAATTCGCTTCGTCTAAATGCAACCCATTTTTTGTATCAAATCAATTGTAACTCTTTCCACAATCCATGTCATATTACAACAATTAACCCCTTCTATATGTTAAGAACTAGGGGGACCTATGTTATGACCCACATAAATTCAGTTATTAGTTCTTAAATAAAGAAGCTACCGGGAGGATCCCAGAGTGAGTCAGCACCTGCTAGGGGAGACGAGGTACGGGGGTTCCGCCAACATGACGTCACCCTTCCACCTCTCTTTCTCCCGAACTGTTCACATGAGTATAAAAGCTCACTCAGGGATGATCCCTTATGCCAATCTAGTCAAGTACTCGTCTTGTTCATTTCGCTCTCCAACTTCTCCTTCATCAAGGTATCTCCTCGAAGTCGTAGGCTCAACCAAGTAAATATCCCGCCTTCCCGCCGGTGAGTTTCTCTGAAACGCCGGGGTTGTCGGGCTAGCCCTAATTTTCACAGTACTCCGCATGCCGGTATGGGTCTGACCCGCCGATGCGATAGTACTGAATGTTAGGCTAGGGAAAGTCTCTCTTAGGTTGAGTAGGTGTTAAAGCAACGACAAACGCCGCAGCGAGAAGGTCAGCTCCTTCACTCGCCAACACGCCGAACACAACAGCTTCCACATGTGATCTGAACACTTTGAGACTCTCTTGTGAAAGACATTCTCATTCTGGGTCTAAGAAAAGACAACGTTTTCATGAAGGAACGTCTCTTACCTTGAAAATGATCTTCAATTAGAAAAAGCCATTAAAATTTGTCGCAGCTTGGAAATCTCGAAAATACAAGCCAAAGAAACGGATCAGACTCCTGGAGAGCAGAACGTCAACAAAATCGCCTCCACAACACATCACGATCAGTCATAAGAGTAACGACCCCCAATGCTCATCTGGATGGGCTTACCTGACACTAATATGTGTGGCCACCACTTTTAGGTTACCTTCTTCAATGTGGAAGCCGGAATTTCTTATTTTTCGAACTGACATTCGACTATACTATGTTGTTCTCAATTCACAACTCTACTATTGTTGACCTTATGTAATTGGTAGGTAATTTATTTGGTCCATAACTATGTCCAATACTTACAACGTTTTGTAAAGTTATGTAAGTAAACCTTTGCCTTACCCAACGCAACACAATTTAAGAAGAATAGGATGAGGTTTTGATAAATTGATACATGAAAATTGGTTTCTGGAATCTCAATTCGAGCCAAGATTACTACTTAGTTGATTTTTCAAGTAATATTTTTAACGTTCATGTGTTATAAAAATTGTGTATAGATAGTAACTACCAACTCAACTTACTTTACTTTTACTTTACCAACTCAAATGTTTAAATTCTTTTTCTTTTTTAAATGAAAAACTTTAGTGAAGTTTCGCCCTCGTGTTACTGACACTATCGGCATGTTTTTTAAGCAACATGGTTGCTAATTTGAGCGATTATGGTTTAATCAGATTTTTCTCAGCCAGTTTTCGTTTGATGTTTTCGCGTCAGAAAGACGTATTGTAGCTGTTCTTACTCTGCCCTGATTACGGTTATAGTTGCCATATTGAGTTCCTATTTAGGTACCTTATAAGAGGAGGCCGGATTTTAAAGCAATTGCACGGTACCTTCAGGTTTTAAGCTTTCGAGGGTCTCTGGAGAAAATCGTGTTTCAGCAGGAAAAAATCACCAATATTTTTGAAAAAAAAAAAAAATTACAAATTTTTAAGTTTGAGGTACAAAGACCCTGGTTTACAGTTTTTCTGGAATGGTCAGGACCTCATCATTGTGAGATACGACCATTTTAGCGCTCCAAGGTCGAAAACACACAAAAAAACTTCAAGGTGAAAAAAGTGGCATTCGGAGCGGGTTAAAGAAAAAGTTCTAGGAGGGAAAGTTTGTTGCAAATTAGATGTGGAATTTATCCCTGAAGAGTGTTCATTCGACTTGAAACGCCCTGAAGATGCATATTCATTCATATTCGGGAAAAATGGAGTGTTTGACTCAATTTTTTTATTTTTTATTTTTTTTTCAAAAGAGCATGGGTCAGGAATAACCGTAATTGTTCTGTTTGTCGAGAGAATGTTTAGAAGAAATTAGGGAAGCTAATGAAACTTGAGATTTGAATGATGTGATGTATTAAGTTGCTGACCTTGGAATGAGACGTTCCTCCGTAGATCCCGAGTGGTCTCGAACATCTTGTGGCCCTGGATACTATAAAATACTACACACTACGCTGCAGGCGCCCATGGAGGCCCGCCTTTTTTTCAAACGTTTGATCTCTTTATTTAATTTTTCTACCACATGTTATAGTATCAATGGGCAAAAAGTTGGAGTATAGAGGTTTTCAATGGTGCTGAATCCAAATTTGAGGTCAAAAACCTGAATTTCCGACCCACTGAAATACCCCATTCCATGATACTGCATAGAGAAGGAAAGGACGAGTGGGAAAACAGGTGTGCACAGAAGAGACTGCGTACTGAATTGGCTATGTGAGCGCCCTTAAGGGGCCCATTCACGTGTACTCCTGGAGTCGCCGCCGCGGGCCTAGCCGCCGTGAAAGGGGAAAACTACCCGTGAATGGTTAACAAAATCTTGAGGTCTGGCGGGCGTCCGCCGCTCGGCAGGTAATCGAACATGCTCGAAAATTGCGGCCAGTTAATTCTCGGCGGCCCTGTGAATGGTTGAAGTGAGGCCGACGCCGGGTCGCACTCCCACCAGTACAGCATGTAGCCCTACCGTTTTCCTTACTTCTAGTCATCTGAGCAAGTGGTGGTTGGAAGCAGGCCCGCCAATCGGCGGAGTCAGGTAGTTTTGGAAGCCAGGTGAATGGACTACTGCGGCGGCTTCGTGGAGTACCTGGAGGGACGCGGCGGCAACTCCAGGAGTACACGTGAATGGGCCCCTTTAAGCTGGATTCACATGAGACGGAAGAGGGCGGAATCAGAAAAGATGGAAAGACGAGAAAACCAGTGGAGGGGGTAGCCAGAGTCGGCGGAAGGTTCACATGGATGTAAAAGTAAGTAAAGTAAAGTAAGCAACCATTTCAGGTTGAATTTTCGTCCGACTGCCATTCCTGGCGTTGCGGACGTCATCAGCTGTCTCCCTAAGGGGAGATCAGAATTTGTTCTGATGATTTCGCTCATGGCTTCCCAAACATCAGCCCTGGGTTGGAACGAGAGATTGCCAATCGTCTAATAGACAGAAAACTTTCTGCTAGCGACCAGACTCGAACGCGCGTCCCCGCAAGACGGTTCTTATCTTATCACCGCAGTTGGGTACACTGTCCACTAGACCACCGACGCCCACATCCATGGATGATGGACGGAAAGGATGGAATGATAACCTTCCTCCTGGAAGCCTCTGAAATGATAACCTCTCTCTAATCTGTAACCTCTGTTGACTGTGTTTTGAATTTGACGTTCAATTCCTCGTTGAAATTAATTTTGTATTAAAGAAAAGAAGAAAAAAAACTAGCAAAAAAAGGACAGCACAACAAACAAATGAAGCACGAGTGTGGAACCTCGGGGTGCCTAATTGTCGATTGCAACAATCGATTGTTCTTTCCAACAATCGATAGTTTCGATGGTTTTTTTTTTCTCAACAAAGGAGTAATATTGTTCTTGGAATTTTCAATTTGCCCACATGCTCATTCATTTTTACGAATGCCAGCTGAACAACGTTTCCAGAAATTCTTAGTTGGGATTCTAGGAATACATTACCACAACTCCTCAATCGCTTCGATTGTACCTATCAAAATAATCTATTGTTGGCCACTATCGACAGTAGGCTACACCTTGTGCAACCTCCACTAGTGGTTATCATTCCTGACCACTGCGCAGGCGCACGGAAAGGATGGAAGACGGACGGCAGTACAAAAATTTCTCCCTCTGACAGGTTCCGTCAGCCAATCAGATTGTGATATTTATTTCCGTCTTTTCTGATTCCGTCCTCTTCTGTCCCATGTGAAAAATCTGTATCCCCGGGAAGGGATCCATGTGTCATGGCCAGCGAGGATGGCCCTGATACATGGAAACCGACATGTGCCGACCTGCATAGTCGGTAGTGCGAGCTAGACGTGCGCCTCAACCTGTAGGTTATCACAGGGACTTGCAAATATGCAAGGACATTGATTGTGTCAACAATCCCTCTCAGGAGGAGTTTTTCTCTTGCTGCTTGCAGCAAGGGGGGAGACTATAGAGTCGCAAGACCCCAGGAATCCCTAAATCGACCTTCACTCTGGAGGAAGAATAGTAGACATCCCCTTGTCCCATGTGAATCCAGCTTTAAAGTGGGTTCACATGAGCTTGGTTGACGCATTCGGGCATTTGATTGGCCGGCCCTGTACCGCCCAAGTACTTTTGGAGTGGACTGTCGCGTTTTAAAATTCAGATATTTGGACGCGCCGAGGCGCGTGTCAACTGCGTTGCTGCCTCAACTGTGTCAGCCAAGCTCATGTGAACCCATCTTTACGCACTTTCTGAAAGATTCATACCCCCACTTCACTTCTTGCGCTTTATGCACCAAGAGTACCAGCACCCTTGTAGAGCCAGCTTAATCATGATTTCCTAACTTCCATTGCTATGATGTCATCGAAACTTCCAGTTTCAATTAAAATCTATAAACTCGTGTCCCATGCCAAAGCAATACAGGGATCCCTCTCAGCACACTCAGATAAGTATAAATGGTACTCCTCTTGTAAGTTACCTACCGACCCGCTGATCCCCAAGTATGTTACCTACCGCCTGTCCGATCCCCTCGTATGTTACCTACCGAATTCATGCTACCTGTAAAGCTAAACAAAGTCGTTGAAATTATTGTTACCTGTCAAATTAATTAGCTTCGAGTAGAAGCACGTCTGCAGGTCTCGTTCTCACTGCATGAGGGTAATGGTCTTCATGTCGTCAAAGAAATCGTTGAAAGGGTCGCCTGCATGAAGAGATCGCCACCATTCTTCAATCAGTTTTCGCTCCAAGAGCTTGCACGCTCCATGTTCCTTATACCATAGCGATTTTTCACCACTCTCCATAGGCTTTCAATTGTTTGGGTATGCGCTCCGGTGATGGGGTCCACGAAATTCTCCGAGTGGTTTACGGTTTTGTGGACGTAACCACGGGTGCCAAGGATGTTGTAGGCACGCCACATGTCGGAGTAAATCGTGCTTCCTTTGTTTGTTCCACATTTCGACGCAAACATCTCGACATAGATTGTTCCAATCGCTGATGGTCTGCTCTGATCTGGAGGTCCATTTTCTGACATCACACGACCTTGCTAGCTGGCTCCAGTACCACACTAACTCTACGATCTCGCACAACGAAAGACCACTATTGCACTGCCCGTTAACATCAAAGTACGTAAAAAATTTATTGCCTTTCCTAACTGTATGGTACGTTTGGCACCCCTTTTTGGTACACCTCAAATACTTCATTTTTTTTTTTAAATTTCCCCTCAAAGACAAAATGTCTTTTGTGACGGAGGGGGCACCCCATAAAACGAAATAAATAAATAAATCAAATATAATGGGGAGGACGCCCAGGACTCACCCGACGCCGGCCCTAGGGATGAGGGATGATGAGGAAGGTGGGGGTGGGAGAGAGGGATGAAGGGAAGTGCCTCTATAAAATGACCACCAGTTTAAATATGAGCCGAGCAGTACGCGGCGGGTGACACCACGGAGTACACCTACTGAGATGCCCAACTCGCGCAACTCCGTGGCACTTTTCCCGCACCACACTCCGCGCCACGACAAGGTCGCAGCCATCACCCTGATGTTGGTGGGTGCCACTCCTTTTAGCTCTGACACTGCTTGCCGTAAATCATCTCTATCATACTTTCTTATCTTAGCCCGCCAGGTCTGCTCCATGTCCATGCTGCCATTAACAACCTGGACATCCAGGATAATGCAAGACCTGTCGGGCTTGACGGCAACAATGTCAGGCTTCTTGCCCTGGTCACTTGGCATGTGGTATAATCTCTCCCTTTCAACATCCCAGCCGCTGGATGACAAGGCACCTGCTATCTGCTTGGCGACCGCATCATGACGTAGGATGCGGCCCCCATGAGTTCGTGGACACTGCTGCACTACATGATACAGGTGTTCATTTCCACTCCGACAGGCACGGCAAAGGGTATCTGTCATCCCACGACTACCCCTTGAACACCGTACCGCTGTTGGCAGTGTTGCCACGCGGACGGCGTGGAAGTTCCGGTAGTCGCGGGCTCCAATGCCCTCCGAAGCCCAATCCACCCATTGGGATGAGATAAGGCTTTCGGAGCACTGTCGGAGTTCTTTACCATCTACTGACTCATGCAGGGCAGCAGCGAACTCAGCAGACGAACTGGGTTTTGGAGCAGATGGTGTTGCTCGGTCGCACCATGCTAACTGCTGCCTGACAAAATCAAGATTAGCAGCAACACGGGCGACCTCCCAGCTCGACCCCTGAAGGGCTAACAGGCGCTGGCGGCGCAGAGAAGGGATACATGCGGAGAGAGCCACAATGCCAAGCCCACCGGATTTGACCGGTGCATGGATATAGGCACTTGGGACTTTGATGACTTCCCCTGAAGTATCTCGCTTCCTGCTGCTCTTCAAATAATCCTTTAGTTCCCCCCCCACACACTACCCCATTTTAACTTTATCACAGACTCTGGTAACTTCCGGTAACACACCTTTACTTCTTAAAAATTCCACGAACTTTCATCGCTGAAGATAATTTTTCGGTATAAATGACCGGCACTCATTTTGTCCGACGAAGTCCACGAACCGAACAGAACTGCCGAGCATGCAGCTTTCGACCACTTGGCAAGATAAGGGATAAACTGTGGGTCTTCTCATAGTTCATTCTTTATCTTGATGGCCCGAGATAATACTTAGCAGGATTGTAAACATGTTCGCGTAAACAAAGACTTCACAACTCCGGTAGGTATCGCCATCGACACGTAGATATCGAGCTCCCGGTAGGTAACATACAAGAGGAGTACCACTACACGACCTAGTAATAAAAAAATATTTAAAAATTACAACAAATTGTAAGTATAACAGAGGTTGAATGCTTACGCTCAAACGAAGGCCCAGGTTGAGGTTCGAAGACAGAATCTTCCACTTTCTTCTTCGCCATTTTTTTCCTTTTAGGCTCCATTCCAGGAAAAGACCCCAAATCTTCCAGCTGCTCCATTATCAATGATGAATCAAGACAAGGCTCACATGAAGATCACGATGACTCGGATAGCAGGAAACTAATCAAAAACGAGGTTATCAGGTACCTATTCGCGTACTTCGCTAACAACGTAATGTTCACAGGGATTTACTACTGAACTGAATCCGTTGCTTTATAAAACGCCGGTACTTATTCATCACCTGTAAAGTGTGAAAATTCGGCTGTAGATTGTAACTTGTAATTCTATGAAATAGGGAAATGGGCTATTCCATCAAAATGACTCTTCCGCCCACCGATTCTGGGTACTTACCTTTAAATTTCTGTGTTCAATAATAATCCTAGGTAATAATCAATAGTGCCTGCGGAATCCTTATCATCTATTCTAGTACACAGAATAATATTTCAAAATATTTGCTCCGTTGGGAACCTTTACTAACCACAACAGGACTTTCACCAACCCATAGAGCAGCGAGGCTACAGTTAAATGAAATAATTTTTCGTCGTTCCTCTGAGATATTAAACATAATTATGTCGAAGGACAAAATATAAATGAGGTATTCTCATATAGAACATGGTACTTACAAAAAAAATAACCAGTATGTCTGATTTCATCGTTAAAATCCGTTAGTTTGGCTTGGATGGATAACTAGATATTTTCTCATTCTTATTCAGCTGAAGCAACTAACTTAACTATACCGCAATCCGAAGATACACAGCTTATTAATTCATATAATATATGAATATCATATCATGTCATATCATCCATCATATCATAATATCGCACCCCGGCTGGAAAAGTGACACAATCCAAAATTGGCCGGTTTTGAGTTAGGACCACGATAATAATTTTCAGACTTCCCAGCTTCGTCTGAAAAATCGTCTCATGTGAGATTCAAATGCTGGCCGCAGAAAAGCGCTAGTGTCACTTTTCATGTGGCACACTTTCAGCCATCTTCCGTCTGGAAAAGTGCATCATCAGACTTCGTGTGGAGAGGAATACCGTCATAACTCCAACTGCAACACTGGCGTAAGTGTTTGTTTCTACTAATCAGTCTAGAACAGTGACACTTTTCGAGTTGTAACGCTTTTCTTGAAAAAAAAAAAAGATTTTTATTTAGACATGCCTATTTTCTACCTTTAACTTTTGATTTATGTCACCTTTCTTGCCGCAATACTGCATGCAACGGTAATGATAGGAGTTATTACCTACTTCGGTTCAGTTTGTAAAGTTTCATCAGTAAAAATCTCTGAATATCTTCCAACTTACCCAATTTTTATCATTATGACCAACTTATCTTAACTTATCTCCAGTAGGTACTCTGTGATTATGACTAAGCTCTAGTGAACATTGAAATTTTGTTTGACTGAAGAATGGACGGTGGGAAAATTTATTCATTTTGTTGATCTTGATAAATTGATATCAACGGAATTAAACGTTTTATACTGTTTTAACGATTAGTTATTTTTATTTTCAGCCACTAATCTGCACTATGTCCTCAAGGAGTGAGTGAATTGTGGAAGCAGCTCTCGAGATGTAGACAGAAGAAGACAAGGCAGTTTATGCAGATAATAAAAAAAAAGAATAAAAGCACAACAGAGACCTGGACAACATCAATGACGAATCCGATGATTCTTGGACCAGAGTAATGATGGCTGAAAAGAGTGAGCCAGGTGTGCTTTTTGTCAAGACTTCATTTGAACACTGATTTTTTGAAAATTGATACTCGTTGTCGACGGAGGCGCGCCAATCAGACGGATTTCAGTGATATAAATTTAGTCCCAGCCTATTAAAAAAAAACTTGAAGTTGGTGAAAGAAAGGTTTCAGATATCAGAAGCCTAATTGCTGCTAACCAAGTTCCAAAATTTCATGAACAATATTATAACTCAGTTTTTGATTAGACTGAAAGATTTTTTTTTCTGTTTGTTGTCAAGCTTCTATTCCCTTGTTTGCCAAATTTACTTTATGATTTTTTAGTCAAAGATGAAGTTGTTTCACTATCGTTCTGATGTTGTTCGAGCTTTCAAGACTGAAAATGTATCCCTACCTACCCCTGTCATTTAGGCCACTAGTTTCGCAGAAAATAGAATAATATTTTTTCAAGATTGAGTTTCAACTGAGTGTGTTTCGTGATATAAATTTTTAAGTGCCTAATTTGTTCCTTGGTATTATGGTTCCTATTGTTTTGAGCCTTGCTTAGTATTAAGATAACAAAAGGCTGATAATCTTTAAAGACTACGAGAAGACTAGTTTTGTTTTCCAAAAAAGTGCCTTATAATGAGCACTAGGTACTTTAAAGTTTGAGGAGAAAAGCCCTACTTATTAGAATTTGCTAAAGTTTCTGAATTTCGTTCATTTTCTACATGACTACACTTTTTGTATTTACAAGGTTACCTACCTATTTAATGAGAATGAACCTGTTTCTATTATCGATGTTGCCAGTTTCGTAACACCCATCCCTAAAATACTACTGTTAAGAACAATTCGGCAAGATCTTCAAAGGAAGAACTTCAAGTTAGCACTTATCAAGAGTTGGGATGACGTCGCAACTGCGAAAAGCACATGAAAGTGTACCACGAAAAGTGGCATAACTCAAAAATAATTTGTTCAATCAATATTTGAGACGCCAAACAACATTTAAAAACGAATTTTATGGCATATTTCCATTCTAAAGAAGTTATCCTCTATAAACAAGAAAAAACTGGCTCGATTGGAAGGTTTAGAGAGGTGCTGTAGAGTTTTTAGTCAAGGCCGTTTTGTTTTTTCGCTGTCCTGAAAAGTCGTGCTTTTGGATTGTGTCACTTTTCTAGCCGGGGTGCGATATGATGGATATCATATTATGATATCATTCATACGAAGCAAATTAACATTAACATTAACAAATTGACGTTTTTTGTTGTTAAGGTAATGCGTCAGAAGTCGACAATGCACTAATAGTCGACACCCTCTTCAAAAGTGGGCAAAAGCTAAGGATAAGAACATGGTTTGAGGTTTTTAATTGCTGCTTCCAATTAAACTATGTCTTTTCCATGTAGAAAGCAAAGGTTGCCTTAGAAACACGCAGGTTTAAAGGACGCTTGATCGCTCAAAGTTGCCATTTGAGCGATGGAAATGTCAAAAAAAAAGTTTTCAAAAAAAATGTCAAAAAGTCAAAAAACGTTTGATTACGTTTCTATGCTGATTGTTGGAGTTTTGGCTAAGGACGGACTGGAAATGTAAGAGTATTTCATTCTTATCGCCTGACATTTAATAATATCTTTTAAATTTCTGTGTCGTTTATCGCTTCTATTCAACATTTATTCAGTTTATTTGCGTATCGTGTCGTATGATGTTTTGATTGGTTCGGGGAGGGTGTCGACTACTGACACAAATTTCGGCTCATATTTATTAGTCGACAGGGGGTGTCGACTTCTGAAAATTTTCAGAATTTGGTGTGCATCAGTAGTCGACACTAGCTGTATTTTCTTCGAAAATATACCAACTAAGTTCATAGAATAGTCTGAAGGTTTAGAGAATGGAATCTTATAAACTTTGTATATACTTTTCTTACTTCAAAAAAAGTGAAAACAATGGAATGACGAATCCTGTCGACTACTGACTCAAGAGGTACTGTCGACTTCTGACACATGTAGGTCGACTACTAGTACAAAACCATGTCGACTACTGAAGAAAATGTTGTTCACTGGTGTCGACTACTAGAGCGTTGGGATTTTTTACAAAACTCATTTTCCCATTCCAAACCATGTTGAATAATATTTCCCGCTGCCAGGTCTTTTAGGGGGTCTCTTGGGTACACAATGAACAGGTTTGCAATGAAACGTAAGCTGAAAGTTCTAACTTCCTTTAACGTGTCGACTTCTGACGCATTACCTTAATTAACGTTTTTATGTTGTTAATTAACATTAACATTAACAAATTAACGTTTTTTGTAACCTACCTTGAAATGGTGTTCCTACGGATGGCCTTCTTCTGGATCGTCATCAAACGATCATCGAAAACATCGCAATTCCTTACGATACTACTCATATTAAAACATCACTTATAATTATTGTTTATAAAAGTGTTATTAGTTTGTAAACGTGAATAACAAAACCGCCCAAAACCAAACTCATGATCCTGAAAACTGTCTGTCTGTCTTCTCTTCTTCAGATTGACCTGGATCACTCCGTGTAGTCACTGTTTGTTATCACTTCTTTGTCTGTTTTGTTTTGCATATATATTTGTCTGTTGTATTGTTGCGCTTTTTTGCTTCATATCCTTCACCCTGTATATTATACTTTCTTTGGATTTAAATATGTGCTCCGCATTCCTGTAATTTGCTCTGTAATTGTAGTAGTCTGTCTGTGTCCGTAAGTCCAAGTCTCATGAATGTTTGTATATCTGTTTCACCATCAAGGACATTTACAATAGCATTACGAAATTTTGTGCACTGAGTGAGAGTGTGCTCCACTGTTTGAGAGACATTTTCGTTACAGTCATTGCATATTGGACTAATGTTGAGTGGCTTCATTCTGTGTTTAAATACATTGTTGTTGGCATGTCCAGATAGTAATCGGTTTATTTCTGTTATTTGTCTGTTGGTGATGCTTCGGTTGTCTTTGTACCATGGAGTGTTTGCAGGGGTCGTGAAGATACTCCGAGTCCACTCACCGGCTCCAGCTCCAGACTCATAGTTCACACACCACTCTCTCCTCAGTCTGCTCCTGATTTCCAAGTCGCAATCCTTGTAGTTGGTTCTTTGCCCGACAGGCACGTGTTCCATACTGTTCACACGTCTGACATATCCGTCCACTTTCTCGTTGCCTGGTACTCCCAGGTGTGATGGAGCCCATTGAAAGTGTAGAGTGTAGCCCTCTCTCACTCTATTCCGGAGAAGTTCAGTCAGTCGAAGTAGGTTCAGTGGTGGTAACTCGTCCTGTCCAAGATTAGCGAGTGCATCAAGTGCTGCTTTAGAGTCGGTAATTATTACTATTTGTTTGTTTGTGTCATGAGCAGAGACGTGCTTCAGAGCCAGAGTGAGTCCCTCCACCTCTGCCTGGTAACTGGAAGATAGTGCATGAAGCCTAGCTCCTGAGGTGAGTCTGTGTTCCTCACACCACACTGATCCTGAAAACTATAGAAACAAAAGGAACAAGTGAGTGGTTCACTGGTTCTCGATTTTTGTTGCCATGGAAGTTCGTGATAGGCTTCAGTCGGTGGAGGATGTTATTGTTTACTGGTATCGCGTTGCATTTTTGTGGCAAAAAAAGTTTCGCGAAAAATTTCTTGACCCCCAGCCGGAAACCAAAAGATGGACGGACCTCAATTTCATGTATCATGGGACGATGGTTTCTTTTACATCGTGAAAAACCACAGACGAACTGAAAATATTTTTGAAAAACTCCAAAGCGCAAAATTCTTTAAAACCCCCGC
Source organism: Apolygus lucorum (assembly GCA_009739505.2). Lineage (NCBI taxonomy): Eukaryota > Metazoa > Arthropoda > Insecta > Hemiptera > Miridae > Apolygus > Apolygus lucorum. Next base: position 65,804,810 of record CM019178.2, read on the forward strand.
ATTTTTTTTAACCTGCTGCACGAATACAAATGAAAGGTTTGGTAGTAAGTGAGCAATTTAAAATAAATAGACGAAATAGAAGAATGACACAAATATACATGAAATCACTCAAAATAGAGCGAAGGGCTGCAGAAACTCGATACATCTTCACAGGACTTGTCTGCGAATGAATTTCCTATAATCCAGGCAATAAACAATACCGAATTATTTCAGCAGTCAAAAGTAACCACACCTTACAGCTGGTTGTGTCTACCAAGGCACAAAGAACAAAGAGAAGAAGTGTTGTTATCAAGGTCTTATCAAGGTCAAGGTTTTCAAGGACTACGAAGTTTTGATTTCCACTAGCGACGTCTGTAACTGCTAAACTTTTCTTCGTTCTAAATTTTCATCGAAATGTCTGTTTGGCGGCTCTTGAACCAGAGCCCGGTGCCTGTCAGCTTCTTGTCGAGAAGTCTCCCGGCTCTCCCAACTGCGGCTTACCACAAAAAAGTAATTTTGAATACCAATATTCTACGTTCGATCATTACGACTGTTGGTGCAATATAATTTTGCGTTTGTACCAATCTAATATTTTCCATCAATTTCAAGATACTGTTACTGCCAATGTTACTGCCCCTAAAGGATCAGTGGTTTGTGAACCTTAAATACCTAGTTGTTAGCTAGAACACGGATGATTGCATAATAAGGAATCTTTGCTCAATGTTTTTGTGGTTAATTTGAATCGTTCTTTCATGGAATATGTTGGTAGAGTCACTTCACAGGGTGATCTGTGACATAAACCATAAACGTAACCATTAGTTTACTAGGTGCAATATTAGCGGAGGCATCGCCAAAGTGTGTAATTTGAGAAAGTAATTGTACAAACGTTCATTAGCACCTTGGTAGTTTACTAGTAATTTGTTGAATAACGAAATTGGGGTGTTCTTTAGTATAAGCTCCCATTTTCAAATATGTATAGCTCCGTTATCATCTATCGTAAAAACTGTTTTAAAATTAGCATTGTGAAGGTAATTTTCTCTAGTTTAAATGTAAACGAGTCTGAAAATGAGGTCTATCTAATAGTGCGTAAACCACATCGATACCTTAAAGCACAAAGGCGCTATGTCCAAAAATGTCACTTTTGAGATAAACGGGTCAGTCACATCAAAGGACCATACTCTTTCATTAGGATACATGATTGTAGCTCTAAAAACTTTGAAAATGGCTTAAAAAAGGAAAAATTGACAGGGTTCTATGTCCTCTCTCGAGTAATCGTAAATGCCATTCGGTGCTTTGTCCAAAAGAGGAATGCACAACCGTTCTATGTCCCAATAAGACAGCTATAAAATTCAATCGTATTGTGGACACTGGAGCTTTGTCCGGACATAGCTCCTTTGAGCACTAGGTAGGTTTAAGGAAGGCGGACACTGTTTCTTAGAGAAAAATGAACCGTTCTCTCCCTTTAAGAAATTAAGGGTTGGACTTGAAATTAACCAGACAACCAAAACTGAATCCCGAAAGATTGTTCATTATAGGAAATTGGCCTATTTCAATTGCCTATTCGGATTTCAGCGTATTATATGCGAGCGTTTCATTGAAATGAGTTTTGTGTAGTACTCAGTTGTGCATTCTTCGCAACTGAACAGGATACCGATTTTATTGCAAGTAGGTAGTATTCTGTGCAGATGGTTAACTTATACCCAGTGTTTTTTAAAATCGTGTCACATTTTTTGTGATAATTAAGTAAAAAATTGATGATAGTTCATTTTTAAATAGCTTATTTAGTACGTTGAATTTCCGTGATTTTTTATTAAACAGTAGGCAACTTACGAACAGATAGGTAGGTAGTTAAAGAAGACGATTTTGGTGATCCTTTGAAACCCAGAGTTCCTTCAATTTTTGTGCTCCAAATTGATATAACATTAAGATTTTGTAATTATTGGACATTTCTAGGAGAATAAAAGAGTTGAAAAATATAATTATTGATGTTTAGTAATCTATGTATTATGCATGAATAACTTTCCAAAATTCCTGATCAACAATACCTATCCAACACGCGAAACCTCCTTGCGACACCATCCTCTGGTGCCAGTCTGTCACCAAAAAACTGGTGGTGTCGAATTATGATCGAGAGCGTGATAAAGTCCTTTACCCAAAGGGGTCATGTCCACAATCGAACTTGGGTAGAGGATCCATGTCCTTAACCTTATTTGGCCAAAAGAGCTATGTCCACCCATCTTCCACATTTATTATTTTTTTTAATTTCAGAAACACTCAAATTCAACAAAAATATTTTTGGAAGATTTTCTTGGAGAGTATAGCTTATAAGAATTTAAAGAGTTTAGTGGAATAAGCCATCATTTTAGGAATTGTGCACTGGTGAAAACTTCTTTTGCGTTTTTCTCAAAACTCCGTTTTTGGACATAGCGCCTTTGTGCTTTAAGGTATCGACATGAATAAAAAGTGGGTGATTATTCTAAAGTAGGTATCTCACAGTCAGTTTCTTTATTATAAGCCCACACTTCTCTCTGATCATGATAACGTAGGACTATTAATAACACAAATATTCTTGTCAAGTATTTAATTTATACTTTGTTTGTATACCTATATGAGGTTTTCTCTCAATTTGGATTTTAGCAATCCTTCACAATATCCATGAAAGGGTCGATTACAGTAGGTAGAACATGAACACGAACTGACTCTTTGATTTCATCCTCATACATCCATCCTAAAGGGAGCTGATAATGCGGATGTTTTGGTGTCTTGTTAGGACAGGTGTGATTAGCATTAATCACGGCAGTGCATTGGGGAATATAAATTAAAGTAAGTGTGTCTCTCTCGGCGAGTATCCCTTCCCTGCGCCGCCAGCGCCTGATGGGCCTTCAAGGGTCGAGCTGAGAGGTCGCCCGTGCGGCTGCTGTTCTTGATTTTGTCTAGCAGCAGTTAGCATGGTGCGACCGAGCAACACCATCTGCTCCAAAACCCGGTTCGTCTGCTGGGTTTGCTGCTGCACTGCATGAGTCAGTAGATGGTAAAGAACTCCGGCAGTGCTCCGAAAGCCTTGTCTCTTCCCAATGGGTAGATTGGGCTTCAGAGGGCATTGGGGCCTGTGACTACCGACACTTTCACGCCGTCCGCATGGCAACTCTGCCAACTGCTGTGCAGTGTTCAAGAGGTAGTCGTGGGACAACCTTACCTTTTTGCAGTGCCTGTCGGAGTGGAAATGAACATCTGTATCATGTAGTGCAGCAGTGTTCTCGGACTCATGGGGGCCGCATTCTACGTCATGATGCGAACGCCTAGCAGATAGCAGGTGCTTTGTCATCTAGCCGCTGGGATGTTGAGAGGGAGAGATTGTATCACATGCCAAGTGACCAGGGTAAGAAGCCCGACATCGTTGCCATCAAGCCTGACCAGTCTTGCATTATCCTGGATGTCCAAGTTGTCAATGGCAGACTTGGTGGGCTAAGATAAGAAAGTATGATAGAAATGATTTATGGCATGCAGTGTCGGAGCTAAAAGGAGTGGCACCCAACAACATCTGGGTGATGGCTGCAACCTTGTCATGGCGCGGGAAAAGTGCCACGGAGTTGCGCGAGTTGGGCATCGCAGTAGGCGTACTCCGTGTTTATAGAGGCACTTCCCTTCATCCCTCTCTCCCTCCCCCACCATCAATTTGGGATAGCAACTGACCAGGCTACACAATTCCATGAGGATGGGTGTAGCCAGGGGAAGTAGGCTAGGGCAGATCCAACACCTATGGGAACCACCAGACATGATCATTGAAGACTGCTTGCCGCCTTCAATTGATCCCCCGTATTAAAGTGGTAGCACTCGTGCGAGCACACAGCTGGTAGTGCTTAGGTCCTAGTGACCATACTAGCAGGCAAGCACCGTCTCCCACTATCAAGCTCTCGTAATGCTCGAGCTGGAATTTTCCAGATGATAGTAAAGCGGTGGGATCAGGTACCAATTCTCTGATCCGGGCCTGTGACCAGTCATGGCATCTGGGGCTGAGACTGTGCCAGTTCACTGGCAGACAGTCTTATCTCAACACTGGTACCGCGGGAGGGGGGAGCCCCAGGCTACCGATACAATGACTTGTCAAAGTGTCACTTGCCTGTCCCCCAAATGAGGTAGGATTCGCGGGGGTCGTGGTTTATACCGCCCTGGGAGACGAACTTCATCTGTATCCCCGGGAAGGGTTCCATGTGTCATGGCCAGCGAGGATGGCCCTAATACATGGATCCCGACATGTGAGTTTTGTGGATTGTCAAAAACTCGGGCGCCGACCTGCATAGTCGGTAGTGCGAGCTAGACGTGCGCCTCAACCTGTAGGTTATCACAGGGACTTGCAAATTTGCAAGGACATTGATTGTGTTAACAATCCCTCTCAGGAGGAGTTTTTCTCTTGCTGCTTGCAGCAAGGGGGGAGACTATAGAGTAGCAAGACCCCAGGAATCCCTAAATCGACCTTCACTCTGAAGGGAGAATAGTAGACATCCTTGTCTCCCACCCCCACCTTCCTCATCTTCCCTCATCCCTAGGGCCGGCGTCAGGTGAGTCCTGGGCGTCCTCCCCATTATATTTGATTTATTTATTTATTTTTATTTATGGCGTGCCCCCTCTGTCACAAAAGACATTTGTCTTTGAAGGGAGTTAATTTTAAAAAAAAATAGAATAGGGAAAACATTATTTAAATTGGAGAAACATTTGTATGAGACCTTCAACCTGTCGATAACCAACAGAATATTTATCAATGGATTCCTCGCGATCAAAACAATTTTATTGCTCTAATGGTTCAATTTATTAGTTTTTCCGGGGAAATAATGTTTTAATCCAAGCTTGGATTTGCTGGCGATTCAAAGGTGGTTGTTGGACTGTTTGGAATTTTTTTTTGCCCAGAAATACCTATTGTATCAAAATTGTAGTCAGCACTTACCTTCGTTAGAGTATTAGACCGCAAAAATATCTCATTACAGGTCTAAGGGAACTTGAAAGGTAAACTCGGCCCTTCGAGCTTCTCCTTACTGCTTAGAGACTTCGGCTAAAATTCCAGAAACATGGAACATGCTTCAGCTGCGCTTTTCGGCGGAGTAGGGATGGGGTGGACCCTGCGTGACACTTGCCCATCACCCTCTCCGCGTTACCCCTCCAGTGTAACGTTTTCGGGTGGTTATTCCAAGGCTCTTCCCACAATAATTTTAAAAATTTCTGTTACTATTACTTACTCTTGGCGCCTTTATTGGATAGATAGTACCGTAAAACCGTCAAACTTTACCCCACCAGGGGTAACTTTACCCCAAAAAGTGAGAATCTTCAATTGTGACGTAAGCGTGGTAGAGCTTAGATAAGAGTTAGCTATTGTGTTTTCGTTATTCTCCACATCCCAGAGAATCGATGCGGCTTGCGATGGCGCCTTTATCCATGTTATCAGCTGTTATCAGTCATAGTTTCCTATTCAGCTGTTTTTGTCCTGTTTCTCGTGCTCCAAAATTTCTTCCATATCAGGTGTTTGGAGTGGATTTACCAGGCAAGCCCTCATCATATCACTTTCAATATCTTATTTTGAACAAAATACACTAATCAAATTCTCAAAAAAGTGTTTTCTTAGTTATGCCTTTGTTTACCAAAAATGTGATGGTAACTTTACTCCAGAAAACCAGGTATCTTCACTCCACTATAAAAGTTGGGGTAAAGGTCGCCTCACTCATATTTTTCTTATTTAATCTCGAAAAATATTTGAGTTTTATAATTTTTGCAGTGTTGAATGTAAGGTTTCCAGTGTATCTCATGTCAGAAGTTAGAGATGGGGAGAAGAAATGAGAAAAAGCTTGGTACGCGCCCCTACCGAAACTTTACAACTGAACACCTGCATTATGATATGAACATAAACGTGCTTTGGTCTCATAAGTTGTGATTTACCATATATTTACTCTTGGGTTAACTTTGAAATTTACCTTTGCAATTCATTTGAAAGTTATCGAATGTGAAACAGACTTTTTCTGTGATTTTGTTAAGTCATTCGTTTATCGTTTACTGTCCTTCAATATTTCTTTACTTGTAGAAAGTTTTGCTCGATTACCTACATAAGTCTGTCTATACTGGAAGACTGAAATTGTGATCTCTTAACCAGAAATATTGCATTTCAAGCAAATTCGTTGAAATAAATGATCATTGGAATTTATATTTTTCTTAGGTATAACTTGTATTTTTCAAGCTAAAAAGTTCAATTTTTCAGAATATATTTTATAATAATATTATAAATACTTGATATTATCACGTATTTCTGGGGTAATGAATTCAATCCCGACTAGTATCATTGCACCACTGCCCGTTTCTGTAGCGATAACCGTGAGTTTTTCAGAGTGGAGTAAAGTTTGACGGTTTTACGGTACACCAAGATGGTCCACATTAGAGAGTTCCTAAACTGCATCTTGCTTAATGGCGAACGTTACAGGCATCGCCATTATGAATCTGTCTAGGGCGAGTCAAATCGGATGTTAACCCTAGATGAACGTTAGCGAAAATAACGGCGATGTTGAACAATTTTACGGCGATGACAAAAGTGACGAGAAAGTTAAAGTGACAGGAATTTCTGGCTTCGCCGTTAGATCCTCAGTTCTCTACTGTTGACTGCCTTCGTTTTTCAAGTTCGTTGTTCGCTATTTCAAGTACATCTTGTCAAAGTGTTTGTTCAAGAAATAATTCAAGTATTTTATTTTACCAGTACCTAAAAGTATATTACAAATCACAATAGTTACAAAAAGTTTTTGATTATGGTAGTCACAAAAAATGCAAAATCGCCCTTGGATTGATAGTAATCTGCTAGATTGATAATCTACTAATCATCGAACCATCTATACTTCCGTGTGATGGATACGAGGAAGCTATGTACCACACCCACTTGGCCAGCAGTCCAAACACAGATTCTGTAGTTTCCTAAGCTCGCTGCTGCCAAACTAAACCGATTCCGTGGTCAGTTGTTCTTACTCGGCTGTTCTTACTGCCTGTGACTACAGAGCCTCTCAGCTAGGGCATTTGAAGAAACTTTGTGGGGACGTTTTTCATTCCTTGAGGAACACATCAGTATAAATTTCAAATCGAAAGGCCAATCTGCCGGAAACCTACAGCAGCATTCCGTAGGTCGTGTTTACTTCACGCACTCACAGGGGTGCACGATGATGAATACGATTTGAAGACGTGAGGTGAGGTGAGGCTTTGTTTTGAAATTGATGTTGGTGGTTGCAAAACTGTTACTGGCATGTCAGGTTCACTCTGCTCTAACGGCAGCCCGTTAGTCACATGGACGTTAGCAGGATGGCTGTAAGTTAGCGGCCAGAACGTTCGCCGTTATTTGCTCGGACGTTATTTGATCGCCGTAATTTTCTGCGCATGCGCAGAAGGTGATCTACGGTCGCCGTTAGCTTTGCCGTTATGCCAAAATCATCTTTAGGAACTCTCTATTTTCTTGTCCAAAATACTCTTAAAATATTAGTGTTACTTAATTCATGTCTGATTAGGTAATCGATCACTATGAGAACCCAAGGAACGTCGGATCACTTGATAAAAATAACAGCAACGTCGGGACAGGACTGGTTGGAGCGCCAGCTTGTGGTGACGTCATGAAACTGCAGGTCAAAGTCGACGAGAATGGAAAGATCGTTGACGCCAAGTTCAAGACTTTTGGTTGCGCTTCGGCCATTGCTTCCAGTTCACTCGCTACTGAGTGGGTCAAAGGAAAAACGGTAATTCTCAGCTCTTTCAATTATTTTATACAAATATTAAACAAAAATGTTGAACTATAATTTATTTAAACTTATTTGTGGGTATTGCTGAAGGCGGAAAGGATGATGGGGAATACGGTGGGTGGGGGCAAAGGTTTGCAGTTATGAGTTTTCGATTTTTTATGGGCTCCCATGACGAATTTTTTTCCACAAAAAGTGGCTTTTGTTGTAGTTAGGTCATCTATCCCACCTTCCTTAAAAATAATGAAATTTTTCTTGAATGATTTGATGCCGAATTTTGCATTTCCCCGCGTTATCTCTTTGGGAACGTTTGCACCCATCAGAGGGGTTTGCTCTGCGAATCTTATTCCCTACCATAGATTGTGAACTGGGAAAGTATAGAATCTCACAAATGGTTGAACAAAATAACTTCATTAAGAAGCAAAAGTAAAGGCTCATTCATTTTGTTAGTGCATCAGACTTTGTCTCATTGAATTACGAATGAAGGTAGAGAAACCATCAACTTTATATACTAATGCCTGCTTCTTACCCAAGCTTTCCCTGAAAAAACTAAAATAAAAGAAGCCTGCAAACTTTTACCTCATCACAGAGGTTTCAGTGTTTAACATATCCTCGGCATTCTACTTGTGAAAACCCCTGAACTCATTGTAGGAGTTGAAGGTTTATTACTCCTCTCACACGCAAAAATATGCCCAAAGCTGTTTGCACCTATGTGCGGTGCAAAAAATCATGAAATGTTGAAAAATCATGAAAATTTTTGAAAAATTAAGTACGTCAAAAGTCAAAAATACGCTTACATTATTTTTTCAACACATGACGGTACTTCTTCACACTCTGAAGTTTCTCGAGGCAACTGACTTGAAGTAAACAAATACACTGCCTAAAAGATTCCCCCCAAAACTCTTAGCTGTCATTTTCAAACTTTGGCCCATGCAAACCTTTACCCCAACCTAGGGATGGGTATCGACCAACGAATAATCGATTAATGAAATCAACGATTATTTCATCTGAATTAATCGAACCCTTGAACATCGATAATATAAAAAATAATGGGTTAAAATTGGGTAGGCACAATAAAAAAAACTCAACGAAAAACTATTAACATTCGAAATTACATTCCAAGTAATAGTAAAAAAGTAAAGGTTTAAAAACAAAAATAAATTAGTACAATAGAGAGTTCCTAGTAGGGTTGATACGGCGCCGCCGGAACTGGATCGTCTGCCATGTTTTCAATACGGAGCGCCGGATTGCCTCCTAGTGACGTATTTGACCGTAATAATATGGCGCCGTATCGGATACGGCGCCAGATTGAGAGTGTGTGTGTAACAGTATGGCACCAGATTGAGAGTGTGTGTGTAACAATATGGCACCAGATTGAGAGTGTGTGTGTAACAATATGGCACCTGATTGAGAGTGTGTGTGTAACAATATGGCACCAGATTGAGAGTGTGTGTGTAACAATATGGCACCAGATTGAGTGTGTGTGTGTAACAATATGGCACCTGATTGAGAGTGTGTGTGTAACAATATGGCACCAGATTGAGAGTGTGTGTGTAACAATATGGCACCAGATTGAGAGTGTGTGTGTAACAATATGGCACCAGATTGAGAGTGTGTGTGTGTAACAATATGGCACCAGATTAAGAGTGTGTGTGTAACAATATGGCACCAGATTGAGAGTGTGTGTAACAATATGGCACCAGATTGAGAGTGTGTGTGTAACAATATGGCACCAGATTGAGAGTGTGTGTGTAACAATATGGCACCAGATTGAGAGTGTGTGTGTAACAATATGGCACCAGATTGAGAGTGTGTGTGTGTAACAATATGGCACCTGATTGAGAGTGTGTGTGTAACAATATGGCACCAGATTGAGAGTGTGTGTGTAACAATATGGCACCAGATTGAGAGTGTTTGTAACAATATGGCACCAGATTGAGAGTGTGTGTGTAACAATATGGCACCTGATTGAGAGTGTGTGTGTAACAATATGGCACCTGATTGAGAGTGTGTGTGTAACAATATGGCACCTGATTGAGAGTGTGTGTGTAACAATATGGCACCTGATTGAGAGTGTGTGTGTGTAACAATATGGCACCAGATTGAGAGTGTGTGTGTAACAATATGGCACCAGATTGAGAGTGTGTGTGTAACAATATGGCACCAGATTGAGAGTGTGTGTAACAATATGGCACCAGATTGAGAGTGTGTGTGTAACAATATGGCACCAGATTGAGAGTGTGTGTGTAACAATATGGCACCAGATTGAGAGTGTGTGTAACAATATGGCACCAGATTGAGAGTGTGTGTGTAACAATATGGCACCTGATTGAGAGTGTGTGTGTAACAATATGGCACCTGATTGAGAGTGTGTGTGTGTAACAATATGGCACCAGATTGAGAGTGTGTGTGTAACAATATGGCACCAGATTGAGAGTGTGTGTGTAACAATATGGCACCAGATTGAGAGTGTGTGTAACAATATGGCACCAGATTGAGAGTGTGTGTAACAATATGGCACCAGATTGAGAGTGTGTGTGTAACAATATGGCACCAGATTGAGAGTGTGTGTGTAACAATATGGCACCAGATTGAGAGTGTGTGTGTAACAATATGGCACCTGATTGAGAGTGTGTGTGTAACAATATGGCACCAGATTGAGAGTGTGTGTGTAACAATATGGCACCAGATTGAGAGTGTGTGTAACAATATGGCACCAGATTGAGAGTGTGTGTGTAACAATATGGCACCTGATTGAGAGTGTGTGTGTAACAATATGGCACCAGATTGAGAGTGTGTGTGTAACAATATGGCACCTGATTGAGAGTGTGTGTGTAACAATATGGCACCAGATTGAGAGTGTGTGTGTAACAATATGGCACCAGATTGAGAGTGTGTGTAACAATATGGCACCAGATTGAGAGTGTGTGTGTAACAATATGGCACCAGATTGAGAGTGTGTGTGTAACAATATGGCACCAGATTGAGAGTGTGTGTGTGTAACAATATGGCACCTGATTGAGAGTGTGTGTGTAACAATATGGCACCAGATTGAGAGTGTGTGTGTAACAATATGGCACCAGATTGAGAGTGTGTGTAACAATATGTGAGCAACCGCCAAGTTGCTCACTATTTCCCCTCACAGGCACTGCCTGTCCGTAAGTCCTGATACCCCTTCGGGACCAGAAGCCCGAAAGAGGTCACCATCACCAACGGGCGTGACCTCCCACCACCGTGTTCACCTAACACCACAGAACACAAAACAAAACAACTATCTACAAGAGCAATAATCAACCATGGAGCAGGAGGGCTACTTCCATACAAGATCACCTGAGAAGTCCATCCAAAACTTCCATATGAGCAACCTGTCCAACCGAAGCAAGAGAAGACGACCAACCACAGAAGGGAGGGGCAACACTGATGGCTGGAGAAGCCCTCTTAAACTATTGTATTGGAAAAGAACAGTTAGTCCTGAAGCTAAAGCCTTGCCAGCTGTCTCGAAGTTCTCACCCCCGTCTCTGAAGCGCTCTCCCCCTGTATCGCGATATACCGATACAGCCCGATATATCCTCCTGCCTCCCCCAAGTCACTAGGATTTACTCAGTGAAGTTAACAGTAACCAGTGATCTTGTTCTGTCCCGCCTCCCCTGGAACCTCCGCCGTCGCCCGGATCAAGAAAGGATCGAGGACCACGAGGACCAGCCCTGTCCCGGCTCTCCCCATCAAACCACGCCGCACCGCGACCCAGACTCGCCCCGGTAACCTGGAACGTGAGTGCGTAAATAAACTAATTCTACTCTCAATTGGCCAATTAGGTAGAAGGTAACGTGAACTCAGTGAATTAAGAGGTACATTGTCGATTGTAACTAGTATTTTGAACCTGTATCGCCCGTATCGTAAAACGTATCGCATAAGTCTTTTGTTGCTTAGAGTAACCATAACTATACTCCTTTTTATACTTACCTTTTCGAGTCACAGTATCGCCCTTCAGGCTTTGTTCTCACTTGGAGGAACAGTCGAGTCAAATCCCTGTATCGCCAATTCAAACTTCTGGTCATTAAACCTAAGTATTCGTTTAACCTTGCATTTCTCCTTTAAACGACCCGCATCCCAGGTTCTGAGTATTCTGATTCAACTATATCGATTAGGAACTTGCTTGAAATAAGAAACATCCGTAACGTAACTTCATTTATTCAAAACATACATCGATACAACGAAAAACACCCTTCAGGTGACAAAACCCTTCAGGTATAACAGTATTAAACATAGTAAAGTGTGTCGCCTGGAACGCTACGCCTCATCTCCAAGCCGCTCGGGAGACAGCTACCTACCAGTCGACCAGTTAAGTATTCATTTCAATTAATAGCTTAAGATTCCGATATTTTGCTTTGTTACAGTGTCGACCCCCATATATCTTAAACCCCCTTTTGTAGAAAAGAACTTGTTACTAGGTCGCTACCCCAAGAGCTTACAAATTGTTGGCCCGCGGTGGGATTATTGCGAATCGTAATTCCGAAGCGCCGTATCGCACTCGATAACTTGTGTGTCGGGTCGGTATATCGCCCGGACCTGCGTGTGGTGCGCCCCGCACGAACCCAGTTCCATTTTGTAGCTCAGTGCCTAATAACAGTTCTTTTCAGTAGAGTCATATCGGAATCGAATAATCAGAACCAGGGTGTCGTGGTGTATCGCATAGGAATTGTATATAGTAAGAGAAAGTGAACTTTTACACATTATTTGCACACCTGTACCACACAAACAAACACCTGTGTCGTCACACAGAACCACCCGTTACAGACCGAAACTTGACTGAACCGTTCCGAGCCGACCCTGTGACAAGTGATTGTGATTGTGTTTCCCGGTATTGCTTGAATAGACAGTGACAATGTCGTTGGGAGAACCAGAGGACTTTGAGGATCCCGACCCGTTCCAACAAAAGGGTCCGGTCGACTTACTTACCGAAACGATGAAGCAGATGAATGCTTTATTGTCAAAGTACAATGAGTCGGGCCGTGACGAGAGCGGGAACGGTATTCCACGTTCCTTGCTCTTAGAAGTGGAACCATGGGACCCCGACGCAACCGGATCGCTGAGTGTTAGCTCGTTCTTTACGAACTTCGACGCAGTAACCGAGGGACTAGCGCAGGAACAGAAACTGAAACTCCTCAGGATCAAGGCGAGAGGGATCGCGAAACAGTTTCTCATCGACAGGAACGATATACTTGACTGTGACAACGCCTATCACATGATCAGGGACGAAATGCTGTCATGGTTCCGACGACAGAACCCGCAACATGCCGCAGCATCACTTTGGACGGTGAAGCGGAACGCCTCGGAAACCCTACGTCAATTTGCGGATCGCATACGAGGGTTGGCACAATGCGCCGTATCGGAAGAGGGAGCCCACCTGGATCGACATGATCGTCAGGAATGGGTGGAACGGAAGACCCTCAGCGCTTTTATCAAAGGTGTCGGGAAGAAACTAAGCGCTTTCCTAGTGATGGATCGACCTACAACCATACGTATCGCCCTACAGAAGGCCGAAGAATTGGAAGAAACTTTGGCGGAAACGGAAGATACTGACGAACATTGGGAACTCGCGGCGGTATCGGCGGAACAAAGATGTTATAATTGTGGTGGAACAAACCACTTTGCCGCCCGATGCCCGCGTCGAGATCAACCCGTACCAAGACGCGAACAACAGAACCGGTGGAACAACGAACAACCGAACCGGTGGACCGGTGACCAACCGCACCGGTGGAACAGTGACCAACAGAACCGATGGAACGGGGACAGAGGAGATCGGTGGAACAATGACCCCCGTAACCGACTAACCGAAGACAAACCCATGCCCCGATACCCGTGCATGTTTTGCGCGTCGAAGGAACATTTTCCGGTGGAATGTCCCAGAAGTCCGCAAAAGACTATCTTTTGCAATTTCTGCGGATGTCGGGAACACCTCGAACCGGACTGTCCTCAGAAAAAGAAGTTGCTTCCTGTATCTCAGCCTCCCGCGGAACCGAATCACGTGAAGGAAATAACCCTCTACAAGGGGACCGAGGACAATAAACTATGCGTAACCGCGGTAGGACACCCAATGGCAAGAACCATTAGGATGGAAGTGGGTCTGGGACCGGAGACGCGTAGTATGTTGGTGGACACGGGAGCCGCGCTTTCCGTATTAGCGAGCCCGGTGGTCGGAATACCGTTACGGCCAACCAAGATGGTGGCCTGGGGAGCCGACGGAACCCTACTACCCTTCGCGGGGGAACAGGTCCTTGACACCCGTATTGGCCGACACCGTTTTACTCACACTTTCCCGGTGTTCGCGCGGAAACGTGCCGACTTGAACTTGCTGGGTCTCGATGTGCTGCGACGTATTCCGCTAACCTTGACAATGGGACCAAACATGGAACTGAGGACCGACGCCGAAACAATCGGAGAGGAACGGGATATGGAGTCTCGCGCTCTCGGGAACATAGGGGTGGTAATATCGGATGGGAGGAGGGAGGACACCGTATTGCAGTACCCGAGTTATCAGGACGGTGCGGATACGGCCCTCCCCAGCACCTCTCGTTCGGTAACCGCTGCCCTTGTGAACCTAGATGAATGGGAACAACACAGAGGAACACCGGAGGTATCGACCGTGGTATCGCCCACCGTATCGCCGGGTGTCTCGGATTCCGTACCATCCCAACAACACAGAGGAACACCGGAGGTATCGACCGTGGTATCGCCCACCGTATCGCCGGGTGTATCGGATTCCGTACCATCCCAACAACACAGAGGAACACCGGAGGTATCGACCGTGGTATCGCCCACCGTATCGCCGGGTGTATCGGATCCCGTACCATCCCAACAACACAGAGGAACACCGGAGGTATCGACCGTGGTATCGCCCACCGTATCGCCGGGTGTATCGGATTCCGCAACATCCCAACAAACCCAAGAAACACCGGAGGTATCGACCGTGGTATCGCCCAGGGTATCGCCGGGTGTATCGGAGACCGTATCGCCCCTGCAAACCCAAGAAACACCGGGGGTATCGCCCAGGGTATCGCCGGGTGTATCGGAAACCGTATCGCCCCTGCAATCCCAAGAAACACCGGGGGTATCGCCCACCGTATCGCCGGGTGTATCGGAAACCGTATCGCCCCTGCAATCCCAAGAAACACCGGGGGTATCGCCCAGGGTATCGCCGGGTGTATCGGAAACCGTATCGCCCCTACAAACCCAAGAAACACCGGAGGTATCGCTCAGGGTATCGCCAGGTGTATCAATACTGATGATAACACAAGAGACTGAAGGGGAACCAGGTGTATCGAGAGGTGTATCGCCCCCATGTGAGAGCGACACCGATGCATCATGTCCCGAGGATTTGGAACTGGACGCCTCTCCAGTGATCCGAGGAACACTTAAAAGGGTCCATGAACTTCCAAACAAGAAACCCATCACAAAAACGTGTAGGGTAGAAATGGAACCAACGGAACTGAAACCGGACGAGTGGACATGCGAGGACGAGGAATGGGAACTCATACCAACCGACCAGTGGGACGACCCGCAGCCGGATACCGAGGCTGTAATCGAGGAGAAAATTTCCCATCTCACTGACGCGCCGCAGACAATGGCTAGGAACACTCTCCTTTTCTACTGGGACCTGTTTCAACCACCCTCTGGGGAAGGATGCAGTCTCCAGGTAGCCCATGAAATAACTACAACACAACCAGAGGTGACTAGCCAGAAACCGTACCCAATCCCCCACGCTCTCCGCGACGTGGTGGAAAAGCAGTTGAAGGACATGCTAGCATCTGGAGTGATAAGCAGCTCAACAAGCCCATGGTGCGCACCGGTGTTGATGGTGAAAAAGAAGACGCCTCCCGGAGAACCACAGAAATGGCGGTTTTGTACAGACTTTAGGCAACTTAACAAAATAACAAAAGGGGATGCCTACCCCATCCCGCGACTCCAAGAGACCTTATCCATGCTGGGAGGGTGCAAGTACTTCACTACCATCGATTTGATTTCAGGATACCACCAGATCCCAGTACATCCCGAAACGAAAGAGAAAACCGCATTTTCCGTACTTGGCAGACACTTCGAATACGATAAAATGCCATTCGGTTTGAAAAATGCGCCGGCGACGTTCCAACGCGTCATGAATAACGTATTGGATGGACTCCTTGGAGACCAATGTCTAGTGTACTTGGACGACGTAATTATTTTCTCACCAACTGCAGAGGAGCACCTCTTGAAGCTCAGACAGGTGTTCGACAGATTTCGCGATGCTGGACTAAGGGTGAACCTTGGGAAGTGCGAGTTTTTGCAGCAAGAGGTACGATTCCTTGGACATAGGGTAACATCCATGGGAATACACACCGAACCCGAAAAGACACGGGCGGTTAGGGATTTCCCTGTACCCACATCCGTGCTGAAGCTGCAATCCTTCCTTGGGTTGGCGGGATTTTATCGCCGTTTTATCCCCAACTTCGCCGAGATCGTGACACCATTGACAAACCTGACCAGGAAGGGTGTACCGTTTGAATGGACAGAGCTCCAGCAGAAGGCGTTCGACGACTTGAAAGCCCAGCTGACAGGAGAACCGGTTTTGGTGTATCCGGACCTCAATAAGACTTTCATCCTGGCCACAGACGCCTCGAACTCAGCGTTGGGCGCAGTACTATCACAAGAATACGATGGACAGGAGAGACCCGTGGCATACGCAAGCCGAAAGTTAAATCCGGCCGAAACGCGTTATTCGGTAACTGAAAGGGAGCTGCTAGCCGTCGTATGGGCAGTGAGACACTTCCAGGAGTACTTACTGGGTCGATCCTTTGAGCTGCAAACAGATCACATGGCCCTAACCGCGGCCATGCGCCTCAAAGATCCGACGTCCAGGATAGGAAGGTGGACGCTCCGATTGGCCGAGTACAACTTCGTACCCAGATACAGACCTGGATCGCAGATGGCTCACGCGGATGGGCTGAGCCGGATGGACATCGGCGCGATAACTCTCGAGTTTCCCCGAAGCCTCATCATCGCCGCCCAAAACATCGACCCGTGGGTTCAGTCGACACTCCGTTTAAAAATGGGGGGTGAATCTAGGAAAGTTAATGGAGTAGGAGAAATCAAGATCAAGCTCGATGGAAGAGAACAGTGGGTTCCCTTGATGCCTGTTTCCTTGAGAGATTGGCTACTCGATCGATGTCATCGGAACGCTTGGGCTGGCCATCCTGGAGCAGAAGCGATGGAAAAGATTATAAGAAGACTCGGGTATTGGCCAAGTCTTGCAAAAGATGTGAAGAACTACGTCCGCCAATGCGTCGCCTGCCAGAAGCGAAACACACCCAACGGATTGAGACACCCCATACAAAAACCCCTGCTACCAGAAAAACCAGGACAAATTATAGGAGTTGATTTCGTAGGACCGATTACATCCGGATCAACCCCTAAATACATCCTAACAGCCATCGACCATTTTACCAAATACGCCGAAGCGTACGTGGTTGGTGATTGTACAGCAGAAACCGTAGCACGTATTTTGGCCACTAAGTATATCCCTACCCATGGTGTCCCCGAGAGATTAGTCTCAGATAGAGGAACGGGATTCACTGCAAAATCGACCCGAGAACTCTGTTTGAAATGGGGAATAAAGCAAGTGTTTACGACAGCGTACCACCCGGAGGGAAATGGTGTATGTGAAAGATTTCACAGGACACTGGCAAACATTTTGTCGAAAATCGTGAAGAAGACAACCGCCTGGGAAGTCGTTCTACCGATAGCACTGGCTGCATACAGAGCGACCCCACATAAAAGTACTGGCTTTACACCCAACTACTTAACTTTCGGTCGAGAAATCAGGTTGCCAAACGAGACGTTCCAGAACGTACACTCGGAACCCGATGACTCGAACCTAAGACGACTAAGGATTGCCCGTAACGCAGCCATAACTTGCCTTCACGATGCTTGGAAAAAACGAAGCGAGGTAATAAATCGACGCCTGAAGAGCCGATCGTTCCAGTTGGATGACCGCGTGTATCTTAGGGAAGTACAGCCTCCGGCGGGAGCCGCCAGGAAGCTGTGGAGTCCTTGGTCTGGACCATGGATTATAACAGCAAAATACACGGAAGTAACGTACGAAATCCGTGACCTCGCGAGCCTGAAACATCAGACAGTTCACGTAAACCGACTCAAGCCAGCTTTCGCTAATGGAATCCCCGACGAGTCCTTCACTGATCAAGAAGTGGAACCAATGAAGACGGATGTTACACCTGTAACGCAGCCTGAAACAACCCTGGTGGAAAAGTTACTGGTCGAAGACTGGGCCTCAGCTGATGAGAAACCCATCAAACCGTACCCAGTAACTCCAACGAATAAACAAGAAAAAACGAACCAATCCGGTTCCTCACAACAAGGAACCGTCGATGGTCCAGTGACCCCATCGAACCCAACCACACCTCATGTAGACTCATTGTGGGACCAGACTACCAGCCCACCGGAAACATCTTCTGATGAAGATAACACCGAAACTCCGAGACAGGAACAAGACGCCCCTGTGAGTGAAGTGGAGACCACCGACGAAACCCAAACGGAAAATACACCGAGGTACACTTTCCGTCGGAGAGTACCAGTGGACTACCGTAACCTTCACACGGGACGAGGCTCGACTAACTAACTGACTACTAGGAACACTAAATACAGACATACACAACAGTTACACACACAAACATACAGAACAGATACACAGTCATAGAAGTTCACATTTTAGTTAAATTTGTTTAAAAAAAAAAAAAAAAAAAAAAAAAAAAAAAAAAAAAAAATTCTTATTAGTATGAACCAGAATTAATGGTATGGGATATGACTCGAAGGTTCCCGGTGAAAGCACCAGAACCCCTCAGGTCAACTCGAAAATTTATTATAAGCTAAAACTTACCATGTAAAACTTAAAGTAACTTACCTTAAATAACGCGAACACATAAACCTGCAAAATAATCTAAATTACAAAAAAAAGCTTACCTCTTATACATTAAGATAGCTTACCTGGAATCTGAGACCACCGCAACCATCAGCCTGAAAGCCAAAAGCAAAAATGTTCAATTATGCAAATTATCAAAGAAAACAAATTAGCAAAGTTTAAAATTTAATTTTAGGATGACGCAGCAGCACTTGGGTACTCCCGAGGCCTGGGAACACCCACCACCGCCGGACGAAAGAATTGTCACGTTAAAACGCGAAATCGAGAGTCAAATCCGCGAACTCGCGAAACTCCCAAAAAATTTCGTAAACACCACCGAACCGACGTGTTGTCCCGCGACGAAAATGGGAGCCCTGGCGATATACGTGCGAACCATGATAAGGGCGGATAATTGCGAAGCACGAGCTGCTCTGGGAGATGTTTGTATGGTCTCCATCAGCCAAATAGCATCCTGGTTGCCCACCTACCAGAGGATCGCGAAGGAGAGAGACATGCTGCTGGAGGAACGGAGCGAACTCCTACGCCAACAGAGGATTTTGGAGAGAGCGAATCGCGACCTGTTGAGGACACGGCACCGAACCTCACAGCCCGGTGCAGTGCCCGCACCACCTTCCGAGGAGCCACCCGCGGCAAGTACCAGTGGGAGGGCTGCAACAACAGGAAGCCAACTGCCCACATCTTCCAGTTCCGACTCTGAACCAATCCCAGAGCAAGTCCGCCGATACGAGTCGCCACCGCCAACACCCGGACGCAGCATCTTCGCGGACGTGCCCGAGCCATCACCGATCCGGATCGTAACAGACGTGGATCCCGCGACCGTTCTGGAATCCCCACGCACTCCAGGGACTCCAAAGAACGAAGCTTGGGTGTCAACACCCATACCCAAGCTCAGGTTGAGCCGCTGCAAGACCTCCCCCGCAGTCACCCCTGCGACCCTCCGACCTGAAAGGTCGTCGGTCCGCAAAGGGTCCAGGGAATGCCCAGTGTGCAGGCAAGCATGTCAGTACATCTTGAAATTCAGATGTACTGCATGCAAAACCTTTTGGCAACGACTGCGGAGGGCTCACACTGAAGGAAAGCCCTTGCCGACGTGTCCTCCAGACCACCAGGAACGCAGACAACCCGCGAGTTGCCCCGGATGCCGGAGACACCAGTACGAAATAGCCTTGAGGCAGGCGTACCCCGATGATGCTGTACCCATACCCAGTGTCATCGTGGATGACCCTGGCTCCCGAAGGGGCGGGGAATGTGAGCAACCGCCAAGTTGCTCACTATTTCCCCTCACAGGCACTGCCTGTCCGTAAGTCCTGATACCCCTTCGGGACCAGAAGCCCGAAAGAGGTCACCATCACCAACGGGCGTGACCTCCCACCACCGTGTTCACCTAACACCACAGAACACAAAACAAAACAACTATCTACAAGAGCAATAATCAACCATGGAGCAGGAGGGCTACTTCCATACAAGATCACCTGAGAAGTCCATCCAAAACTTCCATATGAGCAACCTGTCCAACCGAAGCAAGAGAAGACGACCAACCACAGAAGGGAGGGGCAACACTGATGGCTGGAGAAGCCCTCTTAAACTATTGTATTGGAAAAGAACAGTTAGTCCTGAAGCTAAAGCCTTGCCAGCTGTCTCGAAGTTCTCACCCCCGTCTCTGAAGCGCTCTCCCCCTGTATCGCGATATACCGATACAGCCCGATATATCCTCCTGCCTCCCCCAAGTCACTAGGATTTACTCAGTGAAGTTAACAGTAACCAGTGATCTTGTTCTGTCCCGCCTCCCCTGGAACCTCCGCCGTCGCCCGGATCAAGAAAGGATCGAGGACCACGAGGACCAGCCCTGTCCCGGCTCTCCCCATCAAACCACGCCGCACCGCGACCCAGACTCGCCCCGGTAACCTGGAACGTGAGTGCGTAAATAAACTAATTCTACTCTCAATTGGCCAATTAGGTAGAAGGTAACGTGAACTCAGTGAATTAAGAGGTACATTGTCGATTGTAACTAGTATTTTGAACCTGTATCGCCCGTATCGTAAAACGTATCGCATAAGTCTTTTGTTGCTTAGAGTAACCATAACTATACTCCTTTTTATACTTACCTTTTCGAGTCACAGTATCGCCCTTCAGGCTTTGTTCTCACTTGGAGGAACAGTCGAGTCAAATCCCTGTATCGCCAATTCAAACTTCTGGTCATTAAACCTAAGTATTCGTTTAACCTTGCATTTCTCCTTTAAACGACCCGCATCCCAGGTTCTGAGTATTCTGATTCAACTGTATCGATTAGGAACTTGCTTGAAATAAGAAACATCCGTAACGTAACTTCATTTATTCAAAACATACATCGATACAACGAAAAACACCCTTCAGGTGACAAAACCCTTCAGGTATAACAGTATTAAACATAGTAAAGTGTGTCGCCTGGAACGCTACGCCTCATCTCCAAGCCGCTCGGGAGACAGCTACCTACCAGTCGACCAGTTAAGTATTCATTTCAATTAATAGCTTAAGATTCCGATATTTTGCTTTGTTACAGTGTCGACCCCCATATATCTTAAACCCCCTTTTGTAGAAAAGAACTTGTTACTAGGTCGCTACCCCAAGAGCTTACAAATATGGCACCAGATTGAGAGTGTGTGTGTAACAATATGGCACCTGATTGAGAGTGTGTGTGTAACAATATGGCACCTGATTGAGAGTGTGTGTGTAACAATATGGCACCTGATTGAGAGTGTGTGTGTAACAATATGGCACCTGATTGAGAGTGTGTGTGTGTAACAATATGGCACCAGATTGAGAGTGTGTGTGTAACAATATGGCACCAGATTGAGAGTGTGTGTGTAACAATATGGCACCAGATTGAGAGTGTGTGTAACAATATGGCACCAGATTGAGAGTGTGTGTGTAACAATATGGCACCAGATTGAGAGTGTGTGTGTAACAATATGGCACCAGATTGAGAGTGTGTGTAACAATATGGCACCAGATTGAGAGTGTGTGTGTAACAATATGGCACCTGATTGAGAGTGTGTGTGTAACAATATGGCACCTGATTGAGAGTGTGTGTGTGTAACAATATGGCACCAGATTGAGAGTGTGTGTGTAACAATATGGCACCAGATTGAGAGTGTGTGTGTAACAATATGGCACCAGATTGAGAGTGTGTGTAACAATATGGCACCAGATTGAGAGTGTGTGTAACAATATGGCACCAGATTGAGAGTGTGTGTGTAACAATATGGCACCAGATTGAGAGTGTGTGTGTAACAATATGGCACCAGATTGAGAGTGTGTGTGTAACAATATGGCACCTGATTGAGAGTGTGTGTGTAACAATATGGCACCAGATTGAGAGTGTGTGTGTAACAATATGGCACCAGATTGAGAGTGTGTGTAACAATATGGCACCAGATTGAGAGTGTGTGTGTAACAATATGGCACCTGATTGAGAGTGTGTGTGTAACAATATGGCACCAGATTGAGAGTGTGTGTGTAACAATATGGCACCTGATTGAGAGTGTGTGTGTAACAATATGGCACCAGATTGAGAGTGTGTGTGTAACAATATGGCACCAGATTGAGAGTGTGTGTAACAATATGGCACCAGATTGAGAGTGTGTGTGTAACAATATGGCACCAGATTGAGAGTGTGTGTGTAACAATATGGCACCAGATTGAGAGTGTGTGTGTAACAATATGGCACCAGATTGAGAGTGTGTGTGTAATAATATGGCACCAGATTGAGAGTGTGTGTAACAATATGGCACCAGATTGAGAGTGTGTGTGTAACAATATGGCACCAGATTGAGAGTGTGTGTGTAACAATATGGTACCAGATTGAGAGTGTGTGTGTAACAATATGGCACCAGATTGAGAGTGTGTGTGTAACAATGTGGCACCGGATTGAGAGAGTGTGTGTGTAATACGTCACGCCGTATCTAAGCCGAACCAAACCCACTAGGAACTCTCTAATATTTTTCATACTAGGCAGTATCTGTAAAGGAAGTGGCAACTCCTGTTTGGCGCGCTGGTGGTAAAAGTAGTTTCTCGTACATCCAATAGAGTGCTCTGATGTAAATTACCTTGGAGAGAGCACATCAACGAGTGCCAACTTTTTACATTGGTTCTGTTGGTTAGGACTCAGGGTTTTTTGTTCCTTCTTGTAATAGAAAAAGGGGTCTTTTCGACATTATCTCATATCAGAAAACATTATCATTAATTAATGTTGACAATAATTATCAATGACACTCGAATAAGTTGATGTGATCTCTCCAAGGTAATTTCAATCAGAGCACTCTATTGAACGTACGAGAAACTACTTTTACCACCCGCGCGCCTAACGAGAGTTGCCACTTCCTCTATAGCACAGAGTACTGGAGACAAGTTTAAAAAATTTGCTCTATAGGTACTGCCTAGTATTTTTCATCAATGAGTTTCGGAAAAAGGAGTTAGTTGGTCAAGTAGGTGGTCAGACGATTCCTCTGTTCCCTTAAAATTTTGCCAGCTTCAGAAAAAAAGCCTTTGAGGGAACAGAGGTAGCCACTGTAGGCTGGTATTTCAAGGCAATTTTGGAAACTGCAGGAAAAGCCTTTGCCATCTTTTTCTAATATGATACCGGGTTTTGTCGGATTTTTATTAAGTTATTACAAAATGAATTTTACAATAACTTAAGTAGGCACTAACAACAACAAACTAAGTAATCTATATCTATAT
Organism: Apolygus lucorum; assembly: GCA_009739505.2. Taxonomy (NCBI): domain Eukaryota; kingdom Metazoa; phylum Arthropoda; class Insecta; order Hemiptera; family Miridae; genus Apolygus; species Apolygus lucorum. Next base: position 65,828,225 of record CM019178.2, read on the forward strand.
ACTGCCAACCTTACTTACGTATGCACGGAGGGGTCGTGGGAGTGGGGAGAGTCGGCGGAATCGGAGCCGGGAGGCGTTGGGGGCGAGAGGAGCTGGAGGCGGGAGGAGTCGGAGTTGGGGGCGGGAGGAGATGGAGGGAGTGGGTGGAGGAGAGTCGGAGGAATTGTTTTTGCCTACTTTTAGTAGGCTTTTCAGCTAGTATATACATAAAACGCCAACTGTACGTATGTATGTATGCACGTCGCCGATCGCGAGGAGTTGGAGGAGTTAGAGGGGCTGTGGGAGAGGGGAGAGTCTGAGGAATCAGAGATGGGAGGAGTTGGGGGCGGGAGGAGTCAGAGGAATCGGAGGCGGGAGGAGACGGAGGAAGAGGGAGGTGGGGAGAGTCAGAGGAATCGTGTTTGCCTGCTTTTAGTAGGCTTTTTGGCTAGTCAGTGATAATTGATACCGTGATTGATAATCGTTGAATAATCTTTAAAAATTAATCGTTTACCCGATTAATCGAACCCAGTAGATATTGATTTCGATTAATCAATACCCTAGCAATCTCTCCACCACCTACCCTAGCTCTTATTATTAGAAAAAGTTTTTTTTTCTAATGTTGATGCGCTCAAAATTTGAATTCAAGTAATCGTAACAAATGAGTCTGAAAGTCCTCAACGGTTAATCGTTCAAACAGACTAAAATAGGAAAAAACAACTTGTTACAATCAAAACTTGGAAAGATGAACAACCAGGGGAGTCTATTCGGATTGGTTTTTTGGTTTACACTTTAAGAGAAAAAATGGGAAAACGTATGTTGGTTCTGATCTGAACCAACCCAGATTACAAAATTTGTAATCTATTTAATAATAATAATTAGTAATAGTAATTATTTAATAATATACAACATCGTACGAATATCAGCACTACCTACATTCCGTCTAGTTTTGACAAAACTTACGTTGAAGCCTAGATAGGCTATTCTTATCATGAATTTCCTGGTCACTATCATCTGTTCTCTTGTGTTGCACTTTTCAGGTCGATGATGCTCTAAAACTGAAAAACACCGACATCGCAAAAGAACTTGCTTTGCCCCCGGTGAAACTTCACTGTTCCAGTACGTATGCAAATAATACATACCTAATTCCTGAAATTCGATCATGTACTCTATTTCGTGAGTTCCGAGTTCATAATAGGTTTGTTCCAGCGCAAAAAGTTCATGAACCCGCAGGGTGTGAGAACCTGAAAAATTTCAAGAATTCATGAACGTTTTAGGTTCAGGAACCTGTGCGCTGGACGTTTTTAGTAGTTAACATGAAATTCGGCTTTCAACAAACCTTGAATAACCTCCTCTCATCTCAATCTTCAGCAGGATTTTTTAAGTTTAAGATTGAACGATTCTTCACAATTTTTAAAAAACAATGTCTCCTAGCTATTTTGTTTCATCCCCTTGTTTCTTCAAGTTTTCTCAACTTAAAGATTTTTTTCGTGTTTACTGACTTACGTCATTAAAACTATCCTAACTCCTGATATTTACCAAGTAAACTCAAATTTAAGGATATTGTTAAAAAGAGCGTTACATTTCCAAGCTAACAAGTGCGAAACCAAAATCTTTTAGCTATAAAACATTTTAAAAAAATCAAGTCAAAAAGCAAACTTCAAAGTTTTTACTCTGAATCCCTGCCTATTTCGATGGGCGCTCTTCGAAAAAACATGCTCAAATTGCCAGTTTTCCAATAGTCTTATCAATTTTTCTTTTTAACATGAAAAATTCATATTGGAAGAGTAGGTACCTAAATCAAGTTTCCAATCAAGTGCCAAAAAAACGTGTTTTACTAAAAAATCGAGTGTTATACGTGGTTTACCATGGTCACCCTCGATCTCAAGATGAATTGACAAGTTTTGGTATCATTAATTTCCTATGCATAGGAATTACATGTAATTTCATGCTGAATCCAATGGTGATACTTCTTGACTGCAAGATAGTGGTTATTTCCATTAAAACCTTCATTTTTCGTTCAAAAAATACGCATTATTCATAGATAAGGTACTGAGCATAAAGTAACACCTTTCTACTCAATAACATCATTTTATTTGTGTTACGTTAAAATTCAATCTAATGGGACTCAAACAATATTGTTTCAGTAAAAAAAAACATTGCAGAGTTCATACCTGGAGTTCGGAGGTTCATTTCATTGATCAGCTTCCATTATTTCTTCAAAAATTCACTTTCTAGCATTCAGAATTATTCGGAAGTATCGCCATTGGATTCAGCGTGAAAAATTACTGAAGAAATGATACCAAAATGGTTGAGGGTGACCGGACTCTGCGTAAAACATTCAATTTTCTTGTAAAAAGCTTCAATTGTCTCGAAAAAGCTTTCAATTCAAACGCAGCAACCCACTTTTGTAGTCAACAAATCAACTTTTGCCCCATGTCACGTGAGTAATCAATCACCCCATTTTAACTTGCGTCTCGCCGCCGAAAGACGAGCAGCTGTTGCTGCCAGTGGCGTCTGGTGAGAATATTCGTGAGGCAAACAGCTTGGCCAGTCACAGAGGAATAAACAATAATGAAAAACGCTGCAAATTATTACACAAAGGTTTATTATTTTTCTGAAGATCAAGCGTCAGCTTTACCCTCGTCACTACCTACCAATCATGTTTTCGCTTCAAAATGTTGTTTATTTAGATGAAATAACCCCTTCACACTCCATTTGAAGAAATAAAGAATTCCTTGGTTTAGAAATTTGATTACCGGTAAGTTAAGGAAGCAAAACATGTACAACCCAAAGAAACAAACATCGATCGCATTTCGGTCAGCTAAAATTTTTAAGGTGATAAGGCCTCTTTTGCGATTCACACTCGTGTTTCTCATTTATCGTAAGTTCAACCTTCAAGTTCTCATGGAGAGCTTATAGTTTATCCTCTGGGTGGGTTCATTCGATTCTAAAAATTCAATGGTACCTATCTCAAATTGGTGAAAAAACAATACCTTCATAACGAGAGTTTTCGAGAGAGGGGGCCTTAAGACGTTACAGCCCTAATGTTTCACCGCTTAGAAGTGACTGACAAAACCTTTGGGGCACAAGTAGATCCCAAATGGAGCTCTTATACCAAATTTCATCAAAATCGGTCCATGATAATTAAAGAAAGTTTCGCGATTTTTTTATATTTGATTTTCAAAATATACGTAGTAGCTACCTACCTCAAACGTAAACCATCGGGGGGTTCAATATTATGCAATTATTTCCAAGTAGGTACCTATCAACAAGAAAAACGATTAGGTACAGTAAAATCGAGAACGGGACACCAGTCAGCGCCAGGCAGCCGCTATTTGCGGTGGCGAAAAAACAAAGTTTTCCTTCCTTGAGATAATGTGGTTGGATGGATGTGTTACGTCTTGCCATGCATGGGTTAATTAGTATCCATGGCTCATCTTCCAAGTTTCTCTGCTTTCAAGGTCACGAAACAGTTGTCCGATTGTTTGCAACAGCTGATAGCATGGTAGTGGGGGTATGGTAATACTTGACACCGCGATGACCCCCCGCCACCCCGCCGATCGTCGCCTCTCACTCTAAACAGTCCCGAAAAATTCATTTTTTTGAACTGCTTGCCTTGCATCGCTTTGCCCCACGCTAGTTCGCTTATCATCTGCGATCATCTACATTACCGACATCTTCAATGGGGAATTTGCCTCAATTTTAGATTCTGGAATTTCAAGGCAAATCCTATTATAGGGCCCTAGAATAACGTTTAACACTAGGAATAACCAACGGAAAAAAATTACCGTAGGAGAAAATGACTAAACAAGTGAACCTCTGTTACAAAACACCGCGAAAATCGAGGAGTATTGTTGACGTCATACGAAAAAAAAAAAAAAAAAGACGCGAAAGCAACGACAACAGACAGAGTTCTAGCATTGGCTACTCGAATAATGTGATTCAAATCTTGAAACTAAATAAGAGAAGATGAAAAATAATAATGCTTGATAAACTAGTAGATAGATTCGTATTGTAAAAAAGTGAGTAATATTGTTTCTTTTGATCACTTTTGTGTCTGGGTTCTTCCTGCCAGTTCGCGGCGCACAATTTGAAGTCAGATTGGTAGAATATCCGTTACGTTTCAAACATGGCTGCCTCTTACACATTGCCACCACATTTAAAATTTCCATCTTCCTTAAATTCTCTAAATTTTTTGGATGCGTTTTCGAGCAGCTCACTATGGTTTTATTCCATAAAAATAAACCCTCATTCGAAAAAAAAAAAAAAAAAAAATGTGAGGCAAATTCCCCATTCTGTGGTGTGTTGCGGGCTAGTATCCAAGGCAAAATACGTACTTTCTTATTCCATTCTCCTATTTCATCTAATTTACTTAGTAATGATGAAAAAGTCCCTAAATTATATTAAAATTTTCCAAAATTGGCTATTATATTACTTGCAAAAAATGGGAATATAGGAGAATCTCAACAAAAATTAATTTATTCATTTTGCTTATTTTTAGTAAGGCAAACAGTGTTTGCTATGTTTGCCTGGAGGAGGCGCCACTGGTTGCTGCGATCTAGCGGCATTTTTGAAAAGTACGCTGTACCTCGTTTTTACCGCTAATTTAAAAATTTGACAGTTCTACTTTCCTGCCTCATTAAATTGTGAGGAGAAGAAACTTGTAATTGAATTTTTGTGTTTTGGAGCGACGAATCAAGCAGAATGGATTATTGTAGTGGAGATTACCGCCTGCGGAACTTTTTACGAACGTATTGTTGGGAAAATTTCGCACTAGACGGCCGTAATTAGGTATTCGATTCGCACAAATATCAAACCTTCTCGATTCTATTATAAGTACCTACGTAACTAAATTTCCTTTCTCTCTGATGTTAATCCCAACTTTTTGGTTTATTATTTTCAATAATGTTGGTTTATTATTTTCCATAATAAACCTTTGGAATAGACCAAGAAATTTTTTTTAACACCCCCTCAAAATTTGATGGTTTACGTTTCAAGGTACGTAGAATCCAAAAATCGAATAAAAATTTGGCCGTCCGTCCGCCGTACGCGGCACTTTTGCCACTTAGCATTGGCCGATTTTGATGAAATTTGGTATGTAGGCTCCATTTGGGGTCTAGTTGTGCCCGAAGATTTTGGTTGATGTAGGTGACTTCTAAGGGTTCCAATATGAATTTTGAAATTTTGAAAACGCCCTAACTCAAAGAATTTTGATATGAAGGTGTAACCCGTTTTTATCACTCTCAGTTACTTCTGAAGGATGTAACCGAGGGGGATATCGAGTCGGTTAAACACTCAAATAAATATATCTCTCTTACCTAGTTCTTTCTGCTGATAGCTGCCACCACCTACGTGTGTAGGACGTCTCGAAGACTTATAATGAAATGAAGTTAGATGAAGATTTGAAATATTACTGTGAATTATGAAGTTGAATGCAAAATGATCCTAATAGGCAATTTAAGTGAAATAACCTAAGGAATGAACTAAATTGCAGTGAGGTTGAAGGTTAGTTTTAACTGAGAAGACAGCTTTTCGTCACGACTCTTAAGTGTATTTCTAGCCAAGTGTTATAAGTTACTTCAGCATACAAAAATAATATCAGTTCAATCTTTAAAATGCAATGGTAAATATATGGCAAGTATATGTGTTTTTATAGAAATTAAATGACTCTCTTTACACTCTACGTTATGACTTGGTGTACGATATTTAATGGTGAACGCTGAGGGCGTGCACCATGAACTAATGCAAACAAGACAAGTTTTACAAGTTACAATTTACAAAATATATAAATAGATATGAAATTAAGCACTGTGCACAAAATGAATTTATATGAGCATTGGATTCTCAGTCTCTTGTCTATTGCTCGAAGGAAATCTTCACGAAGAAGGAAAGTTTATGAGGGAATGACAAAAGCCTACCGTGGATCCCGAGGGTGGTGTAGAAGAAGGGGCCGGATATCCAAAGAGTCCGGTGTGAGGTGCAGAGTTGTGGAGTTATCCTCAGGCAGCCGGGCAGCTTACGGGTGATAATACGGTGCATGACTGCAGGATCGGGGGGGGGGGGGGGCGTATACACCTTAGGTTTGTTCCAGCAGGGCCAACCGCGGTCGACCGCAGTTAGCCCAAAAACCACAGCCTTATAGATCGCGGTTGTGTGACCATCACCGTGGTTCAACCACTGCTGGAACACTCAACAGCTAGTTGGTCGAAAATCGCGTTACTTCTGAATATGTGTGACTTCAGGTTTCCATACCTGTTTATCGTCGCATAGGATGCATAATGAATAAAATAGCTTCTCATTGCTGTAATCATTTAAAATTTCTAAAAACAGTTTCTTTGATGAGGATGGCAAAAAATATTGTACAGATCCAAAGCAAGCAAAGTAGAAGAGTAACACCTTTCTACTCAATTAAAACATCAAATTTCTAGCTGATTGATGTTTTTATTGAATAGAAAGGTTTCACTTCATGCTCACTACCATATCTACGAATAATGCGTTGGTATTTTATATACGAAAAACGAAGGTTTTCTTCGAAAAAACCACTTTCTAGCACTCAGAATTATTCGGAAGTATCACCATTGGATTCAGCGTGAAAAATTACATAGGGAATGATACTAAACTCGTCAAGTCATCTTGAGATCAAGAGTGACCATACACCGCGATTTTTTGTAAGACACGTTTTCTTGCATTCAAACTTGATTTACTCTTCCAATTTGAATTTAAAAAAGAAAACTCGATATACTGTTGGAGAGCTGACAATTTAAGCATATTTTTTTCTGAAGAGCGCCCATCAAAATGGACAGGCGTTCAAAGTGAAAACTTCAATTTAAAAAGAGTCAAATTTCGAAAAAAAATTGATGTTTGCTTTTTGACTTGATTTTTTAGAAATGGTTTAATTCCAAAAGGTTTTGGTTTTACAGTAGGCAGCTTGGAAATTTAACGCTCTTCCCAACGATATCTTTAAATTTGAATTTATTTGGTAAATAACAGGAATTATGGCAATTTTAATGACGTAAAGTCGGAAACGCGAAAAAAAACTTCGAAGTGAAAAAAGGCATTTTGAGTGAGTTGAGAAAAAATTGCCGGGAGACATTTTCTGTAGCAAATTAGTTGTACAATCGATCCTTGTCCATCCAAATGGTAGACACCCTGTATGATGTTATAGAAAAGTCGCAATTTTAATGCAAATTTATCTTCACGAGGGCGTAAAGAGATTTCAAGGTTTCCTTTGTGAGAGCGAGAAATTTGAGGACATTGGGTTGAAGCTTCACACGTTTCTGAAAAAAGTTCTTCCAACAGGAGGGTGAAAAAATCCACATCTACTGTCCAATTTGTACCTATCTCTGATGACTATAAACAAAACCCAAAACACCTAGGGAGGTCCTTCCTCTGCGGAGCTCGTTTTGAAATGAGAAGGTTAAGGTAGAGGTTTCTTTAGTGTGAGGTTTCCAATCTTGACCGCTCGCTACCGCACTCCTCAAAGCGGTCGGGTTTGGGTCGACCGTGGTCGAGTTGCTGGAACAGTGGTTCAACCACAAAGTTGGGCAGATTGTCGTGCTGGAACAGTGGTTAGTCGTAATGCGCATGCGCCGGTCGACTGCGGTCGACCACGGTCGCCTTGCTGGAACAAATCTCTTGACTCTCTCTCTCTCCACCAACAGTCGCAACCGTAAGAATGACCGGTGGGTCAGGCAGAGGGAGGCGATCTCGAAGTCTCCCCCACTCCAGTCGTTGGTGGGGCGGAGCGGCGCGCATGCGCGGTAGGTGCAGGTGGCTGTGGCTCGTTCGGGTTATCATCAGCTGTTGGTATCGCTGCTCTGTGCCGCGCGTGCTTTTCCGCCAGGGTGTGCTGGGGTGCATTTGAGGCGGCGGGAAGCTTAAACTGCAGCTTCAGGGAAGGGCAGTTACAAAGGTATTGTTTTTCCTTCAATTTAAGATTCTATAGACTTTTTTGAGACCACCCGGAGCTCTGTAGGACAAACCGTTCGCTCCCTACTAGACTTTAGGTGTTGGACTTACGATAAATCAGAAACACGAGTGTGAATCGCAAAAGAGGCCTAATCTCCATTCAAGTTTTAGCTGACAGAAATGCGATCGATGTTTTTCTTCATGTTGGTTGGTAGAGACAAAGCCGTGTTCTTTGCAGACGAGTGATGTACATAGAAAAATGATAAACCATTGTGTAATAATTTGCAGCGTTTTAATAGACAAACTATATTCTTGTACTTGGAATTTTCACGAGAATGAAAAATTCATATTTTTATCCCTATCCGGCTGTTTCTGGGTTTTCTGTGTGTTCTTTTTACAGTAAAAATTTGCCCAAGAAGTGAATCAAAAAATTGCAACCGTTCTGGGCGAAATTTTTCTAGCAATATGTTCGTAAAAAAGTTCCGCAGGCGGTAATCTCCACGATAATAATCCATTCTGCTTGATTCGTCATCACAGAAATTCAATAACAGTTTTCTTCTCCTTACAATAAATTTAATAAGGCAGGTAAGTAGAACCGTCAAATTTTCAAATGAATAATAATGTTGGAATGAGCGGTAAAAACGAGGTACAGCGTACTTTTCACAAATGCCGCTAGACCGCAGCACTGGCTGCTCGTCTTTCGGCGGCGAGAAGCAAGTCCCCATTTTACGGTAAATATAGTTTGCAGAAGAGAGGGATGATGTGAACTTCCTTGACACACTCTCCGAATAAATAGACAGAGCTCACTGTAGTGAAACTGGGATAATCGTGTATTTGTGAAAAAATAAAGAATCGATCGAAAATGGCTTCTGTTAGAACATAAGTAATGACGTAATGACTTGTAATGACGAGGCCGTAATGCCTGCCTTCATCGTTTATTATGGTTGATGCCTCCTCTAATGATCAGCCTGAGAAAAATTCGAGTCAAACAAGCTCATCGTTGTCCGTGTTTATTTTCCAGTGTTGGCCGAAGATGCGATAAAAGCTGCTCTTTCCGACTACAAAATTAAACAACAGTCGCAGCAAAAGAAGAATTGAAGCAGCATTTGAAATCCTCTGTCGAATTTCACTTGTTCCAACATGCATGAAAATTTTTTCATTTTCATTTGTTTTTTTAGATATATTTAAATAAGTTAGGACGAGTTACATTTGTGTAGTTGTCTCTTTATGTTGAGGCACAAAATACATTTGAGATCTAGTAGACAAGATGACAGGGCTGTGTTGAACTGTTTTGTCAATATTTGCGATCTCTAGGGTCATAACTAGACTTGTATCAACGTTGAACACTGTTAAAGAAAACTGCTGGTGTTTTTTGACGGCAAAATCATTTCCTTAGAAGCTTCACTCTGCACCTTTCGATTAGATTAGAACGGCCAGCCTTCGAATTCATAGTCAAATACAGATCACCTTTTGTTTTTACGTTATTTTTTAATGAACTGTCTTTGTTTCATAAATATTTAAAATATAAAAACTGTTCAATCTAACGTGTTTTGTAAATTATTATTATTAAACGAGACCTTACACGGAGGGTGGGTTTAACCCATTCAATTCCGGGGACTTCGTATAGAGTTGAGAAAAAGTAATTACAACTACGTAATTTCAGAAATAATGGGGAATTTGCCTCACATTTGATGCACACATGCAGACGCACTGAAATCCTCAGAAATCTCATGAATCTGATTAAGATATTTAATGACGAATATTTTTCTATGATTAAAAATAAGATTAAATTTGTTTTCAGCACACTATGGTTTTCTTCCATATCAGTGAACCCTCTTTCGAAAAAAATTCAAAAATTGTGAGGCAAATTCCCCATTACAGTAGTTGATAATTTAATTGTACTGCTAACTACTGTAATTGATAATTTAAAAGTAATTAATGGGGAATTTGCCTCAATTTTAGATTCTGAAATTTCAAGTCAAATTCTATAATAGGGCCCTAGAATAACGTTTAACACCAGGAATACCCAAGGAAAAAAAATGCCATTGAAGAAAAAGCCTAACAAGCGAAACCTCTGTCAAAAAAACCGCAAAAATCAAGGAATATCGTTCACTTCACACACACAAAAAACGTCTGCCAATTTGGGTGGGCAGTATAGCTTCCTCACTCATTGTAACATGGACGTATAGAATCAGTTGGCGAAAAAATTATGATTCAAAGAGTTATTGAAAGATGCAAAAGAGACTGTGATGAGGGGTCAATTTGGTTTCAACATTAATTGACCTGCAGACCACAACATTTGATCACACAATAAAAGAAGCAATTTACACAGGAACCTGGAAGTAAGTGTGGGCACGAGTAGTGTTCGGTCGTGTTCCAAATTTAAAATTATTTTTTTTCTCAGAAGATCTACTTATTTTTCTTTGGAGAAGTAACTATGTGGCAGCACTGAGCTATAATTAGGTAGATTCCTTCACTTCGTCCCTTGTTGTGTTCAATGTAATTTGCGCTCCCAACAAAACTGAAATTTATTAAATTTGCCGGCCGGCTTTCCCCTCAAGGATTTGTTCCCTTTTGATTGGTGGTGTTTGCGGTCCCTGGAGGCAAAATTCAGACTGGGAGAACCGAAATATTGGAGAGGACGGCGCCGTCCGATTGGTAAGTGCTGCCTTGTTTTAAATCTTCTCCACATTTTGGATTCAGCTCGTTCATGTATAATTAAATTTGATAAAACCTACAGTTCACTTGCTCATTAATAATTTTTCGTTCGATTAATGCAATAAATTATTTGGAGCTTCGAGCCAGATTTGTAGTGAGAAATATCTCACTTTAATGTTCCTTGGTCTTTATAGTATTATTGTGGTTGAATTGGTTATAAGTAATAATAAATTTGGATTATTACCCTGAAATTCCTGCTTATAATTATCGTTTTGTGTTTCTCATGAGCGTAATGGAATGAATATTTCTGGTAACCTTGTGAGTTATTCAAGGTCACAGTGGATTGAGGCTCATTTCCTGGGAGGAGATTGAGAAGATTTTAGTGTCTGTTCGAACAGGTTCTTGGTAAACCATCAACACTTCCTTGTAATCCTCAGTTCCCCACTCATGCCTCTTTTTTGTTTCACTGCTGCCAACTAATTCTCGAGTCGCGAAAAAATTCCGTAGTTTTTCGCACTTAGAAAATTTCATAGTCTCTCAATACTTAATTAGTTTGAATTGTAATTGTTTATTCAAGAAATAATGGCACGGATAGAAGAAATTGATTTCCGTCTTGACACATTGTTCAAAAAGATTGAGAGAATATATTCAACTGCTACTGCTTTTGAAACAACTCCGACTGATGATAAACTTAGATCATTATTCAAAGTTATGACAATGAATTTAGATGATTTGTATGAAGAATATGAGAAACTTACTACTAAGTTAGCATCATTGTATTCCAAATCAGAGCCTCAAAAGGACACAGAAGAATTGAAAACTAAATTATCGAAATTTGAAAAATTGTATTTCAATTCCAAGGCAGTTGTATTCAAAAATATTCCTGAGGATCTAACTGGACCATCAGTTCCCATACTTTCTACGACTTTCTCAAATGCTCAAACCGCAGTTTCTATTCCATTGCCTAAATTAAAATTGTTGAGTTTTAGTGGTGATCTCATGCAATGGCAAGCATTTTATGATTTGTACAACAGTACTGTTCATTCTCAGGATCACATACCTGAGGTGCAAAAATTCATGTATTTGAAGGCTCAGTTAACAGGGGAAGCTCAATCTTTAATCAGCTCTATTCCCACTACGGCAGCTAATTATCAGAATGCTTGGGGTTTGATTGCTAATAAGTATAACAATCCATCTCGTTTGACTAATGCATATCTTGAAGCACTTATTGACTTGCCTGTTTGTACGAAGGATCCTGAGCAGCTTCGTGCATTTAATACTTCTCTTGTTAAGTATACTGGCGGTTTAAGAGCCTTAAGTCACAATGTCGATCAGTGGAGTGTACCCCTGATATTTTTATTGCGCCGTAAGTTGTCACCGCAAATCAGAGAAAAGTGGGAGATCCACGCTTTAGATTTGGTACTTTCCACTCTCACCGATTTCATTAGTTTTATTGACAACCAAGTTACACTAGCCGAAAATACTCAACTAGGTATTTCGGATGATAAATCCCATAAAAGGTCCACTACTAAATTGAATCAGAATAATTCACCCCGTGGGAATCATAGCGCTACTAGTTGTGTTACGAGCATTCAATCTGATCAGAAAAGGTTGTGCCCATGCAAAGCTGCACATTCATTGACGAAATGCCCAAAGTACCAAAAAATGTCTGTTGGTACTCGTTTCAAATTTGTGAAATCGAAAGGTTATTGTATCCGTTGTTGAGATCCGCCGAGAGAGATCTTTAGTTCAATACTCGGCTCCGAAGCACCAAAAATGTTGAAGGGTGCATGAAATCATTGGTGGACTGTATAAATGAGATTTATCACTGGTTTATTACATAAACGGGAATGATTAAACATTAGAGGAAATTAAATAGAAAACGGAACCGACCGACATCTTTAGAGAACAAAACAAAGTCTGGGTTTCACACCTTTTTTACACGCATGCGCAGTTTACAAGCCCCGCCCCTTTCTATTATCATCCCGTGAAACAATTGCCGCCATATCTCTTATCATTTAACATTACTCCCCCCCTTGAAATAGTTAACATATTTCAACCAAAATTATGTGCTTAATACAACAAAAAATCGATAATAATTGATTGAATTGCAATACATTTCCTTAAGTAATTCAAAACTTGACAATCGTTGACAATCCAATGATGATCTTCATTGGTCCACATCCAAGGTTGTAGTAGTAGTAGGAGTTGAAGAACAATCCGTGGTCATAGGGGCATCCATAATTGGGCATAGCTTTACAAGAGGACGTTTTGTGGTTTTTCCATCCTTGAGAAGTATGGTGGCGACCCGAGAAATGCCATCCTTTCCGGGATGTAATCGAAAAATTCTAGCCATCTTCCAATCTGCAGGTCTCAAATTTTCATCTTTTACAGCAACTAGCGTTCCAACCGTTACTTCTTCTCGCTGAATTTTCCATTTATTTTTTAACTGTTGGGCAGACAGATATTCTTGGCTCCAACGTTGCCAGAATTGCTGAATGTATTGATTCAGACGATCCCACCGCCTGGTGAGTGATTTATCCGTGTAGTCAGGTTCCGGAGGTAAGTGCAATGGTCCGCCGATCAAAAAATGAGCCGGAGTTAATGGAGTCGGATCATCAGGGTCATCCGACAGAGGAGTTATAGGGCGCGAATTCAAACATGCTTCAATACCGGTGTTGAGTTTGAAATTCATTATTATTTTACTTCCATGTAGAAGTACTCTGCCATGGATGTAGGCGATCCTTTGTTTTTTACTTCCACCTTCCACGACTGCGTGTTAGCGTCAACGTTGTTTGTTTTGTTCTAGATTCTTCTATGACTTTTGATCGGAACGTGTTCACCTTTTTAGATTACTACATTTTCACGTCTTGTTTTACGATTTTTATGCCCATTTGGTTCCATTAAATTGTGATTAATCTCGTTACTCGCGTAATTCTTTTCTTTATTTTGTGCTGGCCTTCCTCAGAAGCCTTCCTGACCCGTTTTTAGTCAAGATTGACAGTTTTACTTGACATTGTGGCATCCCCTTGTGTCGGAAAGAAAGGTTTTTATCATGACTGAGGAAGTGAAGAAAGAATACTCTATCTTGTGCGCGAGTAGGAAGCAGTTGAGGAGACTTGCTACGAATTCTCATGCTTCTGTGATGGAACTATTTAAAATGGACAAACGTGGAAAAGTGACAGAAATTCCGAGTGAGGATGAATTTGATGCCAAGTTCATCATTGCAGCTGATAGGTTTGACCGTCTATTTCAAGTGGATTCTCAGGTGAGTGAACTTATTTTCCAGTTGAATTTAACTGAAAGGGAGTTAGATGCCGACTTTGACTCAACAGCAGAGTATAGAGACAAATGGCTTGACCTCAATCAACGGAAATTGAAGCTATACAAAGTTGAACCACCACCTAGTGAAAACGGTTCCCAGAATACAGTGCTTACAAAGAAATCACGTAGTCTAAAGTTGTTTAAGCTTGAACCTAAGAAGTATGATGGTAGTCTACAAGGTTGGATTGGTTTTTGGGCTATGTTTAGGACCATTCATGAGGATAAGGATCTGGATCCTGAAGAGAAATTCTTGTACCTACTACAGTTGACCAAGGAAGGTTCTCCTGCTAGGGAATTGTTGGATAGCTTCCCGCCTTCTGCTCAAAATTATCCCAAAGCTATAGAGACACTCACCAATCGTTTTGGCCGTACTGATATGCTAATTGAACTCTATGTACGCGAACTTTTGAAATTGGTCCTAGTACAAGCCACTGGTAGTGCTAAGCTTTCGCTAAGCAGCTTGTATGATCGTTTAGAGACTCAGTTACGTGCCCTTGAATCATTAGGTGTAGTGAAGGATAATTTCTCGAATATGTTACTGCCGCTGGTGGAATCTTCTCTTCCAGATACTGTCCTGAGACATTGGGAACGTGTACGTACTTCCAAAGCATATCAAGAGGATACACCTGGCTTCCAGGGGCGCCTGGATGAACTGTTGATGTTTCTTCGCAAGGAGGTCGAAAGTGAGGAACGAATAGCGCTGGCCAGGGGTTCTTTTTCTGCTGCGGATTCACCCAATGTAAGCCACCCAAAGACAAGATCTATCAAGAAGGATTCAAGTAAGGAAAATTCCAATGTTTCTACACCTACTGCTGCAGGCTTAGTGAATCTTAAGGCTTCTCCTATCGAAAAAGTGAGTTGTATTTTTTGTTCCAATGCTCATGCTTCAGAGAATTGTTTGAAGGCTCATGACCTTAGCTCTGATGACATCAAGCAGAAAATACAGCAGAATGGGCATTGTTTTCTTTGTTTCCGAAAGGGGCATAGTAGAAATAGATGCAAGGCTTTTGTCAAATGTGTGATTTGTGGTTCAAAACACAATCCACTTCTCTGTCCTGAAAGAAAACTTAATAGTAAATTACCCAGCTCTGAACTCATTGAAGTTGATAACAACATGTCAGCAACCAACTATTCACCTGTTCTCCTCCAGACTCTGAAAGTTAAATTGAGGGGTGATAATGGAACTTGCGCTCGGGTGCTCATTGATTGTGGGTCTCAAAGGTCCTATGCTACTCGTCGCATCGTTGATCTAGTTGGATACAAGCCGCATAGGCAGGAGACATTGGTGCATGCTCTCTTCGGTGGTAGTTCTTCAACTCCTCAAGTGCATCATTGCTATAAAATTCGGCTCTCCAGTCTATCTGATAATTACCACTGCAATTTTGATGTCCTTGACACCCAGACTATCTGTCAGGCTATTCCCGGCCCTCCTCATGGACCTTGGCTTTGTGAATTGAAGCAGAGGGGTATCCAGCTTTCTGATCAGGGAGAGGGTCCAGTGGATGTTTTGATAGGCGCTGATGTTGCCGGGAAAATATGGACGGGTCGCAGGATCGTTCTTAAATGTGGTCTGGTGGCCATGGAGACCGTTTTGGGTTGGACCCTTATGGGTAAGTTGACTGATACAGAATCTAATTATCAGTCAAACATTTCTATGCTATGTTCAGATGCGACTGCTACTGATCTCTGGAGGGTGGATATTCTTGGTATTGAGGATCCAGTCGAGAAGTCCTCACGCCACCAGAGAGATCTTGCAGCCAAGGAGCATTTTTTGAAGACAGTCAAGGTATTGGATGATGGGCGTTACGAGGTGCAACTGCCATGGGTCGAGGACCATGCACCAATACCCATCAATTTTGAAATTGCTACCAAGCGACTGGAATCAACTGTGAGGAAACTTCAAAGCACAGGCTCTGTGGAGGACTATGACAGCGTTTTTTGTGAATGGCTTCAGGATGGCGTCATAGAGAGGGTGCCATTTTGTGAATGGAAGGCTGGGCACTATCTCCCACATCGACCTGTGATCAAGGAAGGAAGTACAACTCGTATACGTCCTGTTTTCGATGCGTCCTGTCGTACTAAGGGGTTCCCTTCTCTCAATCAGTGTCTGGAGACAGGGATGAATCTTATTGAACAAATACCTTCTATTTTGTTGAGGTTCCGAGTGAACAAGATCGGCATCATTGCTGATATAAAGAAGGCATTTTTGCAATTGTCGGTTGCTCCAACTGACAGAGATTTTCTGCGATTTTTATGGATAAAAGAAGACGGCAATATTCAGATTTTTAGGCACAAGCGAGTTGTTTTTGGTGTGTCAAGCAGTCCGTTTCTTCTTGGAGTGGTTATAGAACATCACTTGCAGAAATTTGAAGAATTCTCCAAGTTGGGCATTAAGCGATATTCTCTTGATATATTTCCCCAGTTACGCCAAAGTTTTTATGTTGACAATGTTGTGAGCAGTCTCTCTAGTCTGCATGAGGTATCAGATTTCATCGAACAATCCACATCAATATTTAAGGAAGGTTGTTTTGAATTGCGAGGTTGGGAGTATAGTGACCCGAATCTTCCAGGAGGCACCTGCACTCCAGTGTTGGGTTTGGTTTGGGATAAGAAAGCTGACACATTGGCGATCAATGTTGGTGCTTTCCATGAGTTTCAGACAGACAAGGTGACTCGGCGAACAATTCTATCGGCTACCCAACGCATATTCGATCCTATTGGTGTGACTTCTCCAGCAACATTGGTTCCAAAACTATTAGTTCAGCGCACATGGAAGGATGGTGGAGACTGGGATTCTGAAGTGGATTCTGATATCAGGAGTCAGTTTGTTCAGTGGATTGAGGAGGTGAGGTTTCTCCAAGTCATCAGGCTGGAACGGTGTCTGAGTCACTACAAGGCAGAGGGTGCTAAGTTGTCATTGCACACGTTTTGTGACGCTAGCCAGTCAGCTTATGCTACAGTAGTTTTCCTGCGTGTTGAATGGAGGGAAGATGTTTTTGTCCATCTCATTGGTGCACGTTCACGAGTGGCTCCTATCAAGAAAACTACAATTCCTCGACTTGAATTGTTGGCAGCGACTCTAGGGGCTAGATTATCAAGTAGTGTCCAGAATGAGCTCTCTGTTCCTGATTTGTTTTATTGGAGTGACTCTTCAACTGTGATAGCATGGATTCGTCGACAGGAACCGTGGAATGTTTTTGTGTTCAACAGGGTGGCGGAGATTCGTAAAATATCTGAAAGCAACAGCTGGTATCATGTCCCTGGTATCTATAACCCAGCTGATTTATTGAGTCGGGGCTGCAGTCCTAAGCAGTTAGCAGAATCTTCATGGTGGGAGGGTCCATCATGGTTAAGGCTACCTTCAAGTGAATGGCCAATGCATGTGCCTGATTCGTTCAATGAAGAGGAGGTTATGTTGGAAAGGAAGAAGTCAGCAGTTGCTGCTCTTGTTCAGGACTCTCCTCCATTGCATTCAGAAATATTGTCACGCAGATTCACTCGTTTCTACCAGATTGTCCGAGTTGTTGGATGGATTGTCCGATATTTGTTCAACAGATTTTCCAGGAAGTCCAAGTTTTCTGGACCTTTAACTGTCGTGGAACTTTCGCGAGCGGAGAAAGTTGTTCTGAGGGTCATACAGGATGAGTCGTTTGATGGTGTAAAAGATCGAAAATTGCTCAAATTGAAACCTCAGTTGGATTCTGTAGGTTTAATCAGACTACGAACCAAAATTTGGGCACGTAAGGATTCAGAAGATTTTCGAGCGCCATATATTCTGCCTCCTAATCACATATTGGTTGACCGACTCATGATGGACACTCATATTCGCAATGGACATGTTATTGGTCAGGGACTTCTCAACGTGCTTCGTGAGAGATATTGGATCCTCCGTGGTCGGCAGGCTGTGAAACGGATTGCCTCTAGTTGTGTGAACTGCCAACGTGTGATCGCTAAGTCTTTTGATGTTGAAACACCCCCTTTACCAGAAAGTCGTGTTAGAGATGCACATGTATTTGAAGTCACAGGAACTGACTTTGCAGGTCCTCTGTACCTGAAAAATGGTGAAAAGGTATGGGTTACTATCTTCACATGTGCCATTTATCGTGCTGTCTATTTTGATGTAGTGACTTCCCTTTCAACAGAAGCATTCATGCTCGCATTTCGTAGATTCATTTCTCGTGTGGGTAGACCAACACTGGTCTATAGTGACAATGGAACAAATTTTAGAGGGTTGTCAAATACATTATGTGCCATTGATTGGAATGAAGTGGCAGCTGTTGGATCTATTGATAGAATTGAATGGAGGTTCAATCCACCCAGCGCTCCCTGGTGGGGTGGATTTTGGGAGAGGATAGTTGGAATCATGAAGATGCACCTGAAGAAAATATTGGGGAGAGCTTCTCTGACATTAGATGAGCTAACCACGGTTGTCTGTGAATGTGCAGCATTCATCAACTCTCGCCCAATCACCTATGTTTCCGATAGTCCTAGTGATCCTGTGCCCATTACTCCTCAAATGTTTCTCAGTGATCTCAGAGAAACGGGTATTCCAGACTTTGAACACATTGATTCTTCTAGCGTTGAAAGAAGATTCCGGCGGCGCAATGAAACCAAGCAAAACCTACACTTGCGGTTCAGGACTGAGTACCTTGGTCAGCTAAAACTCTCCTCGAACTCTTTCAAGAAAACCCGTAAGCCTATGGTGGGAGAGTTGGTGCTTGTTGGATCTGATAACAAAAAACGGATAGATTGGCCTCTTGCTATAGTGGAGGAGTTGATCGAAGGCCCTGATGGTAACTGCCGAGTAGTCAAGTTGAGAACTACAGAGGGTATCTTGACTCGTGCAATCCAGAAGATATACCCCCTGGAGATCCCTCTAGCAGAGGACTCTGGAGACGTGCAAGATTCTGATGAGGTGGAAGAGGTGAACTCTGATGGTCCCGACGATGACGTTCAACCTAATCTGGAGGATGGCCCTAGTGAAGTCCAAGTGAAAACGTCTGATAGTTCACTTCCAAAGAAGATTGTTCGTGAAGTGAAGACCCGATGTGGTCGTAAAGTGAAATTACCAGTTAAATTCTGTGATTGATTTAATTTGTATGTCTTGCATGTGTTAATTTGAAATATTGAATTTTGAAATGATGTAGTCAGTTTAAATTTTGGACTATTCATGTCTCGTATCTCGTTTAAAATTGTACCACTAGGTGTTTATTGTTTTTCAAACCTAGGTGTTGAGCCGTTTTCCCAACGTCTCAAGGTGGGAGTATGTTGAGTTTGAAATTCATTATTATTTTACTTCCATGTAGAAGTACTCTGCCATGGATGTAGGCGATCCTTTGTTTTTTACTTCCACCTTCCACGACTGCGTGTTAGCGTCAACGTTGTTTGTTTTGTTCTAGATTCTTCTATGACTTTTGATCGGAACGTGTTCACCTTTTTAGATTACTACATTTTCACGTCTTGTTTTACGATTTTTATGCCCATTTGGTTCCATTAAATTGTGATTAATCTCGTTACTCGCGTAATTCTTTTCTTTATTTTGTGCTGGCCTTCCTCAGAAGCCTTCCTGACCCGTTTTTAGTCAAGATTGACAGTTTTACTTGACAACCGGTTAACAAAGTGTATGCCTCTTCGAACGTCATAATCATCTTTTCCATGGTTCTCTTTAGATGAAACTTTACAAGTTTGACTGATGACTCCCATAACCCGCCGAAGTGAGGAGCTCCTGGAGGAATAAAACGCCATTCCACACCGAGATTTGCACATTCCTTCCGAATATCCTGATTATTTGCGAAGAATGCAAGTTCCTTTTGTGCACCAACAAAATTGGTTCCGTTATCCGAATGAATTTGACGACTTGTCCCCCGACGTGCGAAAAATCGTTTTAAAGCTGCCAAGAAAGCTTGTGACGTCATATCCGTTACTAATTCCAAATGTATGGCTTTTGTAGTAAAGCATACAAAAACCGCGATGTAAGCCTTTCGTTTTACCGATTTCCGAGTTCCTAATTTTACGTAAATTGGACCACAGTAGTCCACACCAGTAATTTCAAATGCTCTAGCAGGATTGCATCTTTCTATAGGTAGAGCAGCCATTTTCGGTTGAAGTGGTTTTGGGGAAGCCTTTTTACATACCACGCAATCGTGAACTATTGCCTTTGCCGCACTTTTTCCCTTTAGTGGCCAATATTGACTTCTAACCATAGTCAAAAGTGCCTGAGGTCCCAGATGATAATTATTTTCATGAAATTCTCTCATGATCAATTGAGTTAGCCGAGATTTGTAAGGAAGAATAACCGGATGTTTTCTAGCTTCTGGAATGAAATTTGCATTTGCTAGCCGACCACCCACTCTAATCACTCCTTGATTATCCATGTATCCACATAGTTGAAGTAATGGACTTGTAGTCCGAGCCAAGCCTTTCTTATTTTTGAATTTTGCAAATTCTTCTGGAAATGCCGATGCCTGAACCGCCTGTAGTAAAAATATTTTTGAATCAACCAATTCCCATACTGTAAGTTCTTTCTTTCTCCGATTCATTTTCTTCTGCCGACAATTGTAGGAAAATCTGAAAATCCATCCAACCACACGAACCAATTTTCTCCAGGATGAAAATCGATCTATCAGATCCAAAACACCGCTGGCAACACAGACCAAAGAATAAACAAGCTTTTTCTGCTCCAAAGGCTCTTGATTTTCTCCTCTCCATTGCGGCCATTTGAGTGTATCGGATTGCAGCCACAATGGTCCAAACCACCAAAGAGTTGCATTTGCAAATTTATGAGGAGAAATTCCGCGTGAAGCCAAATCTGCAGGATTATCCGCTGACGCTACGTAGTGCCATTGATATGGTTTTGACAATTGTTGTATAACCGAAACCCTGTTAGCTACGTACGTTTTCCATTGCTGTGAACAGCCATTGATCCAAGTGAGAACAATTTCCGAATCCGTCCAATAATATGTTGAAATTTCGGGGTTCTGTAGAGATTCCTTGACCTGATCCATTAGTTGTACTAGCAAAACTGCTCCCAATAATTCAAGTCTTGGCAAGTTTGCTTTTGTAAAGGTGCTACCCGAGCTTTAGCACACAGAAGTTGGCTTGATACATTCCTTTCCAAATCCCATGATCTGACATAAATGCATGCTCCGTACGCCTTTTCCGAAGAATCCGAAAATCCATGAAGTTCGTATCCAGATACTTCACCCTTAAATACCCGTCTAGGTACTACCATACCGTTCAAGTCCATTAACTTATTCCGAAAATGTATCCATTTGTCACTAAGTTCATCAGATAACATTTCATCCCATGTCATCCTAGTTTGCCATAGCTCCTGTAAGTACATTTTACCTTTGATCAAAATTGGACTTAGAATTCCAATTGGATCCCAAAAGGTATGTAAATCCGACAATATCATACGTTTATTTACCCGAGTCCGATTGTGTGCATGTACTTGAATGATCAAACTATCAGTTTTGGGGTTCCATACTAGTCCAAGAGCCTTGATGGTGTCATTGTCCGTCAGATTAATGCAATAATGATTATCCATATCATTACTCAACTTGTCCATAAGTTGTGAAGAGTTACTACACCACTTCCTTAATTCAAATCCTTTTTCCTTCAAGATTTCTTCCATCCGTGATTGTTTGTAAGACAATTCCTCATAAGTGTTAGCGCCGTCAAGATAGTCATCCATAAAGAATTTTCTTCTTATGATATTTGCCGATTCCGAGTCATTTTGTTCAATTGTTTGAGCCAAATGATGCAAACACCGAATTGCCAGAAATGGAGCTGGTCTTGTACCGTAAGTAACCGTCTTAAGTCTGTAATGATTCAAAGGTTGATCAGGATCGTCCCTCCATAATATCCGTTGAAAATCCGTGTGTTCTTTTTGTACCCATATCTGTCTATACATCTTAGCTACATCAGCTGTCAATCCGTACTTGGGAAACCTAAATGCCGTTAGGATCTCGAATACATCATTTTGGAGAGCTGGACCAGACATTAGAATGTTATTCAAGCTCATACCAGTCGAAGTTTTAAACGACGCATCAAATACCACCCTTAGTCCCGTAGTACTACTTTCTTTGAAAACCGCGTGGTGAGGTAAGTAGTAGTGTGCCGAATTATTTATTTCTTCCGTTTTGACCAGTTCCATGTGACCCATTTCCAAATATTCTTTCATAAATTCCGAGTACCGTTGTTTTAATGGGGCATCTTTCCCAAGCCGTTTTTCCAAATTTAAGAACCGAATTTTAGCTCCATCCATAGAGTTACCTAGTGATTGAGGATCCATTTTAAAAGGCAAAGAAACCGAATACCGACCGTCCGAGTTGATTTTGATTGTTGTTTTAAAGAATTCTTCACATGCCATATCCTCTTCCGTCCGTTTTTTAATCATTGTTGATGTGAGTTGATGATCCGCATCCATCCCAACATCTTCCGAAGTTCCATGAGTAGTTACAAAACATTGCCGATCCGTTATTGTTTGGGTTTTAAATTCTCCGCAGACAACCCATCCTAAAGCCGTTTTTTGAAGGTATCTCAAGTTTTCAGAGATATGAGCCGTTGGGTGAAATTTAGTTTGCCGTAGAATATCGAAGAATATTCCAACACCCAGTATTCCGTCAATAGTCCGATTAGAATTGTAGAATTCCGTATCCGCCAATTGCTCCTTTAAATTAAAAGGGATATTCCATTCAGAGTTGAGTGTAATTTTACTACTCAACGAACCGTTTGTAATTTCTGGCATTACATAGAAATTAGCATCAATACTATAACCAGTAACCGGTGATTCAAGTACTGCCGATACATAGCCAAAAGAATTCGTTCGTGCATTGTTTATTCCGAATATGTCAATTTTGTCCTTTTTGAAATTCAGTGACAATTTATCAGCAAATGGTTTTGAAATAAAATTCAATTCCGAGGCCGAGTCCAATAGAAACCTTCCCAAAACAGGCTTCTTATTACTATCAAAGATAATTACTTTACAAGTAGGAAAAATAACTGTTGTGGGATTCCGAGTAAAAGTTTTTGTACAACAGTTCATTGTTGATTTTGAAAGTGAGTCTCCTCCAGATGTTCTTGCTGATCCAGGTTGGGGGTGAGGAGAGGGGTTACCACCATTAGAAGAAGGGCAATGACCTCCGTAGGGCTGTGAGAAGTGACCTTGACCGCTTTCCTTCCCCATTCCAGAATCTGGGTCAGTGTACCGACTTTTGCTGCAAAGCAAATAATTGTGTTTTTCCGAACATGAGGAACACGCCCGACCAGTGCATTCCTTGACTCTGTGCCCGAATGACAAGCACTGCCAGCAACAGCCAATTTTGGTTACCAATTCCCTTCTTCCTTGTATACTACTTTTCCGAAAAACACTACACCTGAAGACAGGATGCCGACCGTTCTCACAAATCCGACAGTCATTTTTAGAAGTTCTATCCGTTTGAGTAACTAATGTAGCAGAAAATTTTGAATTTTTGATTTTGACCGGAGGTAATTTCTTGATTTCTGATTTTTTCTCATAGGCTTCCAGATAGTTGTATTGTTGAACCAAAAATTTTTCCAAATCTTCATAGGTTGGCATATCCTTAGAAATCGAAGTATTTTCTTCCCAACATTTAAGAGTCACATTGTCCAATTTAGATGTAAGCAAATATACAACAAAAACATTGTTTTCCAAATTTTGCACACCTAACTTCCGTAGAGCATTAATATTTTTGACAAATGTGTTGTGAAGTTCCCGTAAACCTTTTGCCGATTGAACTTCCAGTTTTTTGGTTTCAAATAAATTTCCAATGTGAGTTTCCGTAAGCTGTTTATTGTTTTTATAGTGTTCAACTAACGTATTCCAAGCGACCTCGTAGTTTCCGTCTGAAATTTCAATCCCATCTATCAGATTAGCAGCTTCATCTTCCAATAAACTAACCAAATAGTGAAATTTCCTGATATTACTCCCAGCTTGAGGATTTTCGTGTATTATAGCTTTGAAACTTTCATAAAACCGAAGCCAATTTTCCGTCTTGCCATCAAATTTTGTTATATTTATTACTGGTGTTTTAATCCCAACATTGCCATTGTTTGTGTGAACTATGGTTGATGGAGTTGCACCGGGTTGTGCGTTTACTATAGACTCCCTGTCGATAATTAAAAGAATAAAAAGAAATATTGGGAAAAAATATCGACCAGAAGATGGAACTCCACTCAACAACTGGGTAGGCCCTATCACGAAATGAAACTGCAGAATTTCACCAGAATAAGAGTTATGTAATCACCGAAACACAGACTGTAATGACTGACACAATCGACGATAAAAACCATACAACAAAACGAAATACTTGGTTCGCGACTTGACAGACAAAACGGACGTATTTTACAAACTTTTTACTTGACTTGAACAGCAAATTCGAACAGAAAAATTAAACTCGATATATATCGAAAATCAAAAATCGATCCCTAAAAATAATGAGGGAAAACTGGCAGAAGGCCAACAAAAGAAAACTAAATATTCCATACAGATGGATGGATGTACATGGATTCTCAACATACTCCCACCTGAGGAGTAGCAACGACTCAACTTTGAAAACAAATAAATATGGCCTAACAGACAAATGCTTCACTATGCCCTAAAATACAATGAGAATAGATAAATCTTTTAAAAAATAACAGCCATAATGAGATCATCAATTACAAATAAAAAATAATTACACACATTAGACAGCATAACGCACAGGTAACTTAATTTTCCTCCCACATCGGGTTTCAACATCCTTCAAAACAGTCCTCTGGGTCGGTTTCTTCCAGACAGGTCTTGAAAAATCTTCCTGGGAACATGAAGGCTCAACATCAGGGTCCTTGACCTCAAGTGAAGATTCCTGCGACTCATCAGACCCAGTGTCTTGACCAAGATCATCCAAAACTGAATCTTGGGTTGGTACTTCAAGGGGATAAATATGCTGGATCGCCCTGGTAAAAATTCCATTAGCTGTTCTCAGCTTGACAGCTCGACACTTTCCATCTTGTCCAGGAATGAGCTCGACTATCACTGCCAGGGGCCAGTCAATCCTCTTCTTATCATCTGAACCGATGAGCACTATTTCTCCCACCAGTGGACCTCTTTTGTCACTGAAGCCACCTGAATTCAGTAGGAGTTGCCCCAGATACTCAGTTCTAAAACGCCATTTGAGTTCCTCCTTGAGGCGAAGACGGTGCTGAATTCTTCTCTTAAAAGTGTTAGCATCAGCAGCATCACAATCAGGTAAGCCATTCTGAGGGAGCTCTTGTAAAAACATCTGTGGTGACACTGGAACAGGGTCTCTTGGATCTTCTGTCAAATAGGTAAGTGGTCTCTGATTAACAAAGGTCGCACACTCATAAGCCACTGTACACAATTCTTCATAATTGAGACATGCTCTTCCAAGCATTCTCTTGAGAACAGCTTTCAGAACACCAATCATGCGCTCCCAGAATCCGCCCCACCATGCAGCTCGAGGGGGATTAAAACGCCACTCAATCCGATCAATAGCACCCTGTGCAGCAATACTACTCCAATCAACTTCCTTCAAAGCATTGCTAGCACCCTGGAAATTTCGACCATTGTCGGAATAAATTATTGAAGGGCGTCCTCTCATAGCCACAAACCGCCGAAAAGCAAGCAGAAAGGCTTCAGTAGACTGCGCTGAGACTATTTCCAGGTGTACCGCCCGATACACTGCACATGTGAATAAGCAGATCCAAACCTTATCGCCACTCTTCAAATACAGGGGTCCTGCAAGATCAGTACCGCAGACTTCAAACACATTCGAATCTCGAACCCTACTCTCAGGGAGAGGGGGTGTCTCCACTTCCAAGCACTTAGCCAAAAAACGTTGGCATATGGTACATTGCGCCACTATTCTCTTGATCACTTGTCGACCTCGAATAACCCAATACCTTTCTCTGATCAAATTCAACAGAGTCTGACCAACAACGTGACCATTTCTCTTGTGGAGATCCAAAATCAATTTCGAAACAAGATCATGCCTGGGAGGTAGAATGACAGGAGCCCTAAAATCTTCAGTGTCCTTGCGAGCCCAGATCTTGGTCCTCAGACGAATCAAACCATTGGAGTCCACCTGTGGTTTCAATTTGCTAAGACTTTTGTCCTTCACACCGGAAAAAGACTCCTCCTGAACCATCCTTAGCACCACCCTCTCAGCACGATCAATCTCAGCCACATGAAGACTTCCAGTCACTGGGGGTTTCTTGGAAAAACGGTTGAACAAATAGCGCAACATCCACCCAACACAACGAACTACCCTGGAATATTTAGAAAATTTACCCAGGCATGTAGAGTTGAAATCTCTTGGAAAGGTGACAGCAATGACCGCTGTTTTCCGACGTTCAGCTAAAACCTCATCTTCATCAGGGTTGACTCGCGATGCAGGCCACTCTTCTTGGGGTAAGTGAAGCCAATCTGGTCCCTCCCACCATCTGGAATCCAATAATTCCTTTGGTCGACAACCACGGCTAACCAAGTCTGCGGGATTCAAAATGCCAGGAACATGTCTCCAGACTCCCTGAGAAGTAAGACTCCTGATCTCCCGAACTCGATTGAAAACAAAAACTCCCCATGGTTCTTCACGGCGGATCCAGCTCAAAACAGTGGAAGAGTCACTCCAGAAAAATGTTTCAACTTCACCAATTTCCTTGACAATACTTGAAGCCAGTCTCGCACCTATTGTTGCAGCTAGTAGTTCAAGACGGGGTATGGTCAATTTCTTCAAAGGTGCGACGCGTGACTTGGCACCCACCAAAGTCACAAAAACAACGTCCTCTGTCTGAACGCGCAGAAATGACACAGCAGCATATGAAGTAGAGCTAGCATCACAATAAGTGTGAAGAGCCACACTGCAAGACTCAATAGAAGCCTTGATCCATCTAGGCATTTCAATTTTACCGAGTGAAGAAACCTCATCCATCCATTTCAGGAACTTTTTCTTGCTTTTTTCCTTCAAGGGGGTGTCCCAAGTACCTCCATCTACCCAACTCTCCTGAATAATCAACTTGGGAATCAAAACTGCTGGTGAACAAACTCCAACTGGGTCAAAAATCTTCTGAGTCGCCGACAACACCGACCTTCGAGTAACCTGCACCTCATCAAAATCTTGGAAAGAAGGAGAATTCACTCGTAGGTTGTCACTTTTCCGATCCCACAGAATACCCAAAACAGCTGTGGAAGTATGTTCACTCAATGATGGGTCAGACCACTCCCACCCTCGAAGGTCAAATTGTGCCTTCAGAAATATGGCCTTTGCTTGAGCTACAAAATCAGCGAGAGAATCCTGGTCATCAAGAGATGTGACACAATTATCCACATATAAAGACTGCTTGAGTCTAGAGACAACACTCTCTGAGAGTGGAACGCCATCAATAGCAGCTCTGCTGGAACATAGTGACAAGTGGTGATTTATCACAGCTCCTAGAAGGTATGGGCTACTTGTGACTCCAAATACTACCCTTCTATGTCTATAAATCACCAAGTTCCCAGAGCTGTCATTCCACAAGAATCTCAGGGCATCTCGATCACAGGCATCAACGGAAATCTGAAGAAAAGCCTTGCGGATGTCAGCTATCACAGCAATCTTCCTGTATCTAAACCTCAAAAGCATGGCTGGAATCAATTCAATAAGGTTATCACCTTTTTCTAGACACTGATTTAGATTGGGTTGATCCTTCTCATGGGCCGATGCATCAAACACTGGACGTATGCGGGTAGTGCTCCCTTCCTTCACAACGGCTCTATGGGGAAGATAATGTCCAGAATCCCAATCATCCAAGGTGACTCTCTCAATGATACCATCACTAAGCCATTCCTGGAAAACAGCCTCATACTCTGCTGTCAAACCCGAAGCGCACAACTTCTTCAAAGTACTCTGCAATCTACTGGATGCTAGTTTGAAATTGCGAGGAAGCGGCGGATGCCCAATCAACCATGGAAGTGAGACCTCATACCGACCATCTCCCAAAATCTTGACTGTGCGGAGAAAATGATCCTGTGCCAGAGAACGAGCTTCCTCTTTGGTACTGATATTACCAGGGTCCTCAATGCCAATTACATCCAATCGCCATAGATCAGAAGCTGGTAGGTCGATTGCACAAAGGGAATTAACATTCATCATATAATTAGAAACATTATCCCGCAATCTTCCCATAACTGTCCAACCCAGAAGGGTTTCAATTGCCACCAATCCACAGCTGAGAACTTGGCGCCTACCAGTAAGTAGTCTCCCAGCAACATCTGCGCCCACCAGGATATCAATAGGGCCCTGCATAGTGTCGGACAAAAATATCTTCTTGGAACGAAGCTCACCCATCCATGGACCCTTAGGAACTGCAGGTACTGCATGACAAATGGCCTCAGAATCCAAAACTTCGAAATGACATGCAAAGTTGCTAGTTGTGCTCTGAAGGTGAACCTTATAACAGCTATGAGTCTTCAACTCGGTCCTATCTCCTCCAAATAGAGCATGAACTAGCTTCTCGACTTTCAATGGTTGGAGACCCAGTTCCTTAGCCAGCTTAGCAGTAATATAGCTGCGTTGTGAGCCCGTGTCAATAAGAAGCCTAGCTGTCAAACCATCAGCGCCTCTCAGACGAACTTTCAGTGTCTGCATCAAAACAGGTGCGCAGTCAGTATTAGAACAGTTGAGATCAACATTGTTCAGATCAACATCAGAATCAGCAGCCTTCTGAGGAGGTTCCTCAGTCTTGAGAGTTGGACACATAACTGTAGCATGTTGTTTCGTACAAATCATACAGGAAAGTTTGACCTTACAAGGTTTCTTGCCATGAAAGGTGGTCAAGCACCTAAAACAAATTTTCTTGGATTTTAGAAGGTCAAATTTACTGGTGACATTCATCTGACGAGCTCGGAAACAAAATTGCCCAGGGTGATCCCCACCACAAAACAAACACCTCTCTGGATTAGAATGCGTCTGAAAATGCACTAAATCAGCAGCAGTAGATACTTTAGGTGTTGTGGTATCAGGTTTTCGGCCCTTTTCCTGTTTGTCGCTGGGAGTAGATTTAGCCGAAGATGAGAAGGAGTTTCGCGCGAGAGACAATCTTTCCTCACTCTCCACCTCAGCCTTCAAAAATAGCCTCAACTCAGCCATGCGTTCAGCAGCCTCCAACAACAGCCCCTTATCAGATTTGACCCTCTTTCGCTCCCACTCTCTCAAAACAGCCTCAGGCAACGATGACTCTACCATGGGATATAACATGCTGGCATATTTTTCAGAAGCCACCCCTAGGCTCTCTAAAGCCATCAACTGTGTTTCGAGCCTATCAAACAGCTGTGAGAGTGAAATCGAGGTTTTTCCACTTGATTGCATAAGCACTAAATTCAGGAGTTCACGAACATAGAGCTCCACTAGAAGTTCATCACGACCAAATCGGTTTTTGAGTAAAGTTACAGCCTTTTCATAGTTGTCCGATGAAGGTGGGAAACTATCCAGTAACTCACGAGCAGGAGAACCCTCTTTAGCCATGCGTAACAACAACTGAAACTTGTCCTCACCATCCAAGTCCGATCTTTCATGAATTTTACGAAAACATGCCCAGAAACTTATCCAGGTTTTGGGTTTTATATCAAACTGCCTCAGTTCCAACTTAGGTAGCCTGTAGAAAGACTGCTTATCACCGCCACTAGCAACAGAAAAAGGGACTTCAGAAGGAGGGGCAATAGGTTTAGTGATCAAATCCTTTCTGACACAAGCAGACATCCAAACATCCCTGTATTTCTCCACCGAATCATACTCGTTCACTAAATCATCCTCCTCAAAATCCTTGCCAACCTGGGCGAAAAAAGCATCACTCACCTGGCGATCCAAAAAGAATAGGCGATTAGACTTGTCCTCCAACCTGGAAAAGGCCTCCAACACATCAGGAAGTTTCGGCTCCTGCTGATCCAACAAGTTGAAGAGCTTGGTGGCACTGGACGAAAAAAGTCGTCTTACCTGACTTCTTTCTGCTTTCAATCTTGTGATATCCATCTTCAATATTCTTTCCCCACAAGGGATGCCAAATTTTGTCGATAATTAAAAGAATAAAAAGAAATATTGGGAAAAAATATCGACCAGAAGATGGAACTCCACTCAACAACTGGGTAGGCCCTATCACGAAATGAAACTGCAGAATTTCACCAGAATAAGAGTTATGTAATCACCGAAACACAGACTGTAATGACTGACACAATCGACGATAAAAACCATACAACAAAACGAAATACTTGGTTCGCGACTTGACAGACAAAACGGACGTATTTTACAAACTTTTTACTTGACTTGAACAGCAAATTCGAACAGAAAAATTAAACTCGATATATATCGAAAATCAAAAATCGATCCCTAAAAATAATGAGGGAAAACTGGCAGAAGGCCAACAAAAGAAAACTAAATATTCCATACAGATGGATGGATGTACATGGATTCTCAACACTCCCCGCCGTCCGCATCCGTCTTCAATAATTTGATTTTGGCTAATAAAATACTTTGAACCGAATAGTATTTTTCCTCAAATAAAGTATATTCATTATCATAATCGTCGTCGTCACCCTCGTCTTCCGCAGCCCCGTCGTCATCATCTTCCTCGAACTGTTCAAAGAAAACTTCCTCGAATTTAGGGAGGAGAGCTTCCAAATTCCGTAATTTGGCCTCCAAATCGACCAACGTAAAATCCGCCGTTTCATCCGTAATAACCTTGTTGATTTTTGACAAGGAACCTTTGTATGACTGAAGTTTTGTCTTTAGAGCTTTTGACAGAGGCATGTCGGTAATCAATCAGATAGAGAACGAGGGAAATAGAAATGGCAAGGAAAGTTTTCTACTTACCAAATCTCCGAAAATACAACACTTGAAACCGTTTGCCGTGTTTACTTGCCGTGAAGTTTCTTTTTTCATTGATAAAAGTTCCGTTCCGAGTGCACTAAGCCCGCATTCCTCCGTTGAGATTCCCGTTGTAAGCGAAATGATATCGCATCCGTCGCCGAAAGGACCAAAAAATGTTGAGATCCGCCGAGAGAGATCTTTAGTTCAATACTCGGCTCCGAAGCACCAAAAATGTTGAAGGTTGCATGAAATCATTGGTGGACTGTATAAATGAGATTTATCACTGGTTTATTACATAAACGGGAATGATTAAACATTAGAGGAAATTAAATAGAAAACGGAACCGACCGACATCTTTAGAGAACAAAACAAAGTCTGGGTTTCACACCTTTTTTACACGCATGCGCAGTTTACAAGCCCCGCCCCTTTCTATTATCATCCCGTGAAACAATTGCCGCCATATCTCTTATCATTTAACATCCGTTGTTTGAATAGTGATCATTTTTCGAGAGATTGTACTCAATATGTTACTTGTAAATTTTGTAATGGTACACATCATGCCTTGCTTTGTTTTAAGAGTGATACAAATAATTCGGATAGAAATGAAGTGGAATTACCGAAACGTATTTCGAATCCAACGTTGTTAGGAATCAGCTCGCCTAATAAACCGAAGTTGATCGAAGATATCACCAATTGTAATGTAACAACTAAGCAAGCAGAAGCTCGTTCCTCTGATTCTGTGGTCCTACTCTCGACAGCTAGGGCAGTCGTTACAGATGCAAAGGGCAATGATCAGTATGTTAAAATTCTGATTGATACTGCAAGCCAGGGCACCTTCATTACCCATAAGTGTGTCAAACGATTAGGGCTCCTTCAAAAGAACCATAATACCTCGTTATTTGGACTTGGACATCTGAAAGCTGGAACATCAAAGGGTATAGTAAACTTCAATGTGAAATCCTCAATAAATTCAATAAATTTGGATATTGAAGCCCTAGTGGTAGAACATATTACCCAGTGTACCAAATTGCCAGTTAGTGCGACAGATTGGCCTCATTTGAAACATTTACAGTTGGCGGATAGTTCGTTCCATCTCGACCAGCCTATAGATATTTTACTTGGCTCAGAGTGGTATGCACGCATAGTCGTTGGTGCACCGATTGTTGGCCTCAAGGGTACCCCTGATGCTATGAATACTATATTTGGCTATAGTCTCCTTGGAAGAGTCAACTTAGAACCCCAAAAGGTAAATGTATACTGTTCCACTCTGGACAATATCGATAGTACACTGAGGAAGTTCTGGGAAATTGAGGAATGTCCTTCAAAATTCACCTTGCTTAATGATGATGAAAAGGAATGTGAACGACATTTTTGTGAAAATGTGAGCCGTTCTGAAGGTAGATATGTTGTTAAATTACCTTTTAAGACAACAGATTTCCAGTTGGGAAATAGTTATGGTCTTGCTCGACGTCGTTTTGAGACATTGGAGCGCAAACTTGAAAAATCGCCCATACTTCGCGAGAAGTACAATGAATTTATGAAGGATTATGCTGATCAACGGCACATGATTCGTGCTAAAAATCCTCCTCGTAATGGATCTTATTATATTCCTCATCACTGTATTTATAGAGAGGGAGATAACTTGTCTCGTTTTCGAGTTGTATTCGATTGCTCAATGAAAACAACAAACGGAGTTTCATTGAACGACCTTCTCCATGTAGGTCCAAAGCTTCAACTCAACATAGTTGACATTCTCACTCGTTTTCGCCTTCATGACGTTTGTGTCGTAGCTGATGTTCGTCAGATGTACAGGGGAATACAAGTTCACCCATCTGAATTCGATTTTCAGAGGATTTTTTGGCGTTTTTCAAAAAACGAACCTCTTGAAGAGTTTTGTCTTACGACTGTAACGTATGGAAATACATCTGCTCCTTACTTGGCGATACGTACGCTTCACCAACTGATCTCAGATGAGGGCCATGATTTCCCAGCAGCATCTAAAGCAATTAGAGAAAATACGTTCATGGATGATATCTGCACATCTGTACCTTCTCTAAAGAGTGCCAAGCAACTTCAGTGTGAGCTGACCGCACTGTTAGGCCGTGCTAAGTTCGTTTTGAAGAAATGGATATCGAACCGAGTCGAATTGTTATCCGACTTACCAGTGAGTGACTGCGTTATAAATCCAGAACTATTTTCATTTTTACACGATGTCGATCCTGGAACAGCAATTTTGGGGTTGGCTTGGAATCCAGTAAAGGATGTATTCTCCTTCAGAGTCAGGAATATCGATGGACCTATCACCAAACGAACCATATTATCTCAGTTGGCGCGTTTGTACGACCCTCTAGGGTTTTTGAGCCCAGTAATATTCTATGGAAAATGGCTGATCCAACACTTGTGGTATTTGGGTGTAGACTGGGATACTCCCACCCCAGAGGATGTTTTTGAAAAATGGAAAACAGTTCCAGAATGAACTTCCATTATTGTCCTCTTTTGAAATTCCTCGTTGTGTCGGACTGGATTCTGCTGTTGACGTTCAGCTCCATGGGTTCTCGGATAGCTCGGAAAAGGGATTCTGTGGAGCGGTCTACGTACGAGTTGTTCGTGAAAATAAGCAAATTTCGACATCGTTGCTTATTTCGAAATCAAAGGTTGCTCCTCTTCAGAAAATAACTCTTCCTAGGCTTGAACTTTGTGGTGCAGTTCTTGTTTCAAAATTATTGGACCATGCCAAAAATTTGCTGAAGCATCATTGTGAAATTTCCTCTATCACAGCTTGGTGTGATTCGACGGTCGCACTGCAATGGATCAAGTCAACAGCTCACAACTGGAAAACCTTTGTAGCAAACAGAGTTGACCAAATTCACGCCCGGATGTCTCCTGATCAATTTCGTTATGTGCCTACTGCGTCAAATCCTAGTGATATAGGTTCTAGAGGAGCACTGCCACGAAACTTCCTTGAAGATTCGATGTGGCTGACCGGCCCTGGATGGTTGAAACTACCTGCAGAAAATTGGCCTTGTGATCGCGTGAAGTCGAATGATGCTGACAAATTGGAAGCTCGAGTTATAAACTTGTTGACGGAAATCACACCTCAGTCAAATATAGACTGGATGCTGGCATTTTCAAATCTAACCAAATTGAAGAGAGCAATGGCTTATTGGATCCGGTACTTTCGATACCTACGTAATCCTTTAACTCACCCATTCTGGATTGGTGGACCATCAACGGAGGAGCTTAGTAGAGCAACAAGTCGGTTAGTCATGCTAGTCCAACGAGAAACGTTCGTGAGGAAATTCGTTGTTTAGAGAAAGGACAACCTCTACCTGCTCGTCTGAGGAAATTGAATCCATTCTTAGATTCAAATGGTGTTTTGAGAGTTGGTGGGCGTTTAGAAAAAGCTCCTCTCACCTTTAGTAGAAAACACCAAATGTTGATTCCAAAAACCCATCATTTCACGAATTTATTGATAAATCATGTTCATGAAATGTATTTACATGCTGGACCAATGCATGTTCATTCGTTAATTCTAACAGAATTTTGGATAATCAATGCGAGAGAAGTAATTAGAAATCGTTTGGGTAAATGTATCACGTGTTTTCGTGCAAAACCCAAGGAAGCTGAACAACTCATGGGTCAGCTCCCTTCAACTCGTCTGGAGTCGATTTGTCCTTTCAATGTAACAGGCGTTGACTATGGAGGTCCCTATTACATAAAACTCGGACGAGTTAGGAAAGCGAAGCTGTATAAGGGCTATATTTGTTTGTTCATATGTTTTTCTACACGTGCGATTCATTTGGAATTGGTTTCTGATTTGTCGACTGACTCCTTTATAGCTGCTCTTCGACGTTTCATAGCTCGGAGAGGAGGGGTTACAGAAATCCATAGTGATTGCGGTACCAATTTTGTGGGCTCAAGAAGAAAATTGGAAGCATGGCAAGAGGTTGTTGGATCTGAGAATTATAATGCAGTCGCAGATAGAATGGCGAGTGAGCGAGGTATTGCTTGGAAATTCAACCCACCTGGAAGCCCACATCTAGGAGGATTATGGGAAGCTGCCATAAAATCGGTTAAGAAGCATCTCGCTCGAGTGATTGGAAATCAAATATTGACCTACGAAGAGATGTATACGGTTCTAGTCCAAATAGAGGCTGTCGTCAATTCTAGACCAATTACACCCATCAGCTCCAGTCCTACAGATGTAGAAGCCCTAACACCAGGACACTTCCTAATGCAGCGTCCAGTTGTAGCCATGGCGGAACCTCCTGCAAATGCAAGATCAGCTATTGATTTGAATCACCGATGGAAATTGATTCAACAGCTCGTTCGCTCTTTTTGGGATCGGTGGCAACGCGACTACTTGTCAACTCTTCAAATTAGGTCCAAATGGACGAAGAAGACCAACAACCTTCAAATTGGAGATGTTGTAATAATGAAGGAGCCCAATCTACCACCCTGTCAATGGAAGCTTGCTAGAGTTGTTAATGTTTTTCCTGGAGATGATGGAATGGTAAGGGTGGCCGAAGTAAGTAATGGACGGGGTACCTATTCTCGCACTGTCCAAAAGCTGTGCCCTCTTCCCAAAATTGAATAAAATCAAATTAAAATACTTGTGGTACCTACTGAAGTAGTAATTACTTATTAATTTCATTGTAATTGGTAATTTGGATCATTTTCCTTTCCGTGGGCTTCCTGACCTATTCGCAAAGTCTCCATGAACGCCCCCTTGGAGTGAAGCATTTTTTTTCCTTTCCTATCCTTTGTAAAAGTAGGATCTCAATCCGTTTGTTTTGTCTTTGATTTTGTACCACAAGTAAGTAAACTTTGTAGCATAATAGAACTATGTAATTGTAACTAGATGTAATCCAATTCAACCACATAAATAAATTACCTTAGATTTCATATCGTTGGAACGTGATTGTTCCAAGGCGGCCAGGATGTTCGGTCGTGTTCCAAATTTAAAATTATTTTTTTTCTCAGAAGATCTACTTATTTTTCTTTGGAGAAGTAACTATGTGGCAGCACTGAGCTATAATTAGGTAGATTCCTTCACTTCGTCCCTTGTTGTGTTCAATGTAATTTGCGCTCCCAACAAAACTGAAATTTATTAAATTTGCCGGCCGGCTTTCCCCTCAAGGATTTGTTCCCTTTTGATTGGTGGTGTTTGCGGTCCCTGGAGGCAAAATTCAGACTGGGAGAACCGAAATATTGGAGAGGACGGCGCCGTCCGATTGGTAAGTGCTGCCTTGTTTTAAATCTTCTCCACATTTTGGATTCAGCTCGTTCATGTATAATTAAATTTGATAAAACCTACAGTTCACTTGCTCATTAATAATTTTTCGTTCGATTAATGTAATACAAGTAGTATGATATTTGAATTTTCAACGTAGAATTTTATTTAGCGGTCCAACGTCTAGGACCTAACCCACACAATCCCTGAAAATTTCATCGAAATTGGTTGAATAGTTGCGGAGTTTTGGTTGTAACAATAAATTTAAAGTTCGCGCATGCGCAGCGGCTATTGCTTGACCAATTTGATTGAAACTTATAGGGTGTCTCTTAGAAGTTAGTCCCTAACTAACCTCCAAATTTGAGGAAAATCGGTTCATTAGAAACCGAGGTTCCAGGAAATTCACGTTTGCGCATGCGCACTCGCTCCTATTGGTCCGAAGGTGCTGAAATTGATAGGGGACCGTCTAGGACCTAACCCACACAATCCCTGAAAATTTCATCGAAATTGGTTGAATAGTTGCGGAGTTTTGGTTGTAACAATAAATTTAAAGTTCGCGCATGCGCAGCGGCTATTGCTTGACCAATTTGATTGAAACTTATAGGGTGTCTCTTAGAAGTTAGTCCCTAACTAACCTCCAAATTTGAGGAAAATCGGTTCATTAGAAACCGAGGTTCCAGGAAATTCACGTTTGCGCATGCGCACTCGCTCCTATTGGTCCGAAGGTGCTGAAATTGATAGGGGACCGTCTAGGACCTAACCCGCACAATCCTTGAAAATTTCATCAAAATCGGACCACAGGTTAGTATAGTTTTGCCCGGGACAAGGAGTGACCACAGACAGACACGGAACCAAAATTGTTCGGGAAGCTCTAAAACGCAAAAAGCAAGTGGAAATTTTGATTTTGGAGGACATTTTTTTTTCACTTCTTTCACGAATACAAAGCTTCCCTAC
Organism: Apolygus lucorum; assembly: GCA_009739505.2. Lineage (NCBI taxonomy): Eukaryota > Metazoa > Arthropoda > Insecta > Hemiptera > Miridae > Apolygus > Apolygus lucorum. The sequence goes on from CM019178.2 coordinate 65,865,146, forward strand.
CTTTGGTAGTGAGGAAGCAAAAAGTGACCGGATTCACATACTGAGCGCTCTGGCGTAGAGCTCCTTCCGCCCACTTACTCCTCCCTCCCCTTCCGTCCCCTAACTCCCCCCGCCTCTGACCCCTACCCCACTGCCCCTTACTCCTCCCGCCTCTGACCCCTACCCCACTGCCCCTTACTCCTCCCGCCTCTAATCCCTACCCCACTGCCCCTTACTCCTCCCGCCTCTGACCCCTACCCCACTGCCCCTTACTCCTCCCGCCTCTGACCCCTACCCCACTGCCCCTTACTCCCCCCGCCTCTGACCCCTACCCCACTGCCCCTTACTCCTCCCGCCTCTGACCCCCTACCCCACCGCCCCTTACTCCTCCCGCCTCTGAACCCCTACCCCACTGCCCCTTACTCCTCCCGCCTCTGACCCCCTACCCCACCACCCCTCCCACCCCCTTACTCCTCCTGCCTCTGACCCCTACCCCACCACCCCCTACTCCTCCGGACCCTGACTCCTTCCGCTCCCTTACTCCTCCCCCCCCCCCCGACTCCTTCCTACCCCTACCCCATTATTCCCCCTTAATCCCCCACACTTACCCCATTACTCCCTCATACTCCCACACACCTACACCATTACTCCCCCATACTCCCTATCACCTACCCACACATACTCCCCCATACAAACCCCACACACTCTCACCCTACCTACCAATGTCATTAGGTAAAAACTATAATTTAAGCTAGCTTTTATTCGATGAGAATGGAGCTTCATGATAGGTTAACTAGATGGCACTATGGTCGATCTGTCCTACCCTGTAATCATGTTTCAATCTTCATTATAAGTTTCAAAGCGAGGTCAGTACAACTAAGAGAAATGACATTTATTGTCCTGAAAAGGACAGTTCAAAGGATCTAAGGTAAGTAGTAATACTGTATTACTAGAATCTAGTACAACTAATTCTTACCATTAAGATTCAAATAGTACCATTGTTCGACCCACTTGGTCATTGGAGTTTCCAACTAAGCTCTGTCACCACGTCAAGGTGGGGTCGTTCGACAGAGTTTATTTTTATTCAGGTGTAAATTTAACCCTTATAAGTTCTAAGCGCGACCACACGAAACAATCCAGTCAAATGACCACTCAAATAATGTGATTCAAATAACGAAACTAACATAACCCTAGAATGGAAACAATGAGTAAATCTTACTCCTCACCACCTTCAGTAGGTAACACTGGCAGAATTTAGGTAGGTGGCGCCCCCTGGATCCTGCTATGCTTCCTTCAAGGTTTCTAGTCAGCTGTGCACCCAGGAAGGTCAGGTGCTCCCCCTTTGTGTGGCTCAACCCTTCTCAAAGGTAAGTGAGTAAAAATTACTCAACATTTCCAATACTGTAGGTCCAGAGGAGTAAATATTACTCACTTACCTTTGAGAAGGGTTGAGCCAACCAAGGGAGTCATTTTTACGTAATTTTGAGTTGTTCACAAATGGGAAGTTCGTTTTATTATTTTTTCTTTCTATTCGAACTTGGCTGTGTTTACATTTTGGCTTTGAGAGTGATCATGTTTTGCCTTTTTCCCGATATGTGAGTTTTTCCCTAGTTCACTTCTTTTTACTTGCTACTGTGATAAAGGACTAACATCTATTTCAGTAATTGGGAATAGAACTGAATTGCCAATGTTTGTGATGGTGATAGCTTTCTGAAAAAGGGACTTGCCTGTTTTTGTTTATTGACGTGATAACGTCTTATAAATTGGTTTACCGGGGACACTTCAAGAAACTGCGTTACGCTCCGCTCATGGAGGGGGTGCAGCTCGGCGCTCCCTAAAGCGCCCCCCCCCCCCGCGCACCCCCTCCCGTCCTCCCCTTCCCCGGCGCTCACAAAAGCGGGAGCGCCCCGCCCCCCTTCCCTGGCACTCACTCCCCCCCCCACCCATGGGAAATACCTACTACCTACGGGAAATACCTACTCTGTGCAACTTGACAAAGAATTTTATTTTATCCTTCTTCCTACTATACGAATGAATATTAACATTAAAATTATTTTACTACTCAAAGTCGTTGTCACGTAAAACTTTCGCCCGTATACCGACTTTACAGGCAACAACACAGGGTTTTTTTTTTTTTGGTTTTTTTTTCTTTTTTTTTTTTTTGCTTTAATGGGATACTGTTTTTTGATGAGAGAAGTGGAAGCTATTTATTTCATTATTTTGCTATAAGAATGAAGTCCGAACGTGTTATTTAGGTACCTTCCAACCTGCTTAGAAAACAGCAGACACCTACTGTTCGCAGATAGAAAGAATGCGGCTGGCCAGTTTTTCAAAGGGTATACCTGCTAACATAGACAACTACCTGTTCCAAAATCTTAGGTAGCCTGTTGAGTCAGGCTAGGGGAAAGGGCCGAGCCTCCATATCTCAGACCTTCGTATTTAGGCATTGAGCAGCTCGAGTCATGATGAGTTAGAGAGCCCCTCCACTCTGCCAATGGGGTATTTCGGTCAATTTTTTTTATTTTTTTTTTTCAAGAGAGTATGGCTCAGGAATAACGGTAATCGGGTCTGTTCATCGAGAAAATGTTTTTAAAAAATCAGAGAAGCTAAGGAAAGTTGAAGATTTGAATGGTGTGACGTAGCTAGCCAATCGTGACGTAGCTAGCCAACTGTCTTTGAAAAAAGTATCCATGCACAGAAACCCTTGGAAGACCTCTTGGATACTACAAAATAGTACTCACACACGGGCGCGGCGTAGTCCTTGCCTAGTGTGTGTGCATTTATAGCGGCCCGCCTTTTTCAAACGTGTGATCTCTTTAATTAATTTTTCTACCACATGTTATAGTATCATTGGGCTTAAAGTTGTAGTATATAGGTTTTCAAGGGTGCTAAATCCAAATTTGAGGTCAAAAACCTGAATTTCCGACCCACCGAAATACCCCATTGTTAGGAAAGAATTCCATCTCGATTGTGAGATCACTTGCCCTTCAGGTTTACTCTTCATTCGCCTTTAAAATTTGAAAGAAGCACCATCCTTTACTGGAAATAATTTTTTGTAGGAAAATGGGCAATTTGGCGCCCTTTCTAACGGTGCCCTTATTTTTACATGTTTACGGTAAATTAGGGTAGTTCTGGTAATTTTAGTGACATGTTCAAAACACGAAAAAAAAATTTGAAATTGAAAAAAAACTTGGAAAAACAAGGGGTTAAAACAAAGATGCTACAATACATGTTCTTACTTAAATTAGATGTACGATCGATCCTTGAAGTTTGGTCGATACCCTGTATAGAATTGGGAACCACTGCCCTAAAGTACGCGAACGGTCTGTGAAAATCAATCCTTCTACTTCTGGTACTTCATCATTGGTCGGTAGTCAACAACCCTCGGTTCCATTTCCCTGGCTTGAGTGGCAGGTAGAAGGAGGATGTTTTTAGGACTGTAATACACAAGGACATCTCACCAAACCATCTGCATTCTTTCTATCTGCAAACAGTACCTAGTCTGAGAAATAGTTAGGAAGATAGGTACTTACCTCCAAGTTTTTTTTAACCAATTTTGCTATGATTTGACACTCGAATGTTTGTTCATTTATATTTTTCAATACAGAATGAGTTGCTCGCTTTGTTTATAAATAATATTCGCCTAAATCCATTACCATTCAATGAACAAAATGCGAGGAAAAAGGTGGTTTCCAACGTGGGAGTAAAAATTACTCAATGTTTCCATTGAAAGCCTTGAGAGGCATGTTTCCATTCTAGGGTTAATATAGAAACTAAATAAGAGAGGATGAAGACTAATAACGACTGATAAACTAATAAGTAGAATCGGATTGTAAAGAGAGTGAGTAAAATTGCTTCTTTTGGTCACTTGCACATCCGGGTTTTTTCTCTTCCCCAGTCACGCACTTCTGTGTTTGATCACGTAAGCTGCAGTTTCATTTGCATTTCCAGAGGTAGCGCTACCTCAGAGGGGCACAGCTCCTTCTGTGAAGTCAGATTGGTCAGAAAATCCGTTACGTTGAAACCCCACACTCCCATGAACAGATTGCCGCTACTTTTAAAATTCCATCTTCCTTAAATTCTCTAAATTTTTTGGATGCTTTTTTGAGCAGCACACTATAGTTATCTTACATATCAGTGAACCCTCTTTTGAAAAAAAAAAAATTAAAAATGTGAGGCAAATTCCCCATTGTCAAGAGTGATGAATTACTGACTAACACTCCGTCTACAAGAAGTTATGGCGGATATCCGAACGATCTGGTGACTTCTGGTCAATCAACAGGACACTAAATGAGTTCTTGGCTGGATCCGTTATTGGGCTGGTAGTTCCCCAGTGGACATTGCTGGTTTTCCATAACCAGAATCATCCCCACGAACCGATGAATACTTAAGAATAATTCTTATGAGAATCGATGAGAATAAAAACAGTACAAGTCCATTTTTGACGATTGTTGAAAAATGGCTTTTTGTAGGTTGTAACCAGTAGAACTACCCATTGAGCACAAGAGCAGTATGCTAACCACACTCGGTAAGCTTGAACAGAGCCTAAATGAAAATGATTGAGGGAAAAAACAGTACGAGTCCATGGACTTATACTGTTCTTGCTCTCAACACGTAGGTACTCGCGGTAGTTGGGAGGCGCCATCTGTGTTTACTCTCTTTAAAGTCCACAGTTCAGCACGAGTAGTATTCTTCGCTCTGTTGTTTGGAGTTGTAAAACGGCACATTAAAAAGCAAGGCCGTGTATACCTCCCACAACAATATGAGGAAATGATCGAACACAGCAAAAAGAAAATACCTCATTTCTCTGTAAAACCTGTTTCTTACGACTATTTTATCGAGTTCAAAGCGTGGTGGCCATCCGTTTACAAGAAAACACCAAAATCGATAAGTGGATCCAACAAACCTTTTGCAATTTCCGAGTACAGGGAATTTGAATACGACGCCTCCATGCCTGGGTATGTCAAAACATACCACTTCACCGATGGACTCTCCTCTTCAACCTTCAAACTCGCTAAAAACAGGGCTTCACAAGATCTTCCTTCTCAAAAAGCTTATGATGGACCCATCGCAATAAATTCCAAAAAGATCGCAGATGTTGTTAAACTTATGAAATACGTTACTCATCCTTAGGTAGAACTCTAACCAGAGTATCCAAGAATGGAAAACTACCGAACACAAGAAAATGAAGAAAACGAGTAACTTTTTCTGTCTTACATTAACCTCAGTTGGTAACCAGAGTAATTACGTTAACTATGTAGATCGACCCAACAAAACGGACTGTGTCAATTGATCGGGATTGTGGTCAAATGGAAATATACACCTTCTTCGCCGAGCTTTCGGTAAATTTATTACCTTCTTCAGGGCTCGAAACAAACATAAACATAAACATCCTTCGAGCCCTGAAGAAGGTAATAAATTTACCGAAAGCTCGGCGAAGAAGGTGTATATTTCCATTTGACCACAATCCCGATCAATTGACACAGTAATTACGTTATATTTGAGTTTATTTACCGTTACATTGCACTGAAATGAAGCAATTTTTTCCACTTTAATTTTGTTGAGAGAAAAAAAAAAAAAAAAAAAAAAAACAGTACAAGTCCAGTCATTTATTTTTTAACCTTCTATCCACATAAGTTATTTTTTCCTTTGAAAATGTAGGTGGCAATGTTGATAGGACCTGAAAGTATAATATCTGATAAATTGATCATTCCTTAAACACACTGAGTGATTCATACGAGAACCAAACCTTTGACACCTTTTCGTACAAGAACCAAACCTTTGACACCTGATATCTCGATAAGCTGATTGGGGACATGTACTGTTGTCATTCTCACTGGTTCAATTAATTTCTTCAAAAACTAAAACAACCAATTTTTTCTATTCCAATAGCGAATAAAATATACTCGGAAGAATAAAAAACACTCCCACCCTGAATTTGTTGTTGCCGATATCCGCGGTCTTGAGATCTTGCGTGCCATTAGAGCTCGCCATTGAATGGGTTAACAGAAAGCAGTGTTACGAAAAATAAATAATCACTTATATTTCGATTTCAATGGTTAAACAATAGCAATAGTTAGGTAGATTGTATTGACAAATTTTAATTTGATGCACGAACCTGCGGATCCAAAGGACATAAACGAAGTTTGACATTGAACATGAGGCATTTAAATCAAGAAATGAAGACAACTTTTCAACGAACGGTTGAGGAGACATTCAAAATAAGTTAGAGCTACCTAGCAAACCAAATAAAATTGGAGATTATGTACAAAAAATAAATATTAAAAGCATAGGAATCTTAGAGGTAACACAAATCAAATGATATAATACTTGTAATTGACATAAAAACTAACCAAATATGCATATTCTTACTGACTAATATAAATAATTAGTACTCGAAAAATTACAAAATACTTTTAGGTACGAAAATATTAGGAATAAGTAGGCAGATGACTGCCAATGCCACTGACATTTCAGAATACAGAGCTTATGCGAACGAAATTGTTTTCCTCCAATTTGTTTAAACATTTAAAAGGCACTTATGTGATTAGTTCACCAACTCATACATATATATTATGTTATTGGGCATGATTGCCCGTGTATATGATAAATAACTACTTAAACTCGGACCTCTCCATTACAACAAAAAAAATCAATTCGAAGCAACAAGAGAATTTATAAACACTTTAGTGAGAGAGAAAGCACGGAGAAAATGAAACATAATTCTAGATCATCATTAGAAGGCTCTTGTTCTAATTAATCATAATATATTTTGTGCAATAAGATGAAACAATAACGTTGATATAAATGAAGCTAAAATGGGAAATTAGACTCCAATTTCGGGTGCTCAGGTGATGTCCGGTCTTTCGCTTTGTTTCGTTTCACGCAGTTCTAGAAAGAAGAAATAATTATTGTAATGAATATGAAGAAGTCTGCCAAGTGGGTGTGGCACATAGCTTCCTCGTACTCATAACCCAATAGGGTATTTCAGTCAATTTTTTAATTTTTTCCCAAAAGAGCTGTTACGCTGATTTCGTAATCGCGTAATCTTCTTCATTTCGGCCGCGTCCAGTTGGTACTTCGGACTCGCCGCTCCGCGTTATCGGACGACCAATTCCTGCTTGTCGCATCGTATAGGTAGGAGGGGGGGGGGGAAATATTAAAATATGACCCACGCCAGTACCGCTCCAACTTCGACGAATGTTGCGTCTACCTCTGCTCAGCAGGATTTCTTTTGAACATTGTTCTTTTTTTGGAAAGGACTTACTGTACTCCGCATACAAGCAGGAAGTTATTCCTTTTTGGGATTTTGATTACTAGTGAAATTGAGCGCATAGCTCCAACTTCGTACTATTGAGGTACGTAGCTTTAGTAACTACTAAATTTTATAAATTGAAATTTGAAGTACCTACCTATACCTTATAACGAGTACTTAATACTTTATAACGAGCTCGTAGTACTATAATTTGCTAGGTCTTTTCATGTTTTGAACATGCAGTACCTACCTACATTTTTATACTTAGGTATTAAATGAATTTGTATATACAGGGTGTTTCACGAAAAGGTTACACCCCCCTTCATTTTCGCAAAATACAGCGTAAAAAATTCCGACCAACGCAATTCTTCATGATTATTTGTGAGGATCTCAGGAAAAATACTTTTGCGCAAAAAAGTTGCGCGCAATCGTGCGCAATTGACACTAACTTCATTTTGTCAAATGGAACCCCCCCTTTTTATTACAGATTCGGATTCTACGTCAAATTTCATGAGAAATTCATACCCACATCGATTTGTTTTATTGCGCGCAACCTGGCTTTTTGAACGCTCCAAGTTGCGCAACTCCACAATTGCACAAAAATTAGATTTTGGAGAACCCTTAGTGTGGCACATGTTTTTTCATCATTTTTTTACGCTAAATCACATGGTGCCATCCGTTTTTCAATTTGACTGGAATTTTTCAAAATAGCGGCCAAAAATTCGGTTGTTTTTAGTGAAAAAATCGCTCTTTTTAAATCGTTATGAGTTTTTAGGTAATTTTATTCAGTTCAAGCATGATCATGCTGTCAGTTTTTATTTTTAACTCCACCGTAGACGGCCCCAAGCCCGTGGTTCAAAAGGAGGTGAGAAAATAAAAAATAAACATGATTTCGACCTCAAAACTGATGTTTTCATGAAAGAAATGTTAATTTTTCCTCTTAAATCTTGGTTTTTCTCAAAACGGATGACACCCTGTGATTCAGCGTTAAAAAGTGATGAAAAAACATGTGCCACACTAAGGGTTCTCCAAAACCTAATTTTTGTGCAATTGTGGAGTTGCGCAACTTAGAGCGTTCAAAAAGCCAGGTTGCGCACAATAAAACAAATCGATGTGGGTATGAATTTTTCATGAAATTTGACGTAGAATCCGAATCTGTAATAAAAAAGGGGGGGTTCCATTTGAAAAAATGAAGTTAGTGTCAATTGCGCACGATTGCGAGCAACTTTTGTGCGCAAAAGTATTTTTCCTGAGTTCCTCACAAAAAATCATGAAGAATTGCGTTGGTAGGAATTTTTTACGTTGTATTTAGCGGAAATGAAGGGGGGTGTAACCTTTTCGTGAAACACCCTGTATACTTATTTAAATATTGGTAAAATTAACTTGTAGGTATCAATAGGAGGTTTTTAATTTAATTTACAAGTACCTACCTAGATATTCATACCTGGTTACATGTTTGTTATAATTAATTTTGGACCCGCCAGGTACTCTGTAATTTTTGGATCGGCGATCCTGTTCGATTAATTGGATTTCCTGAATTTGGAACGATTCATTTCTTTGGAAATTTATGGAACCCCCGACTTGGTGAGGATATTACTAATAGTAGCAGATGTACCTACCTACTCCGGATTATGAGTGAGTCCGTTCCTTTATATTTACCTATAATTTGATTTATATTTTTTTAGGGGTCCTAGTTCCTACCAAGTACCTACTTACAAGATTTTGTACGAGTAACTACTTATTTTTGGATCAGTCTCCCTTCGTACCGCAAGGCCCTCCTACTCCGAACTACCACGAAGTTATAAGCTAGTTATTAAGGATCATTTAGGGTTAAATTCATTTAGGTTAGGGTACTAGGCAAGGAGTGGCACTGGCGTGAAGTGGTAGATAGGCCAGGGTAGAATTTCGTGAATAAAATCCATTTATACATTTCTTCTACTTTGAATCTTGACTATTTTTTTACTCTCCCAAATGAGGAATTTCACCATGTCGGAATTTCCTATTTTTGACCCCAAAATCGGATTCAGCACCTCTAAAAACCTCCTAAGGCAAACTTTCAGCCCGAACTTCCTAATTTACGAATAAACAAAACAGTGTAGAAAATACGAATGTTTGAAAAAACCGGGAAAATAACGTCATCCTGGAATAGTTCATTTATGGCCGCTTGAAGCGCTGAGATCGAGAAATCTATAGTCCCCAGATGCAAAATTTCACGAAACAGTAAAGTTCGAAATCGAAAAACTGAAGAAAATAATAGAAAAAGCAAGAGGGGGAAAATTAGGTTTCCCCTGTTTTTGTTTGATAACTTTTCTCTTCGAAAACACGATTTCGTCGTCCCAATGGGCAACACTGGGAGGAGACGGCGAGCCGAACAGCCCAATCAGCGAGCGTTCCCGCTTCACGTCCGTTTTCCCGGTTAGTTTTGAAATCAAGAATTTTGATTGTCTCCTAAAAATAACAGGAGACTTATTTTCCGAAATCAACCCGATTTTCATCTATCCCACACCATTAACTATTCAGGAAAAATGCAAACAGAATTCGGTGAAATTCCTCATTCTCCTCCATTTGGTTGAGGTATTACACTCGGAGGAGTGGCGCCCATTTTGGTTTATTATTTCTAATAATAAGCCTATGTGATCGTATCGCAAAAAATTTTTATAACCCCCCTCAAACTTTGTCACTTTACGTTTCAAGGTGCGTAGAATCCAAATTTGCAATGTCCATCCGCCGTCCGCCGTCCCCCGTCCGCCGTCCGTGGCACTTAGCAACACTGGACCGATTTGGTTCAAATTTGGTATATGGGCTCCATTTGGGGTCTAGTTGTGCCGCGAAGCTTTTGGTTGATGTAGGTCACTTCTAAGGGGTGAAAATTAAGGGTTGAAATTTTCAAGAGTGCCCTAGCTCGAAAACTCTCGAAATAAAGGTATCGTTTTTTCACCAATTTTGAATAGTATTGAATTTTTAAAAATTTTTGAGACCACCCGGAGCTCTGTAGGATAAACCGTTCGGTCCCTACGAATACTTGAAGGTTTTCCTTCGATAAAACAGAATCATGAGTGTGAATCGCAAAAGAGGTCTAATCTCCATTCAAATTTTATCGGACTAAAATGCGATCGCTGTTCATTTCTTCGATTTGTATACAGTTTTGCCTTCTGCGTAACCAGTAATCAAATTTCAATATGAAGCTTTCTATTTTAACATGTTTAATGTTTTAGGGCTGGGGGTCATTCTGTGAATTCCGACACGCAAATCTGCAACGCTTTTTTTTCTTAGTTACCACGTTATATCGGCTCCATTTGGGGTCTAGTTGTACCAAGATGGTCACTGATCAGCTGAGTGAGCTCCAAGGCCATTTTCTCTCCTGTTGAACGTAGGAAGCTGAAATTTGAGAAGCAGGGTCAATGGAGAATGCTGAAGGCGCCTGAGTGGTCACTGATCAGCTGAGTGATCGGAAACAAAACATTAAACATGATTTAATGTTTTTCCCTCGCAAGGGAGAAATTATGTTTCCAATCGAGTGTGAAGCGTTTAGTTCTTTCTAATAAACTTGATTGTGAAGGTGTGAAGCCAGTATGGTGTGGTAGGTAGTACCTAGCTGGTAGGTAAAAAAAAGTTGGTAGGTAAAAAAAATGTTGGTGGGTAAAAAACGCTGCAAATCATTGCTCAAAAGCTTCTTCATTCTTCAGATCACTGATCAGCTGAGTGAGCTCCAAAGCCATTCTCAATCCTATTGAATGGAAGTGCTCTTCCAGGCGTCTCCAGTATTCGAGGAGATCTTCTTCACTCCTCAGATCACTGATCAGCTGAGTGAGCTCCGAAGCCATTTACAGTCCTATTGAATGGAAGTGCTCTTCCAGGCGTCTTCAGCATTCGAGGAGATCTTCTTCACTCTTCAGATCACTGATCAGCTGAGTGAGCTCCAAAGTCATTTTCAATCCTATTGAACGCAGGAAGCTGAAATTTGAGAGGGAAGGTCAAGGGAGAATACAGATGGTGGTAGGTGCTATTGATGGAGAACCAGTGATCTATACAGAAGGGTGATCTATACAGAAAATGATAAACCTTTGAGCAATGATTTGCAGCGTTTTTTTCTTTTATAATACCTACCTTTAGGTAACTACTTGACACGATTGGACTAGATAAAGAACCCAGACTGAGCTAAACGGTGGTGCTACTAAATAGGAGTGCGTAGCAGAGCATGGGTCAGGAATAACGGTAATTGGCTCTGTTCATCGAGAAAATGTTTTTAAAAAATCAGAGAAGCTAAGGAAAGTTGAAGATTTTAATGGTGTGACGTAGCTAGCCAAAACACACAGAGCACAGAGAAGAGACGAAACCCTTGGCGAATATCTTGGATACTACAAAATACTACTCACACACGCGTGCGGCGTAGTGTGCGTGCATTTATGGTGGCCCGCCTTTTTTTCAAACGAGTGATCTCTTTAATAATTAAAGAGATGATCTCTAGAAAAATTAATTATTAATTTTTCTACCACATGTTACAGTATCATTGGGCTTAAAGTTGGAGTACTGAGGTTTTCAAGGGTGCTAAATCCAAATTTGAGGTCAAAAACCTGAAATTTCCGACCCAACGAAACACCCTACTGTATAAATGATAGCATAGTAGCTAAAAAAAATCTCTTAATATTTCTTCGAAACCGGATGGAAAACGTAGAATTTATGGCTGTTACAAGAAATTCACGTTTGCTGATGCGCAGCAGGCACTATCAGTCCGGGGATGATGTTTTTTTATAGGGGACCATCTACACGCCAATTAGTACAATTAATAAAAATTGTATCCAAATCGAATTAAAAAATGTAGAAGTTATGGCTGTTACGTTTGCGCAAACGAAGAGGCTACTATCAATTTGGTAGCCATGATTTTCGTAGGGGACCATCGACATCCCAATCCGCATAATCTCTGAAAATTTCATCGAAATCGGATAGAAAATGTAGAAGTTATGGATGTGACAAGGAATTCACGTTTGCGCATGCGTAGCAGGTACTATCATTCCAGGGGCGAGGTTTTTCACAGGGGACCATCTACAAGCCCTGAAAATTTCATCGAAATCGGACAATAACTTCGCATAGTTATGCCCGTTACAAGGATTTCATGAAAACATTACACGAAACCAAAATTGTTCAGAATGATCTAAAACGTCAAACTCGAATGGAAATTTAGATTTTGGAGAACTTTTTTTTTCACCCTCGAAAACAAAGTTCCCGCTACCTTGGTAGACTCGGAAGCAAAATCTTAAAAGTTGAAAAAACAGGGGGTTAACCCTTAATTTTCCACTTGCTAAAAAAAATGTTTTTTTTTTTTTTTGGATTAAAAAAAATTAGAAGTATTTTGTCAAATATAGAGCATATTTGAGCAGAAAGTACCACAAAGGCCCTATTACAGTCTGCCAGTTCAACAATGATCTTTCCAATGACCACACTAGAGCTGTTTGCGTCAGCAGAATCTGTATATAAACCCACTTTTGTTGGAGTAGAAGAAGGAAATTTGGTAAAATCCTTGGGATGTTGGGGTCAGTTATTTCTCATTAACAGAGACCTTCAAATGCCACATTGCCACGGCGCCACACTAAAATGCCACATTCGGCCCATTTTTCGGCAAAATGCCATATTTCGTTGATTTCTTTGAAAATGCCACATTTTGTGCCACATTTCGCCTTATTTTACTGATACTTATTTTTACTAACGCCCGAGAACGCCGAGAAAAATATGACGAATGGATGTTTGCTAAAACCAGGTAAGATTAACTTATCATCACAGGTCAACGTGGGTCTTCGGCTGTTGTTAGGGTCTCATGTCCGTTCAAAAATAACTTTCCTGGATGCGGATTAGAAGTCCGATGCAGGATCACAATGGGAAGTGCATGTGTACCTGAGACCCTCTTCCCTCAGCTTCTCTTTTTGGAGTCAAATTTTAAAAACATTCCAAGCATAATCGAGCAGCTACAATCTCAAAAGATTCTCCTGACGACCTCTGTGGAGAAGATGGAGGAAATCGCCAACACCGATTACCCACGAGCCATTGGATTAAGGATTAACGCCAAGGTACAGTCCGTTCTGGACAGGAATTGCGGCTGGGAAGAAATGAAAAGTATAGCCGCGAATGTCGAAGGGTAGGAATCTTCTCTAGGAAGAGTGGGACGCTGAAGACGTCCTTGCAATGAAGTACGCGCCCGCGACTTCTGCCGATGTAGAGATCATTCTCTAAATTGAAATATACAGGGTCTCTACAAAACAGTTGTAAGGAATTCAAGGGGTCGATTCTACAACTAATTTCCAACAAAAAGTGTCTCTTAGAATTTTTTTTTTAAACGCCTCTCTAACCGACTTTTTTCACTTTCAAGTTTTTTTTCGTGTTTTCGACCTTACACCATTAAAACGGTCAAAACTCTCTTAAATTACACTCAAAAATTAAAAATAAGGATACCGTTGGAAAGAGCGTCAAATTTCCTATCTCCCTGATACCAAATAACAAATTTTCAGTTGAATTACACGGGGAATAAAGCAACCTAAAAAGTGAACTTAGTAAATTTTCGAAAAATTCCTGTTTTTCAACGCCTAAAATCTCCAAATATTACCAGGTAAAGTTCTGTTGCCGGAAAGCCTAAAAACTGCGCCAGAATCTCAGCTTTCCAACGGTATAATCAAAACATATTCTACAACCGAATTTAGGGGAGAATTTTGTGTTTGAACGCGAAAAAACGTGCATTTTTTCAACGAAATCGGCGCTCCGCCTAGTCGATCTGAGGGGTCGGACGACAGCAGTGGGTGGGCGGGCGCCGCAGTAGACCGCGAGGCCTCCGGAAACAGGAGGCCAGAGCGCCGATTTCGTTGAAAAAATGCACGTTTTTCCGCGTTCAAACACAAAATTCTCCACTAAATTCGGTTGTAAAATATGTTTTGATTATACCGTTGGAAAGCTGAGATTCTGGCGCAGTTTTTAGGCTTTCCGGCAACTTTTCGAAAATTTACTAAGTTCACTTTTTAGGTTGCTTTATTCCCCGTGTAATTCAACTGAAATTTTTTTATTTGGTATCAGGGAGATAGGAAATTTGACGCTCTTTCCAACGGTATCCTTATTTTTAATTTTTGAGTGTAATTTAAGAGAGTTATGACCGTTTTAATGGTGTAAGGTCGAAAACACGAAAAAAAACTTGAAAGTGAAAAAAGTCGGTTTAAGAGGCGTTTAAAAAAAATTTCTAGAAGACACTTTTTGTTGGAAATTGGTTGTAGAATCGACCCCTTGAATTCCTTACAACTGTTTTGGGGACACCCTGTACCTATAAACCCACTTTTGTTGAAGTAGAAGAAGGAAATTTGGGAAAATCCTTGGGATGTTGGGGTCAGTTATTTCTCATTAAGTACCGAATCATGGAATAACGCGGACAAAGTTCACTTCATAGAGAGATCTGTGCTGTCTTAGACAATGGCAACATTTCTGACGAGAAACCCAACTAATTGCCTGCAAGGTGACAAATGAGAGTAGAAGGTACCTCAAAGGCCCTATTACAGTCTGTCAGCTCGAGAATTATTTTGTTTTTCCTTTGAGTTATCATGTTTTTATCAATACATTTTCTTACACAATCGATAGGAGTTTGAGTATCAATATAGCTAGTTTGAGTATCAAGTATCAAGTATCAATATAGCTAGTTTGAGTATCAATATAGCCAACGTCAGTTTTGGTTTAAAATTGGATTAACTGTTACAGGTAAAAATCGGACTTCCGAAAAGATACCTCAGGATATTAAGGGTTAAGTAAAACAAAAGAGCTAAGAGACTTTTTTGTGGGAAACACCTCTTAGAATCGAACCCTGAAGTTATGCCCAACTTGAGAGTAGACACCCTGTATACATATATGTAGAACTAAGTTGATTGGTAAATGAAAATCACTTTTAAATGAAAGAGAAATTCGTAAAAACTTTCATTTGAACGCTCTAGACAAGACCTAACGCTGGAATGTGCGTCAAAACCAAGCCGACCCAGCTCCAAGAGAAAGTAGGGAAAAGTTATCTAGTATCCCATTGGCGGATGATTTCGGAACATTGCACGGAGCGCCAATCAGAAGCTTCGTTTCAATGGTCTTCGACTAGAGTCCCGTTCCAAGGGATGACGAGCTCTAGGGGGGATGCACTACGAAGGGTTCTTACCTGAGGGGTGGTGCACCCTAGCGGCCTCTTGATCAACTATAAATATTCAAAATTTAGCAATTCCCGAAATATATAATAATTAAAACCGCAGAACCAACAGCCAGGCAAAGTAGGACTAAAGTTTATTGACTCGTGGTACACCGCTGATAGGGGAAGTAGGGAAACCTTTTACAGTGAAACTCCTCTAAGGCGGACCCCCTTAGGATCAGCAAATAGGGTCTGCCTTAGAGGGTTGGCATAGGAAATAGAACGAAAAAAAAAATTCAACATTTTTCAGAATTTTTGGACGGAAATTGAACCTTCACCAGACCTTTGACTTTAAACAAACGAATCCTCCTCGATTCATCATTTCAATTCTTAAGTTTCGCTCTTTTTCGAAATAATTAGTACATATCTAATAAGTTTTTGGCATCTGGGGGGTGCCCCCCAGGCGAGACGCGAAGAGCCAAGTTTTAAATTATTATAATCGCAGACTAACGTTTTCATACGGGAAACATCAGATCAAACTCCTACTTCCATGGAGCCCGGTGGTAGACACAATGTGTCTGATCCCTACAGGAACCATCTTCATGCCAAACTGGATGATCACAGAAAATTCCATCAAAACTGACTGACTGACACAAAACCAAAATGGGGTATTTCGGTGGGTCGGAAATTCAGGTTTTTGACATCAAATTTGGATTCAGCACCCTTGAAAACCTCAGTAATCCAACTTTAAGCCCAATGATACTATAACATATGGTAGGCAAATTAATTAAAGAGATCACACGTTTGAAAAAAAGGCAGGCCGCCATAAATGAACACACACTATGCTGTGCGCGTGTGTAAGTAGTATTTTGTAGTATCCAAGAGGTCCTCCAAGGGTTTCATCTCTTCTCTGTGCATGGATACTTTTTTCAAAGACAGTTTTGGCTAGCTACGTCACACCATTCAAATCTTCAACTTTCCTTAGCTTCTCTGATTTTTTAAAAACATTTTCTCGACGAACAGACCCGATTACCATTATTCCTGAGCCATACTCTTTTGAAAAAAAAATTAAGAAAAAGACTGAAATACCCCATTGTTCAGGAAGGTGTAAAACGTAAAAGAGAGTGGTCATTTTGTTTTGGAGGAATTTTCTTTTCAAACCTAGAAAAGTGAAAACAATGCTTCCACTACATCGGTAGACTTGGAAGCATCAATGTAAAAATATAAGATACCTACGGCTGAGTTTGTGCTTTCAGTTCCGCAGTAGGTTGGATCTGTTCAGTGGATACCACTTCTGACTTCTGTGCCCACCCTCCTAACTCCAAATCTTCTTTTTTCCTTTCTTCTTCCTGGAATCAAATAAACATTATTTAAACACAGAATCAGAGATACCTACATAACAACACAACGTTAGGATTAACTAGAGGCAAGAATGAATTACAGATTTAGCAACTCTATCCTCTCTAGAGACAGTCTATTTGGTATCTATTGGTGATAAAGCTTTTGTTCAGCGAACAGAAAATATCGTATTTGTTGTGGCAACACTGAGGATTCCTGCAACTCGGAGAGGTCTGCCATGCATGAGCTATTTTGAGCCTTGAAGATCCATGAAAAGGCTTGTTCTTCTTCTTCTTCTTGACTCTACGGCCCTTTGAGAGCCTTGGCCTGCTCAGTAATTTGTCTCCAGACTGATCTTTCCTGTGATTTTCTTCTCCACTGTCTCACTCCCAGCTCCTCAATGTCATTCTCCACATCCTCCAACCACTTCTTCCGCGGTCTTCCCCGAACTCGACGTCCTCCAGGGTTTCCATCTAATACTTTTCTTAAGGCACTCTCTGGATCAGCTCTCATCATGTGTCCCAACCATCGCAGCCTCGCGCTCTTCACAATCCCGACTATTCCATGCCTCTGGTAAAGCTCCAGTAGCTCCAAGTTTTTCCGGATCCTCCATGTTCCCTGATCACATACCGGCCCGAATATCCTCCTGAGAATTTTCCTCTCCCATACCTCTAGAGCTCTCATATGAAAAGGCTTGTAGTGTTGAATAACGCCAAAAATGGGGTAACTTCGAGATGAATTATGAGGTTTTTCTTGTGTATTGTCCATCTTAGTGATTGCGAAATATTGATACCCCTCTCTTTGTAGCCAACAATATACATCATCATACATGATGTACCATGAGTGGCGTTAGCAATATGCTGGAAGCACTACTGTTTTTTTTTTGTCACAATTTTACCCCGCTTCTGCGGTAACGTTGTGATATTTTTCAATTGACAATAAAACGTTCACAAACATCTTTTGGTTTATTATTTTCTATAATGAACCTTTGGAATCAACCGTGAAATTTTTTTACTCCCTCCCCCCCCATCGATTAAGATTTGTTGGTTTACGTTTCAAGGTACCTAAGTAGAATCCAAAACTCGAAAAACATTTTTCCGCCGTAAGCGGCACTTTCCTTAGTTCCCATGGACCGATTTTGATGAAATTTCGTTTATGGACTCCATTTGGTGTCTAGTTGTCTGCCAAAGCGTTTGGTTGATGTCAGTCACTTCTAAGGGTTGAAAAAATAAGGGCTGAATTTCTCAAAACGCCCTAGCTCAAAAATTGTCGATATGAAGGTATAGTTTTTTCATTAATTTAAAATAGTATCGAATTTTTAGAATCAAATGAGACCACCCAGAGCTCTGCAGGACCGTTCGCTCCCTATGAGAACTTAAGAATTGGACGACAAATCAGAATTACGAGTGTGAATCGCAAAAGAGGCCTAATCTCCGCTCAAATTTCGTCTGACCAAAAATGCGATCGCTGTTTGTTTCTTCGATTTGTACTAAGGATGTCCCCAAAGTATCGATACTTTTTTTCCCTGATATACCTATATTGTGGTATTGATACTTTTTTTCCAGTATCGGAGGCGATACTTTTTTACCTCTCACATTAGATAAAATGCTATACATTTTTTATCTCCCACATTAGATGAAAGTCTCGAATTTTAGTAGGTACCTCTTTTTCTCTACGTAGGTTGTTGGGAGACCAACTACTTCAACAAACTAAACTAAGATGATGTACCATCACCTCCAGCTCTCTATGATAACCTGCTGTCCTCCATCATCTAGGAAGGACCACCAAAATGTTAACCCAACCAAGTGCAACACAAAAACACGTGCCTAAACAAAAAAATGAGTGATTTATTGTTTCGTTCATTCTATATTAATTATTATCCTCGTGATGGAGAGATGTCATACTGATGGATAGAAACATAAACGAAATTTTCACCCATTTTTGTAAAAGTATCGATACTTCAAAATATCGATACTTTTTGATACTTTATAGATGTATCGATACGATATTATATCGATACTTTTGAAGTATCGGACAACCCTAAGTTGTACTCAGCTTTGCGTCCTTAGCAACCAGTAATTAAATTTCCTAATGAAGGCACTCGCAACTCTTCATTCCTTCCAACTGAAGCGAAGCGTTTATTTCTTCCAAATAAACGTGATTGTGAAGGTGTGAAGTATGTAGTTGGTAGGTAGTAGGTAGGTACCTATGGTTGGTAGGTTAAAAAATAGTGACAATGGCAAAGCAGTGATCTTTGCAGACGAGTGATCTATACAGGAAAATAATAAACCTTTGAGAAATAATTTGTAGCGTTTTCTAACGGAATATTTCCATCTCTATTTCATAACAGATAGGTTTTCCACCAATTTATCGCAGTCTTATGCAACTCCGCTCACCAGAAGTTACAATATAACATTTTTACATGAATGGGGACATTCAACTTGAGTGGAGTTTAATTCTTAATCGTGTTAACGTCACTGAATTTAGAAAACCATCAACTTGATGGCGTAGCTGATGGTTTATTTGGTAGGTAATGTATCCAGTTTTAAGATCAAGTCAATAAAACTCACTCCTACTAAGACTCCTATTACTCCGACTCCCCTCCCCCGGACACATCCAACTCCTTTCGCCTCCGAATCCCCCCCCCCCCCGACACATCCAACGTACGGTTGGGGTTTTATGTATAGCATTTTCCAGTTGAATTAAACCTTTTTCCAAAAGAATTAAATCTTTTTCTGCAATTCATTCAACCTAATTCATGAATAAACTGTTTCGCGATTCATATACTTGCAATCCCTTATTTTCCCGCTAAAGGTTTAATTGTTTCGGAAAAAGGTTTAATTATTTTGGAAAAAAGTTTAATTGTATTGGGGAAAGGTTTAATTCATTTGGGAAAAGGTTTAATTGTTTCGTAAAAAGGTTTAATTCATTTGGAAAAAGGTTTAATTCTTTTGAAAAAGGTTTAATTCAACTGGAAAATGCTATATTAGGATAGTATTTCTTCAAAATAAAAGAAACTTGATTGTGACGCGAAAATATATATATACTATGGTTGGTAAGTAGTGACAATGGCAAAGCTGTTTTTCCTTTGCAGGCGAGTGAATGTTTCCTTAACAGGACGTTTCCATTTGTTTTCTGAAAGTTACTCGAACAAGAGTAGTAAAAGAGACGGGTTGCGTGATAGAAATAGATGCCTGTCATGGATCCTAGGTTGTTATACTATCCACTCTGTCTCTATCTCTGTTATGTCGGCGTGTCGTCCTGTGAAGGCGATGGTCTTCACGTCGGCTTGTCGATTTCTATTGGTCCTTACTCAACGAAGGTGAAGGATGGGACAGCACTTTCTGCCCGGCGCGTTACCGCCTACCGCATGCAGGAGTGCTTAAGGATTTCAGCTAAGCTGCGATCCTCGGCGCGATTGCTCGCCGACCGGAGGGAGGCAGTACATTTACCTAGGTCCTAGTCCTAGACAACTCCTAGGCGAAATGGTAGCGGAGGCCGGCACGATGTGCTTACTGAGACCTCCGAGGAACTGTGGGCTTCCAAGAGGTGGCGAGGTAGAACAAGAAATAATCAAGTCGATTGTTAGAAGACGAATGCATGAAGGTGAAACCCTGAGTCCTCCTTTCATTCTACTTTAACAAGGTAAAGGGAGAGTGGAGGAAGGTGACGTCAAATGACGTGTTTGTCCCCCCTACCTCACTTTACCTACCTGGAACGATGAGTCACTCAGGGTTTCCCTTGTGTCCTTTATTGGAGAACTAACACGTTTGAGTATATGAGACATTACAATCTCGTATGCGATGTTTAATCTGATCAGTCTGTGCTCATTAAAAAGTGATTGTCTTTCGTATTTGAATTGTTCCATTAATTAGCCCAAAGCCCTGTCCAATTAGCATTGGGTCTGCTCGGAGAGGCAGTCCAGAACAGTTCGGAACCAAACCAGAACTGAAAAGGGGAGGGGATAGAGGCGAATAGCTCCTCTGAACTCCTCCGGGCTCCTCCAAGCCCCTCCAAACACACCAATTGTGAACTTCGATGATCAGTAATTGAACTAAATTCACTCAAATCATAAGTTCTTGAGTGATTCAGGAAGATCCAACAAAAAGAAAACTCGTCTAATCACTTATTAAAAACACGAATAACTGTTTATAAACAACAAGTGTATTCAACAGAAGCTTCAACAGGTAGACCACAACATGCATCCCAGACCTCTCCTAGTTGTCAACTCCAGTGATGCTTATTGTTATAAGATATGTAAACTAATTACAATAGACCAACTCACTTCTGCCAACATTTTTTTGTACTGCTCAATCTCGTATTCGTACTTCGGGCTGAGGATCCCGAAGAAGTTGGCCAAGTATTCGCCGAGATAATCACAGGCAGCCAGAGCCTTGTTTCCAGCGTTGGACGTTTGATACATGAACCAAGGCACCCACTCCAGAGTCCCCTGCAACCAAAGAGATCACGACCACGATGAAAGAAAAACATTCTATAAAAATCAGTAGGTACATAAGTACATAAGTTGACTTGATCTTCCTGATATTCCTTAGAGCTTCGATGTTTTTTCGATTAATCGATCTTGATTCATAGTCTCTCGAAACTTGTAGTTGCTATTGTAATTTTGTTTTATTTGCACTGATCATCCTGATCTTAATATAATTTCCGAATTCTCATCTTTATTTCATTCAATAAATCGTTTTATCAAGTACCTAACTCAGCGTGATTTCACTCAAGAATTCATCATAAGTAACAAAAAAAGTCTACCAAGTGGGTGTGGCACATAGCTTTCTCGTATCCATAACCCATTTTCATCGAAAATTTCATCGAAATCGGGTAGAAAATGTGAAAGTTATGGCCATTAATTACAAGGAAATTCACGTTTGCGCATGCGCAGTGGCTACTATCAGTCCGAAGGTGATGATTTTCATAGGGGACTGTCTACACACCAACCCGCACAATCCCTGAAAATTTCATAGAAATCGGGTAATAACTTCGTATAGTTATGCGCGTTACAAGGAATTCATGACAGACACGGAACCAAAATTGTTCAGAAAGGTCTATAACGCAAAACGCGAGTGAAAATTTTGATTTTGGAGAACTTTTTTTTTCGTCCTTGAAAAGTGAAAACAAAGCTTCCGCTACCTTGGTAGACTCGGAAGCAATAACCGATTAAACAACATTAAATAATCATCAGCCATGCCTTCTAATGATGGTCGCACAGATCGACCGCCTGATACGAGTAGATTTCAGTGGGTTGAAATTTCTGCAGCGATTGTAATTCGACTTGACACGATTGAATCATTGATTTTCGTACTTGAAAAAATTTTGAAATTGCATGAGTTCAAACATATTTATCTTCAAATAATTAACTGTAAATAATTATAGTAGGAAATTATTCTACAGAGATAATATTTTAAATTCAGTTTAACGTATCCTGAATTCAAAGTTAAGCACACGTACGTACACATTTCAAGTTGAAATATTGTTTAGGTTCATAGATAATCAGAGATGAAATTAGCAAGCAATGGCTTAAGTAGCAGCTTTACAACCAACGAGTTCAGAGCTTCGCTAGCATCACCTTCATGTTAGAGTTGCCCACATTGAAATGAGATGCCTGAGATGAAATTGAGTGAGATGCCTCCAGTATCCGTGAACGTGGGAACCTCGACGTTCCCCTCATTCGACTATACTGGTTAACCTTTTCTCCCCGATGCACAGTACTGTGAGTATGTGTAAAAAATCGAAAAAACGAACGTCTATTAGTATTCGTTTTATCCGTGTGATGTCACCCAGAATGGATGTTGGAAGAAGAAGGAGAAGAAGAAGAAGAATAAGACTAATCTCCCTGAAAGGCGGCCATGTCGACTCCGTTGTAAACAAAGATTGTATAGAATATTGCATAGGTTTTTCATTATGCCAATCTGTGCGGTTATTAGTTGCTCTTCTCGTCCCGGAAGCGGTATTTAATTTTTTGGTTTGCCAAAAGTGATTAGAAACAGTGTGCAAAGACAAGAAACTTTCCGAAAAAAGAAGAATATCAGCCTTTTGACGTTGCTGCTTCCCAGCCTTCTGACAACCATGATTTTCGATGAACTGACACTTTTATAACCAGCTTCAAATTATCTTATTATTATTATTTGTACACGTTTTCTTTTTCATCAGTTAGGTATTTGTTTGTTTCCCCGGGAAATATCATGTTGTTCACCTCTCGAAACCAACTGCTCATCACGAAAATTCTGTAATCTTCACATCAAGTTCATGGTGTAGGTACTGCCTATCGTTAATTCTGTGCAAATTGTATATTGTTTCAATGTACAATGAAATTTCTGAATGAATTGCGTGTTTTTCATTGAATGTTGTACATTATTCCATTATATCAACACACCTAACTACAGATCTACAATAAACAGACTATGGGAGTCAGCTCACGTAAGTAAGTACCATTTAGGGTTTCAAGGAAAGAAGTTACAATAGTAATGAAGTTTACCTTTGAAAAATACCTTCTTTTCTAATAATGGTAGGGATTTGGTTCATTATGGATATCTGTATTTAGTTGTTGCGTCTATAAGTTCGTGTATCAATCATAGTAGGATTGATCTGTACTACTTCCCTGTTTGTGAAAGTCTGTATATGCGTGATAGTTAGAACAAAACACTTGCTCTAAACTATCTAGAGATATGTTGTAATACGTAGTAATACGTTTGTTCAATGTGGCGAATAAATATTCAAATTTTCATTCTGAAAAACTTATTTCGAGAGTTTTTAATTGACATTAATGTTTGTGTCAGCCTGGGTTGCTTGTCAGCATGGCAGTTGACACCTGTCATGTCCCTGTTCTTTGTGTCAAGACCCCTCAGTGTCTGTATCAGCTGTTTGCAATCTGATCGCTACTTACGATTACATAATTGCTATAAAAGAATAGAAAGAAGAAAATAATGAATATACCACTATCATTCTGTTTGCATACCAAGAAATAGGACCTATGTGGTATGTAAACATAATGACCTTGCTGACAGCGAGTCAAAATGGCGCCCTTTCATGACCAGCTGATCGGGTAAGCTGAGAAGGTTAGGTTTGATAACCTAAGGTAGGTTAAATTGAGTCTCACGGATATCACCCATTGGAAAGGAGTGCAAGAACCTATCCCCAGATAGTCTTTGAGCACGTTTAAATAGGTTTCCTGACCTTACAAGCCTCCTTCGGATCACCAAAGGGCAAGTTACGCGATCATTTATGTTAATAACTCATTTCACCGAAAACGCTAACGATGAACTACCTGCTCATTACGAGTGCGGATACCGTCATGTCAACAAGTTGGGTCTCATTGCTCTTCATGACGAGTCACGGCATAAATATGTGCTTTATTCACGTTTTTTAATAATTTTTGAAGTATGAATTTCCCCTAAGCACTCGGTAAAATCGTCACAATAATAATTCCCAATTTTTCTTCTTAAACCTTGACATTAAATAGTGAATTTCTCAAAAAGAGGAGAAATGAGGAAATAGAGCACTTGATGAATGTTTTCTGGCACTATCCCTTGACTCAATCCCGTTGGAATTTGCCGCGACTAGCCACGACTTTTTTTTCTATGAAATTTTCAATGCGAATAGAAAGCTTTTCGAAAAATTAAAGTCGCGGGAAAGCGTGGAGAGGAATAAAACCACATCCTCGCATTTTTCATATCAACAGAATAGAACAGAAAAGATTATGAAGTCATCAACCAGTATCTGATTAGGGATAACTTCATTGACACGACCACCATCCACAAAACTGATACCTAATGCTGTACCAAGCAAATCTAACGCTATGCAACTGAGTTTTGGAAGCGCTCTTTCCAGCATCAGCAGCGCTAATGACAGTGACGATTTAGATTCATCAATCAGTGTAATGCACTTCTAAAGATATCTAATTATTACCTATGTTTCGGTACCTAAACTTTTGTAAAATTGGTGAAATGTTACTTTTGTTTTGAATTTAAAATTTCAATATTTTTGGGTGATTTTCAAACTACGGGACAATTTGGAGTTGGAAATCTAAAAAAATTTTACCTTCTCAATTTCCCCTAATTTTATCTTAAACTACCTTCGGGAGTCTAATATAAAGGTGTTCTGATGTGTGAGCATGCATGATAACCTTCGAGTTTCTCAAAATTTGATTTTATAAATTTCATAGGTCATGGCAATGAGAGGTGACCCATGACAATGAGATTTGAGGTACATATCGATTGATTATGCACATGAATTGATCGATTTATATAGCTTTTCCAAGTCGAATTGAGAATTTTCCAAACCAAATTGAGAATTTTCCAAACCAATTTGAGAATTTTCCAAACCAATTTGAGAATTTTCCAAACCAATTTGAGAATTTTCCAAACCAATTTGAGAATTTTTCAAACCAATTTGAGAATCCGAATTAAAATAGACACGACCCGAAAACTTTGTTGTTGTTTGTTTTTTAACCTAGGAAGTAATCAGGTACGCAGACTCATGAACAACTGCTCTCCTACCCAGACCTGTCGCAGCAGCTGGAAACCCTCTAGGTACATTGATGTTTCACATTACCTAATTTTTCTCAAAAACATGAAAAATGTGATTTCTTTTTTTTTCTCTCATTTCGCATTTTCTCTCAAAAAATGCGAATTTCTTTCTTTTAACGATGTATCGTGCAATTTTATTAAAAATTATGTTTTGATTTGCTTTGAAAAATTGGGACTTTGGTTTGGATGATTCCCTTCTTCTTTCTTATTTATAATATTCTTGGTTTGAAAAATTCTCAAATTGGTTTGGAAAATTCTCAAATTGGTTTGGAAAATTCTCAAATTGGTTTGGAAAATTCTCAAATTGGTTTGGAAAATTCTCAATTTGGTTTGGAAAATTCTCATTTCGACTTGGAAAAGCTATATATCAACTAGGGAGGTATCATGTAGATTCTACAAAAACAACTACAAAAAGATTTTTTGAGAAAAGTTGAACAGAAAATTTGTTATTAACAAAGGACATAAATAATTTATGTCCTAAAACATAAAATAAAATATACAATGAACAATTATTGTCCCGTAGTTTGAGAATCACCCTTTTAATAAACTCCTTCTAATATTATTTATTGTGCAATTTTCACTAACAGAACTCTCCACAAATTGAATTTTTGATCACTTGATCCATAAAATCACAGTACTGTGCGATGGGCGGCCTCCTCCCGCAACGTACCCTCCCGGCGCACAGTGGTCCAGAATCGTCAAAAAGCGCTCAAAACGTGATTTTTTGAGCTATTTTCTCCAAAGACGTCGAACTTAAATATGTGTAAGGAATCTCCCGAGAGTGTCATTTCTTGAGTTTTAGAACCCCCACTGTAGATTACAGGATGGTGGTTAATCATTAAAGTACTAGAAATGATGAAACTGTCCAAAATTTCAATGTATCAAAATGGTTACCATACAAAATGGTACCTACTTTAATTTTACTTGTTTAGGCCGACTAGGTTGACTCGTGTTTTCTTGTTTTAATATGATGTTCGAAGGACAAAAAATTATTTTTTTTATTTTTTGAATCGTCATTAAAGACGGGGTTACTGAAAAATTGAATGGGGTGTGCGCCTTGATTTTTTTAGATTTTTAATTGAAAGTAGACTACATCCTGAGAATTTTGACACCAGCCGTTCTCTTTTTCTGTGATTTTTCAAAGTTTCAACCGTTTATGACGTCACGCGCCCCTCTCGCCTGGGCGGGACCCCCCAGCCCTCAGTGACGTCATAAACGGTTGACATTTTAAAAATTCATAGGAAAAGATTTACACACGCTAGAAGGTCGCGGTTGGTACCAAAATTCTCAGAATGAGGTCTAGTTTAGATTAAAAATAACAATAAACAGTTTTTCCTTCCAAGGCGCACACCCTATTGAATTTACTCGCATCAGATTTCTTTTTGTCAAGTTGAGAATCATGAACAGTCAAATTTGGATTACACCTATTAATCATTGGACGTTGAAGATCCAACAGCCCTTGATGTCTCGGAGGATGATAAGGTGAAGAGATATTAGGTTTACCAGATTTGTAAAATGAGTGAATGTCCTTAGGAATTAATCTAAAAAGCATTTTATGTTATGGTCACTCCAATTTAAAGGCAGGTCACTCCAAATTAAAATTGATCATGCTTCAGACTTATACTGTTTAAGCCTTTTGCTAAAATCCAAGAAACATGGAACATGCTTCAGCCCCGATTTTCGGTGGAGTACAGATTGGGAGGAATGGGGGTGGAGAATAACTCGTAGCTATTGCAAGGCTAAAGCATGTTTCATGCTAAAACTCGTTCCTTTGGGCCTAGCCTTACTGCTTAGAGCCTTTGGCTAAAATTCAGGAAACATGGAACATGCTTCAGCCACACTTTCTGACGGAGCAGGGATGGGGTGAACCCCTGCGTGACACTTGCTCGTCACTCCACACCTCCCACGCGACACTTGTCGGATAGTTGGTTCAAGGCTAAAGCATTTTCCACGCTAACATACCTTTTCTTCAGGTTCCACGTAATAGAAAAGGCCACAACTTACCGGATTCACAACTGCAAGTTGGGTCTCGCTGACTTTTTCCTGCTTGCACTCGTCTTCATCCGAGCTGTACTCCTCCAGGGTTCCATCGCAGAAGTGGAGGACCCTCTTAGGGACACGTTTCTTCACTCCGCCTTCACCAGGAACGTTTTCCGATGATGGAACCGCCTGGAAAACAATCGGATTATACAGCTTTTTTTCGAGTTGTTGCTTTCTATTGTCATGAGACAAACTGAAAATCGACGGAAAATTACCCCTTTTTTCTGGGAGACGAGGGAGAAAATCTTTGAGATCTACAGGTGGAGTTTGATCTCGCAGCATACCTGAAGGGTCCACGTCTTATGTGGGATTCAAAACCCTTGTTTAACCACCCCGTGGAGTGGATTATCAGCTGAGCATCCGATCATCTACTCAATCGTGTCATGGATACAAGGAAGCTATGTCACAGAATATTTAAACGAGAACCTGTCGATATTAGGGTAATTCATTAAACAGACAATATTGATTTTATAGCTTTTTCAGATTGAATTAAACAGTTTTCAAAATGAAATCAACACTTTTCAAAATGAACTCAACACTTTTCAAAATGAAATAAACAATTTACAATATGAATTAAACATTTTACACAATGAAATAAACAATTTACAAAATGAAATAAACAATTCACAAAATTAATTGAACACTTTCTTATATGAGTTTCAAAAGCTTGTATACAATAAATTGAACGAGCTGACCAGTTGGGGAGAATATGGGAAAGACCGTGCATACATTATACTCTGATGATAATCTCTTCTGAGTGTGCCTTTCACGTAATAACGAGATGGAAATACCTTCTCAGTGAACTCGTCAACTCGTTCAAATTATTGTTTACAAGCTTTCGAAACTCATATAAGAAAGTGTTTAATTAATTTTGTAAATTGTTTATTTCATTTTGTAAATTGTTTATTTCATTGTGTAAAATGTTTAATTCATATTGTAAATTGTTTATTTCATTTTGAAAAGTGTTGAGTTCATTTTGAAAACTGTTTAATTCAATCTGAAAAAGCTATATATTAAAACGAGCTAATGTCAAAAATAAGAATTCAATTGATAAATTTCTGATATGCAGGGTGTCCACACAAGACTGTTAACAAACCTCTAGGGTCGATCGTATTTACGATTAGCAACCGAAAATTCCTCTTTGCTATTTCTTTTTAAACCCTGGTTCAAAAAGAAACAGCAAGGAGGATTTTAACATGGAACATGTTCCATGTTTTTATCATTTACGCCGTAGGCTTTAAGTAGATACCATCTGGGGGGTGAGATGCGAAGCGCCGAGTTTTTAGGACGTCCCACAGTAAGACTTGGGCGTCCTTATGCGATCGATCTGGGGTAAAGTTGGACAACACTCAACAGAAAAAAAAGTCTGCCAAGTGGGTGTGGCACATAGCTTCCTCGTATCCCTAACCCGATTATATAGATGATCCGATGCATAGTAGTTAATCTCAAAACACCAATCTCTAAGTACCTTTCACTACCCTCATAGGGGACCATCTACACGCTAATCTGAACAATCCTAGAAAATTTTATCAAATTCGGCTGAAAAATGTAAGTGTAATGGCTGCTACAAGGATTTTACGTTTGCGCATGCGCAGAGGCTACTATCAGTCCAAAGCTGGTAATTTTCATAGGGGACCATCTAAATAGTGATCTGTAACATCCCTGAAAATTTCATTGAAATCGGATGGAAAATGTAGAAGTTATGGCTGTGGCAAGGAATTCACGTTTGCGCATGCGCAGTGGCTTCTATCAGTTCGAGGATGATGATTTTCATAGGGGACCGTCTACACACCAACCCGCACAATCCATGATAATTTCATCGAAATTGGACAATAACTTCGTAGTTATGCCCGTTACAAGGAATTCATGACAGACACACAGACAGACACGGAACCAAAATTGTTCAGAAAGGTCTAAAACGTAAAACGCGAGTGAAAATTTTGATTTTGGAGACTTTTTTTTCGTCCTTGAAAAGTGAAAACAAAGCTTCAGCTACCTTGGTAGACTCTGAAGCAAAAGGACGAGTTCAAGGCCATAATAGGGTGTGCGCCTGGGTCGGAAAAACTGTTTATTGTTATTTTTCATCTAAGGTAGACCTCATTCTGAGAATTTTGGTACCAACCGCGACCTTCTAGCGTGTGTAAATCTTTTCCTATGAATTTTTAAAGTTTCGACCGTTTATGACGTCACAGTGGGCTGGGGGGTCCCGCCCAGGCGAGAGGGGCGCGTGACGTCATAAACGGTCGAAACTTAGAAAAATCATAGAAACAGATCTACTCACGCTAGAAGGTCGCGGTTGGTGCCAAAATTCTCAGGATTTAGTCTACTTTCGATTAAAAATCTAAAAAAAAATCAAGGCGCACCCCCCCATTGGAACTAAATAGTTAATTACATCACTTGAATGATGAATATAGTGTAAATCAATTAATGTAGTATTTCATTGGATAATTTTTGGATTTGATCTTACAGCGGATTGAGAAAATCTATTCCTGAGACTCTTTTTACAAATTCACCAGATTTATGGCTGTTTCCACAAAATTCCGTGACTTTTCTTGGCGGATTGAATCGACTCGACTTTTTCAGGTTTTACCCAAACGTTTCTAGTTGAGGGCCACTCCTGAGTTTTAACACAGAATGTGTTTTTGCGATCACCTACCGAAAAAAAATCGGCACGAAAAAGCGACAGAAAAAACCGTAACGCGCCTTTTATAATGATTTTCACGTGCAACCAAGCCGTTGGTAAGGAAATAGAACTCCCGCAGTGTTCATTGCACAGAAATTGTTCACCATTCGTTGGAAAGCTCTCAATTTATATAGTATTTTTCTTGTAGTTACATATTTATTTATATAACATTTATAGGGTTTTAGACCAAATTAAATGTCTAACAATTATTTATTTCATTATTGCCAAAGACTCCACATTTATTATTGTTGTTTTTTATTTAACGGATGACTAGCATCGCAAAAACACATTCTATGTTCCTATGATTTCATACAGAGTATGGAAAAAGAAATAAACCGGGGGGTGCAGGGGGGGCGGAGCCCCCCGCCGAGGCGCCAAGCGCGTAGTTTTCCAAGCAGACAAAGTAGTTTTTTCGTAGGTGACGAATCCATAGGAAAACGATCTTGGATCCGCCCTTCGATCTACTAAGAAAAAAACGGTGTCGAATCAAAGAAGAGGCTGCTAACTTCTAGGAAGAAACATCCTTGAATAAAATCGGCCTCGACCCAATCCCATAACGGTGCCTAATGATTCAGGGCCGTATCCCCAGAGGAGATGTTGTTTTTCTTTCAAGTGACGTTTGATGTTTTTGGCGAGAATCAGTTTCGATACCGTAGAAAATCTTGAGCGATTTGCCGACAACCATCGTGATGGAAATTCTAAATTACTAGGAATCGCCACAATGCCATAAAAAAATATGTTCTTTGACGTAAATGGAGTTCACTTTGAGTTGTATATTGAACTCAACTTAATCGTTTGGTTCTTAGATTTGGTTCTAGTTCCTAGGAGATAGCGACGTTGAGATACCACACTTTATCGCCTCCTGCGCATGCGCAGTAGTTACCACCGAACAGATACCACTGGTGGCAGGAGATGCCACAAATTTATCTGTGGGAAAGATACCACTCCTTATCTCAATAGGGATGAATCGTATCTTTTGGTGGTATCGTGAAGTACCCTTCCAAGATTATAACACTATTGTAACCAGAGGAAACATTTTTGACCGACTTCATGCGCGGCGAAGCCGCGCCGAAGGAAGGAGGTATACAGTTCGGTGTGTCATGGGACGACGATTTTTTTTTTTTTTTTTTCTGTATGTTTGTACCACTAGCAGTTTCTTATTCTTTTGTGAGTTGGAGACTAGGTACTTATCAAAATCTACTGGATGTTTAATTGATTCTCCACACTGAAATTAAGTTAAGTTGACTGAAAGTTAAGTTGGATTTATGTAAGTTGTATACATTACTATTTCAGTGACGAAAGTTTGTAAATGCAAATCCTTGATACATTTTTAGACGTGGATTAACGAGGGTGATGAAGTTCTTTTACTGTTTGCTCTGAGTCAATGCACATTGTTAACTCGTTAATTGTGTAAATTTAATACCAAGTAAAATGTTTTATATTTATTCAGCGTTCTTCACTAACCACCAGTTTTCTCCTACATTGTCGGTTTGGGGGATAAACCTACCTTTCCGACACAGACTAGCTAAATCCACCTAGCACTTTTCCAGTTTTTAACTGTAACATCTAAAATGTGATGATTTCAATAGTTTATGCCCAGTATCTATTTAAAGCAGGTTAAATTTGTTACTGGTTTAGACCAACTGGAGCTTTACAGTTTAATTACGGAAATACAGCAATTAAAAAATAGGTAATTTTTCCTTGAAAGTGAAAATTTAGAGTCGCGTTTATTGAAAGTCGTGTTTTTAGAGTTCGACTAGATAAACTACTATATTTAGGGAACACTACCTTTAAGGATCCTAACAATATACAAAAAATTCTTAGAAATGCTCATCATTGCCATTAAAAACGAATGTCTGTCAAAGGCTCAGGTAAGAAAACTGCATCTTTGGCTTAGAAATTAAAAAAAACAAATATATTTCAGGTAATATCTTGAGTAGTCTACTAACTAATATTACGTTGATGGGTGAATGGAGTGACCATGTTTTCGATGTCGTTTTTAGGACGTCCCACAGTAAGACTTGGGCGTCCTTATAAGATCGATCTGGGGTGAAGTTGGACAACACTCAACAGAAAAAAAAATAACCACACAGTAATCCGTTTTAGACCATTCTGAATCCAAATCCGCGAAAAAAACCATAGGTGTATGTCTGTGTGTGTGTGTATGTGTGTGTGTGTGTGTGTGTGTGACAAAATCTTGTGTCGTCTGCACAGGCCTTAGTTCTCAACCGATTTTCCTGTTTCTTTTTTTGTTCGACGCGGAAAACTATCTAGTTGTGCACTACGTCGCCGGAATTTCGAATTTTGCCTTTTAAGGGGGGGAAAGGGGGGGTTAATGCTCAAAAAACGTGCATTTTTGGGCATAATCTTGTGTCGTCTGCCCAGGCCTTAGTTCTCAACCGATTTTTGTGGTTCTTTTTTTGTTCGACGCGGAAAACTATCTAGTTGTGCACTACGGCGCCGGAATTTCGAATTTTGCCTTTTAAGGGGGGGAAAGGGGGGGTTAATGCTTAAAAAACGTGCGTTTGCGGGCATAATCCTGTAAAATTTGCCCAGGCCTCAATTTCCAACCGATTAGTGAGTTTCTTTTTTTGTTTGACTCAAATAACTTCCGAGTTGTACATAATTTCACCCGAGTACCAAAATTCGCAAGGGGGGGGGGTGTAGTGGGGGGATAATATTCACAAAATATCCGATTTTTCAAAATTTCGGTTCCTTTACTGCTTACTAATTGTACCCAAGCTTTGAAATTGAGGAAAAATTCTCATTATACCTCCGGGTTTTCATGAATTATTCTCTGTAGCACCAAGGAAATAATAGTGGTGCCACCATGGTGCCAGGACACCATAAACCGCATATTTCGTGCTTTTTTTTGTGTTTCACCTTGAATACGGATGTGAACCTCGACGGACCGCCTACTAAAACTAACAGATGAAAGTGCAATGTTACGACGTATTTCCGCTTTGGTGCCAGACTGGCACCATTGGTGGTGGTTGGGGGGGGGGGGGGGTGAACTCGAATTCGCATGTTGGGTATCGTAGATCATGGATTTTAAAATGCTCTTCAGATTCGAGGCTCCCATGCCGCTAGAAATGTTAAGGTGGATAATGGTGGGGGGGGGGGGTCACTATTTCTTGCCTAAAGTAATAAACCAAATTACATCGAGTGAAACAGTTTTATCGCTTACCAACTGGTTAACTGATCTAATGCTTATCCAATGGGACGTCCCCTGGAATGCATGCATTACTAAACAATATGTTTGGAGTCTAATATTCAATTTATTATTGTCGTTTGGTTTGGTACATGTTTCGGCAAATACATCGTTGCCTTCATCAGCCTAACTAATATTGTAGAGGCGCAT
This sequence comes from Apolygus lucorum, assembly GCA_009739505.2. NCBI lineage: Eukaryota > Metazoa > Arthropoda > Insecta > Hemiptera > Miridae > Apolygus > Apolygus lucorum. The sequence continues at coordinate 65,898,473 of CM019178.2, forward strand.
ATAGGTATACTTCATACGACTAACTTTCATAAGAAGAGTAACAGCTCTCAAAAACTAAATAGGTACTCAAAAACTGTTGTCAAAAGGCCACTGGAGTGTAGTCAGAAAATATTTTCCACTTGAGACATTCTAGAGAAATTATCACAATCAGCACTTCTTTTTTGAGAGTAAACCAAACAGCAGCAGAGAGAGTAAACCAGATATAGCAAATTCTTAAAATTTTCGGAAAAGAACTTTTTTTCGAGAGTAGGTAAACTAAACAGTTGAAATCACGTTAATGTGACTTGCAGGTGCAGATGAAAAACGAGCTGATAAGAATTTTGATAAGCTAGAGTCTGTATCGCCGCCATTTTTGGTTAGCCTCCACTTCGGTCGCTCTAGACTTAGTAGATACCACAATTTGTATCTTTAGGGTCGCTATTTCCTAGGAACTCTCTAACAACTTTATTAAAGCACCGAAGCAAAAAGAAAAAATACAATCAAATCGTCAAAGTATTAAATCTGTCTATAAATAGAAATTATCTCCTCCGCAAGCAGATACCTTGTGACATGGACAGTATCGATCTACCGAAGTGTTCTGACTCCAGAATTAGTTCGTTTTGACTCAGGAAAGTAATTGCTTTCCTCCTTGCTCAGAATTAATGAGGAATTTCACCGAATTCTGTTTGCATTTTTCCTGAATAGTTAATGGTGTGGGATAGATGAAAATCGGGCTGATTTTGGAAAATAAGTCTCCTGTTATTTTTGGGAGACAATCAAAATTTTTGATTTCAAAACTAACCGGGAAAACGGTCGTGAAGCGGGAACGCTCGCTGATTGGGCTGTTCGGATCGCCGTCTCCTCCCATTGGGACGACGAAATCGTGTTTTCTAAGAGAAAAGTTATCAAACGAAAACAGGGGAAACCTAATTTTCCCCATCTTGCTTTTTCCATTTTTTTTCTTCAGTTTTTTGATTTCGAACTTTACTGGTTTTGTGAAATGTTGCATCTGGGGACTATAGATTTCTCGATCTCAGCGCTTCAAACGGCCATAAATGAACTATTCCAGGATGACGTCATTTTCCCGGTTTTTTTAAACATTCGTATTTTCTACACTGTTTTGTTTATTCGTAAAGTAGGAAGTTCGGGCTGAAAGTTTACCTTAGAAGGTTTTTTGAGGTGCTGAATCCGATTTTGGGGTCAAAAATAGGAAATTCCGACATGGTGAAATTCCTCATTGTCACTACATGAGTTTGGTAGGTATCTGGGATAAAGGTCTCGAATTGGCTAGGACTGTTGAGAGTGTCTCCAGTCCGATTTGAGAACTTAACTCAACTACTTAATAGATGTGATTAGGAACTGATCTGTGTGACGTCTCCGGTCAACATCTGATAACTTCACAAAAGAAAAAGATATTCATCAAGATGCAAGGTTTATTGGTCTTGGACTGATCTGAAAAGAAGTCACATGTCAACCTTACAACTAATGAGCATGAATTTACTATTATACAAATTCATAATTTATATATTTGAAGACCACAGGGGAAGAACGCACCAAGTCGATTTTTTGCGAAAAATAGGTTATGACGGTTTCTTATAGATTTTGTCACGGCTTACTCGATGGTGACAACCAAAATGGGCAAAAACGATCCAATATAAGAGAAAAATGCCCTACAGGGGAAGAACGCACCAAGCCGAGCGCAACCGGGGAAGAACGTGCCAACTTTCGGGCTCCCTCCCCCAGGTCGTATTCCCCTACCTGATGGATCTCTGTGATTCACGCATTCATGCGGTTTTCCTGGGTTTCACAGTATTATTTTCGATTGTTAGCGGCGATCATTATTATTTTCTTCATACCAATAAGTTTATATGAGACTAGTGTTTGTTTTCTTGAAAACGGTGAAACAAAAATGAATTTCCTGGATTTTATTCTATTAAAATATTTTGCAAAACTTCTTCGTGAGTGAACTTTTGAAAATACTAAATCATTATATATATTAAAATGTCACGAAACCGTTATGCCCTGATAAAGAGAGAAATCTTATGGTAGGATACTATGAATAAAACCAGCAATACACGTTCATGGTGCGTTCTTCCCCTGTACAGATGGACCTTTGCAACTTTGGATAGCAATATGGAGTTTTAAAATACTTTTTGCAGTAGTTTTGATTGTACCACCGCATTCTACAGTAGGTACGCTGAGATACGAATTCCTTTTTTTTATTGTATCGACCAAATTCGAACTAATATTGGGTTTTTGCCGGAAAAAATGATTTCCTGAAAAGTTTACAAAATGGGACATGGTGCGTTCTTCCCCTGCAGTCTTCATTTGTGTGTTTTATAAATATATTTTATATTCATTCATCGTAGTGTTACATAAACCCACCAGCTTCGTTCTCGCAGAATATGAGGAAAATTAAGTCAAAATACCCATTTCATTATAAAATATGCCTATTACTCTGTCAGATGAGTGCTTATGAAAAGATGTGAGCTTTCAGCAGAGTACAGTAAAAGACAAAGACAAAGGAGAATTCATTTGCCATCGTTCTAACCACCCTATGAGTAGTGTTGAGAAATGTAAATTGGAATAAAATTGTAAATCTGGAAAAATGTAGGAAGGAAGCTTACATCAAGACTCTCCTCAACTGGGGCGATGGTCGAATTTTGCATTTTCTTCAGCCACTCGGGCTTTGTCGCGAATAGTTTCGGAATGATGAGTATTGGAAACGGTCGATACGAGGGAATATTCAATGTAAAAACACTCTCACTTCCTGTTTCGACGATACTGCTTGACGGAAAAATGAAAAATTTACAACGGAAAGAAAGTCAATGGAATTGTTTATGTTGACACGAACCACCGATGTCCTAGCTACAGGAGGAAAGTGTCGGAGGGTCACGGTTACGTCAAAAATAGGTATGATTTGATGGTGGGTTGGGCACCTTCATGGAAGTAGAACTCATTCCATGGCCGTCATCAACATACGTCAAAGGTAGGGACGGCACGATACCACCGATATATCGCAGTATCGATACTTTCATGGTATCGATACCAATATTTTTATCGATACTTTTGATGTAAAACTCATACCGATATATTGGTATCGATACTTTTGCCTAAAACATCGGAGATATCGTTACTTTTGGGCTTTACTATCGATATTTTTGCCTATGTAGACTGTTAAAAAAACACCAAATTAGTACCTACCCAGAAAAGAATGCCACACTTTTTCTGCCACAGAATAATACTCAATGACCTCAGAATATTATCAATTGAAAAGATATATCGCTTCTAATATTCTTCATCGATAATCAATAACCTTCCTCGCATTTGCGTTTTTCATTTCGCTCGTTTTCTTTTCTTTTTATTTCATTTTCGTTTTATTTTTTTATTCACTTTTTCAAAAATTCAAGTTTAGCCATTCATTTAAGGTTACAGCAAATTTTTGTTTTTACTATTTGATAATGAATATTATTTGTTTTGTAACTACTGATTTATTACGTGATCCTTTCCATTTGTAGTGGAAGAAAAAAAATCATTTCATTAAATAGATGGTTTTTTGTAGATAAAAATTGGAATAAATATAAAAATTGATTATTCATTTTTATTACATTTCAAATGTTCGACTTTAATTACAGTTTAAATTATTGGATTTTATTACATTTTAAATTGATGGATTTTATTAATATATTGATAATATTGATATTTCTCATTTATTGGGGTTTTTATTTGGTTTGCAAAATCTAGGTGGATTAATTTGAAAATATCGGTGGTATCGATACTATGAACCGATATTATCGAAGTATCGATATCTTACAATATCGGTATCGAAAAGATATCGGGTATCGATACTTCCTGAAAAATATCGTATTGAAAGAAGTATCGTTACTTTTAAGTATCGTGCCGTCCCTTTGACTCAAAGGTGATTGGTCAACTAGCAGCTGACAAGATAGTCTTGCCTGAAGGACAATCATTCATTGGGCACTAGGCAAATGTCAGCTGTTCCAATTCATCAAGAGACATGGAACTTGCGTCTCGCCGCCGAAAGACGAGCAGCCGGTGCTGCGGTCAAGCGGCATTTGTGAAAAGTACGCTGTACCTCGTTTTTACCGCTCATTCCGACATTATTATTCATTTAAAAATTTGACGGTTCTACTTTCCTGCCTTATTAAATTTATTGTAAGGAGAAGAAAGCTGTTATTGAATTTATGAGTGACGAATGAAGCAGAATGGATTATTATCGTGGAGATTACCGCCTGCGGAACTTGTTTACGAACGTATTGCTAGAAAAATTTCGCCCAGAACGTTTGCAATTTTTTGATTCGCAGCTTCTTGGGCAAATTTTTACTGTAAAAGAACACACAGAAAACCCAGAAACAGCCGGATAGGGATAAAAGTAGGAATTTTTCATCCTCGTGAAAATTCTAAACTTAGAATTTTCACGAGGATGAAAAATTCCTACTTGTACAGGACAAACTATATTCCTGTACTTGTACAGGAATATAGTTTGTCTATTATAACGCTGCAAATTATTACACAATGGTTTATTATTTTTCTATACTGATCACTCTCTGCAAAGCCACCAACCATCCAACAAGAAGAAAAACATCGATCGCATTTCGGTCAGCTACAATTTGAACGGAGATTAGGCCTCTTTTGCGATTCACACGCGTGTTTCTGATTTATCGTACGTCCAACCCTTAAATTCTCGTAGGGAGCGAACGGTTTGTCCAACAGAGCTCCGCGTGGTCTCAAAAAAATCCAAAAATTCTATAGAATCTTAAATTGAAGGAAAAACAATACCTTTATATCAAAATTTTTTGAGTTAGGGCGTTTTCAAGATTTCAAAATTCATTTTTGAACCCTTAGAAGAGAAACATCAACCAAAATCTTTGGGGCACAACTAGACCCCAAATGGAGCCTACATACCAAATTTCATCAAAATCGGTCAATGCTAAGTGGCAAAAGTGCCGCGCACGGCGGACGGCCAAATTTTTATTAGATTTTTGGATTCTACGTACCTTGAAACGTAAACCGTCAAATTTTGAGGGGTGTTTAAAAAAAATTTTTTTTGGTCTATTCCAAAGGTTCATTATTGAAAATAATAAACCAATAAGTTGGGATTAACATCAGAGAGAAAGGAAATTTAGTTAGGTAGGTACTTATAATAGAATCGTGGAGGTTTGATATTTGTGCGAATCGAATACCTAATTACGGCCGTCTAGTGCGAAATTTTCCGAACAATACGTTCGTAAAAAGTTTCGCAGGCGGTAACCTCCACTGTAATAATCCATTCTGCTTGATTCGTCGCTCCAAAACACAAAAATTCAATTACAAGTTTCTTCTCCTCACAATTTAATGAGGCAGGAAAGTAGAACCGTCAAATTTTTAAATTAGCGGTAAGAACGAGGTACAGCGTACTTTTGAAAAATGCCGCTAGACCGCAGCAACTGCTCGTCTTTCGGCGGCGAGACGCAAGTGAGACATGGACCTAGGACCCTGCATCCATGGCATGGACCTAGTGTAGGTCCAGTACTATAGGTCCATGGATACAAAAGAGGTGAGCGTCTATTCCTTTTACGTGGCAAGTTATCTCTTTTTATCAGTAGTCTGCTCATGGATGTTTCACACAGAGTATGGATGCTACATTGCGATGGCCGGTCGTGCGTCAAAACTCGTACCTCGAATACATCGGTCGTGCGGGTCGTACATACCTACTTTCGATTTCGTCGCTCAAAGTTTCTGGAATATAATTTTCCACATCAATTACTCTAAAGTTTCGCATGAGAAGTCATTCGTTTTTAAATCTGAAACTCTCTTGTTTAGTTTCGCGTCGTGAGTGAAAATGCGTCAAAAGTGATTCCTACTGCGTTTTGTTGAATTTACTGGAGAGATGGCACTATACGAGAGTCTTTCAGCTGAAAAGCTAGCTGTTAGTGCTGGATATCGGCGCCCGATACACTAAGTGAGTTTCGTTATCAATCAAGTCGAGCAGGTATTTATTTACAAGTGGAAGAGTTGGTATTTTATTTATACAGTTCTTACATCAACCTGGTTCATGTTATTGATACTGTACATCAGACATAAGTAATTATATTATTCGGTTTTCATTCGATTATGTTGCAGATTCGGTTTCATAGGCGAATTCTCTCCCAGATGTATCATCCCTACTGAAATTTATTGCACCCGTACCGAGAAAATAAGAAAAATTTTCGACTATGAAAACGACCAGGACCTGTACGCGCTCCTCGTCGCTTCATACACAAACTGTATTTCAGGTGAGCGTAATTCAATTACAAACGGGAGAGTATTTTTGTTTGTATAGGTTTTCAATTTACCTGATAAGAGTGCATGTTCTGCGATAAGTGTAGTCTGAAGAACTCCGCCTTACTAAGGTGAGAGAGGGGAAGCTTTACAATCTGCGGCGTCTTATCTTGGGATATTTTTGTCACTTTCCGACTCCAATGACCCAGAATGCGTGAGACGAAGCGACGTTTGTGATAAATAGCTGATCGGCTGAAACCTTTCAAATACGTGGTTCCATGAGGAAGTCGTACTATCGCGAATAATTAGACGAGCAACACTACCTCCGTTAACCTTGAATGAATCACTCACAAGTTATCTGGGTTTCTCACTCCCGGTCCTCATTTAGTTACTAGTAGACAACCAATTTCCCCGACAATATCGCGTACTGAACTGTACCTGCTTGGTCCACCCATTCGTGGAAATATGAACCGACAATCAACCTTCACGCATCACCGGGGCCCGTAATTGCCGTGTTTTCCTCCCGTATGTAATCCTGCTTTGAGGTTTGTGCGATGCAAATGTTGGTACGAGATCGATTGTTGTTTACCCAGGTGGGGCTCAGGTCCTTAGGTGCCAATATGAGAAGAATCGAAACTGAAATGATCGTGTTCGCGCCTCGTAAGACAAAAAATTACTAAGTAATTATTACTTATTATAGGTATCGTATTTTATATCTTTTATCGCATACAAATAATTACTAGGTAATTATTACCTATTATAGGTAGGTATCGCATTTTTGAAGAAAATTTTTCTTTTTACTCCGGTTTTTTTTTCAGAAAAAATACAATTTTTAGACCAGGAAATGGCATGAAATGGCTAGTCTTTTCGTATAAACAATTTTTATATAATTTTTGACTACTGCTTAATCACTGTAAAATGTTGATAGTTTTGACGCTACCAAAGCTAGTTTTGACGTTACACAGAGGTTTATTATTTTTCAGTAAAGATCGCTCGTCTGCGAAAAACACGGATTCTTCGTACGCCCTCTAGGGGTCAAGGGTTTTTGTTGTTCGTGTTGTGTGGGCTCCTTTTGTTTGGCCCACAGGGCAACTCGTAGGTTTTAGTTGTCGGATAAATTCAACAATAATGATTTCTCATTAAACGATAGATCGTCTGAGTGGTTTCATTTGTCTCTAGAAATTGTACACTAGAAAATGCCATGAAAATTTAGTAATTAGGTAATTAATTATCCTCATTAGGCCAAAATTTGGTCCCATTAAGCTCTGGGTGGTCAAAAAATTCTTTAAAATCGTCGTTATTTCAAAACAATAATTGTTAAAAAGAATTATTCTTTTATATCCATAGTTTTCGAGCTAGATCGTTTCGAAAACATTTTCCCCCTCTTTTGGTTTATTATTTTCAATAATGTGGCGAAACTGTGGAACGAAAGTAGCGGGGAATTTTGTTATGATTTTCACTTACAGCCGACCCGTTTCAAGGGAAATGTATCGCCGTTAGTTTTCATCCCACAAAAATCGTTCGCCACTCGTTGAAAAGCCCTCAATTTATGCGTACATTATTATACTGCCAAAACAGCTGTAAATATGGACGAAGCTGAGATATTCCTCTGATTTAAAAGAACTGTAAACAACATTCGCGGTAAAAACCAACATCGATTTATGATGTGGATTATGTTGATGTTGTTGGATCTTGAAACCTAGGAGAGATTTTGTTATGAACGCGGGCTTTTAGTTGTGATGTGTTCTTCGACGCTTTAGATGTTTTCGATTTCTTAATAATAACAATACCTTTGTTGTGATTGAGAAAAGGAAAAAAACCTAATTTTCCCCATCTTGCTTTTTCTATTTTTTTCTTCAGTTTTTCGATTTCGAACTTTACTGTTTTGTGAAATTTTGCATGAACTATTCCAGGATGACGTCATTTTCCCGGTTTTTTTAAACATTCGTATTTTCTAAACTGTTTTGTTTATTCGTAAATTAGGAAGTCCGAGCTGAAAGTTTGCCTTAGGAGGTTTTTCGAGGTGCTGAATCCGATTTTGGGGTCATAAATAGGAATTTCCGACATGGTGAAATTTCTCATTGGTGAAAAAAACGACAACAAACCTTGAAACTTAAACCATCAAATTTTGATGAGTGGGGTTGGGGTGTATAATTTTGTTTTTCTGCTCGATTCCAAAGGTTTGAAAATATAATTAATTAAACTAATTAAACATGGATTGAAAATAATAATTATCAAAGATAATAAACCTAAAGCATTTTTGAAATTTAAAAAATGGCCTTGAATGAGTGGTTTAGTCACACTTTTACGATATATTTTGGAAAAAAGGAGTTTTTGTAGTGTTCTGTAGTTTTTGTAACTTCTGGTTGAGTATTTATTTCTCCTCCACTACTGTTAGATGTTTTCTTCTTTGTTGTCATTCCTTCCTATGTTCAGTTAGAGTAAAAATAAACATTACATATCTATGACTGAAGGATCTTAATGTTCATTCAATGTATGCCCGCAGTACAAACCATGTAGTTCAGCCTAATGATACAATTATGAACTGTTATGATAATGATAACAGTTCAAACTTACTCAGAAGATGATAACAGCTGTTATTCTCTTAAGCCGTCTTTTCCTGCCGACGGGTTATATCCCGTCGCGTCGAGCGGAGTACGCTGGCGGGGTCACGTCGACCACTCCTTCAATGGGAAAAGAAGGCAACCGTTTTCCTGTCGAGCGGAGTACGTCTTCCGCTGGCGTGTTCCATCGACTAAGACGCTCGAGTGCTTCAGGAGGTGTCTATGACGCTCAACGCTGCGGGATTCGCATGCACATCTGACACTTCCTATTTGTTTACTGTCAAAAAGTTTGAGTTTATTCGCAAAAAGATTAATTTCATTTGAAAAAGGTCTGAATATGTGTAAAAAAATAAATTTACTTGTAAAAAGTTGAATTTTATTTTCAAAAAGATTAATTTTATTTGTAAAATAAAATACTATATATTATAATATAATATATAGTATTTTACTTTACAAATAAAATTAATACTATATTATAGTATTTCCAAATAGAGTTAATCTGTTTACAAATAAAATTAATCTTTATATATTAATCTTTACAATATTTAATCTTTATAATATTATTATCTAGCATATGTACCATATGTACGCATATGTACCAACCAATGAACTTTATTATCACCAAATTATATTTTTTGATTTAATGAACATACCCCAGGGTGATATTGGTTTTGCTACTCTACCGAAAGGGACTCAACTTTTCTCGTACCAGGGAAATCGAGAAGGAGAATTGAACATGTGTGAACCGACAATATTCTTTGAATCTAACTCCATTGTCTAGTAGGTGTTGAGAGATGAGAGTGTTGTATGCTCATTCTTCTCCTCTTTCTAGGAACATTTGATCCATAGGCTTCCGTCGGAGGAGTTCAGCAACAATTATTATATCTTCTCCATCATGAACACAATTTAATTGGTCTATGATGGCCAACAAAATCATTTTTTACCGCGGAAAGACATGGTTGACTTTTTGACTTCTAGACAGCTCAAGTGAAAACGGTTGTCCCGCCGCGTGACTTCGGTTGTAACACGCTCACAGGAAAACATTAGAGAGTTTTTGGTGCCAAAATCTCACGGGCCCAATTAGGAGGAGACTAGCGCGAGCAACAGAGGATGCTACCCAGTTGAAGGAGGAAGGACGTTAACTTTGGACAGGGGGAAGGGAGGCTCTCGTCACGGTGGGCTTCGAGGAACGGGTGACTGTCAGGGGGCACCCTTTCATCGTCGCCCGCTGATGTCGGGAGGCAAATCCATCGTCACCCGCGAACTCCGTGCTTTGTGAAGAGGTTCCACGGGCCCGTTAGTGGTTTCCAAAAACTCTCTATTACCACGCTGTGTGGTACGTCACTCTCCGCCCGACGGGGTCCCGCCAGCGTACTCCATTCGACGCGACAGAATATAACCCGTCGACAGGAAAACACGGCTTTATGTGTGGTCTGGTGGAAGTAGTTCGCAGGGTTTCATCACCAGCGCAAGTTATTTTGACCTATACTCTTGCCTTTATTTGAAGAGCTCTGGACCGCGGGTTCCAAAACCCCTTCCCTGCCAAGAGGTGGCAACGTTGCAAGGTGCTCACCTTGGGGTCTCAACTCACAACCCTTTGCGGTCAAAACCCATCATCCCTCTTCCTTCTTCCTCTTCTATCAACATACAATTTAATTATTTATCGTTCGGTGAACATTTTTTGTAATTTAAATTCGTAACGTACTAATTATTCTGATGAAAATGAGTCCAAATTTCCTGTAATTCGGCGAAGAGGGCGTAATTCGTTTGGGTGGATTGGCCGGGAGAGGGCTGCTGAGTTTTAATCGTACCTGCCTCGAGTTTGTACTCGATATGTTCAATTTTTCTCGCTGATCACGATTTTGGTGATGGGATGATCGAAATAATTTGTGAATCAAGTGTGCATTTGCAGAAGAGGGTAAACTGTTGGGGGGGGGGGGGGGAGGGTTCACGGGCGGAGGGGTCGCGCAGGTATACCTCGACCTTCCGCTGGGGCTCAGATTCTTGCAGCGATGCCGAACCTTCGGGGCCTTCAAAAATCCCAGAGCTCTTCAAATAAAGGCAAGAGTATAATAATTAATAATTTCTAATAATTCATCATCTCAAAGGACGATAACATTCTTCTTCTTTCGGAAAAACTTTTATACCTAATTTTGTATGGAAGTTCAATTTTGAATTATTGCGGGTTGGAATTTGCTGCTTCTGAGCTCTCAACTGGATTGATAACCGCAAAAGTTCATTTAACCAAATTTTCTGCTTCGAGATCTGAATAGATAAAAAGAGATTTCATTGTGCTACGTATTTTCAGAGACGCCACTCTTGAAAGTTTTTTTTTTTGTTTTGTTTTCACTACTGTTATTTTTTCAGGCACGTGCTTGTGAGCCCCAAAGACAGACAGGTGGTGGTTGTGGAATCCTTGCTCTGCCCAACGCAGTTCCGCGATACGCTCGCCAGTGTGTTCTACCGCCATTATGAGGTAAGCAGAGTCTGTTAAAACGGAGTTTTTTTTTGATCAGTTTGAACCGAGCTGGTCCAGAAGAAAGAAGAAATGGGGAAGTTTAACTAATACCAAAAGAGAATATTGAACCTAATAGTGTTTGATCTACAGGGCGTATCAGGTAATATGGTTAGTGCTTCAGGGGATGATGATTCTACAGCTAATTTGCCACAAAAAACGCCTACAACATATTTTTTACTGGACTGAAAATCCTACTGTTTTCTTCCACATTTAAGATTTTTACATGGATATGTCTTTTGGCAGGAGGTCAAGGCATTTTTTGCGACACTTTTTAGGACGTCCCACAGTAAGACTTGGGCGTCCTTATGCGGTCGATCTGGGTTGAAGTTGGACAACACTCAACAGAAGAAAAAAATAACCAAACAGTAATCCGTTTTAGACCATTCTGAATCCAAATCCGCGAAAAAAACCATAGGTGTATGTCTGTGTGTGTGTGTGTGTGTGTAACAAAATCTTGTGTTGTCTGCACAGGCCTTAGTACTCAACCGATTTTCCTGGTTCTTTTTTTGTTCGACGCGGAAAACTATCTAGTTGTGCACTACGTCGCCGGAATTTCGAATTTTGCTTTTGTAAGGGGGGGAAAGGGGGGTTAATGCTTAAAAAACGTGCGTTTGCGGGCATAATCTTGTGTACTCTGCCTAGGCCTTAGTTCTCAAACGATTTTCGTGGTTCTTTTTTCGTTTGACGCGGAATACTTATCCAGTTGTGCACTACGGCGCCGGAATTTCAGATTTTGCTTTTTAAGGGGGGGAAAGGGGGGGTTAGTGCTTAAAAAACGTGCGTTTGCGTGCATAATCTTGTAAACTCTGCCCAGGCCTCAATTTCCAACCGATTTGTGTTGTTTCTTTTTTTGTTTGACTCAAATAACTTCCGAGTTGTACATAATTTCACCCGAGTACCAAAATTCGCTTGATGAGGGGGTGAGTGGGGGGATGATATTCACAAAATATCCGATTTTTCAATATTTTGGTTCCTTTACTGCTTACTAATTGTACCCAATCTTTGAAATTGAGGAAAAATTCTCATTATACCTCCGGATTTTCATGAATTATTCTCTGTACCACCATGGAACTAATAGTGGTACCACCATGGAGCCAGGACACCATAAACCGCATATTTCGTGTTTTTTTTTTTTTTTTTGTTTTTTTTCTTCGTGTTTCACCTTGAATACGGATGTGAATCTCGACGGACCGCCTACTAAAACTAATAGATGAAAGTTCAATTTTACGACGTATTTCCGCTTTGGTGCCAGACTGGCACCATTGTTGGTGGTGGTGGTGGGGGGGGGGGGGGGTGAACTCGAATTCGCATGTTGGGTATCGTAGATCATGGATTTTAAAATGCTCTTCAGATTCGAGGCTCCCATGCCGCTAAAAATGTTTTGGTAGATAATGGTGAGGGGGGGGGGGGGTCACTATTTCTTGCCTAAAGTAATAAATAAATTACATCGAGTGAAACAGTTTTATCGCTTTCCAACTGGTTGAACTGATCTAATGCTTATCCAATGGGACGTCCCCTGGAATGCATGCATTACTAAACAATATGTTTTTGCCTCAAAAAATGCAACTCGATGCCAGTAAACAGAAAAAAAATCTGTTATTCATAGAAACAATGGACATATCCATGATTGTTTTTCCCTCTAAGGGAGAAATTTCATGGTTTCGAAGTTTTTCTTGACTTCGACCTTGTGTCTTCAAAATGATCGTGACTACCATAATTAATCCTGAAAGTTTAAATTTAAGGGTACCGTTGGAAGAGCGTGAAATTTCCTTGCTCCCTGATGTCAAACCAATATTTACTGATGGGATTTATTTGTTGAACTTACTTTATGAACATATCATTTCCATGGAAATATGAAATTCCAATTTTTTAAACCGGCTGTAAGAGTCCTACTTCTGGATTGTTTTTCGTGTACCTTTACTGTAAAACTGGCCAAGCTCTCTGCTTTCTTACGGTAACATAAAAAAAAATTGTTTACCGTGCAATTAGGGGGAGAAACTGACATTTGAACAAAGAAAAACGTCGATTTTATAGGAAAAACAAAGGTTTTTGGGTAGATTACCCCTGGAAATGAACTCTTCTAGTGAAGCTGAGTTTGGCATCGTATTCGGCGTATTTTTTATGTATTATTTTCAATAATAAGCCTTTGGAATCGACCAAGAAAAAAAAAATTTTAACACCCCCTCAAAATTTGATGGTTTACGTTTCAAGGTACGTAGAATCCAAAAATCGAATAAAAATTTGGCCGTCCGTCCGCCGTACGCGGCACTTTCCCCACTTAGCATTGTCCGATTTTGATGAAATTTGGTATTTAGGCTCCATTTGGGGTCTAGTTGAGCCCCGAATACTTGATGTAGGTCACTTTTAAGGGTTGAAAAAGAAGGTTTGATATTTGAAAACGCCCTAACTCAGAAAATTTTGATATGAAGGTATTGTTTTTCCCACCAATTTAAGATAGTATACAATTTTTAGAATTTTTTGAGACCACGCGGAGCTCTGTAGGACAAACCGTTCGCTCCCTACGAGAATTTAAGGGTTGGGCGTTCGATAAATCAGAAACACGAGTGTGAATCGCAAAAGAGGCCTAATCTCCGTTCAAATTTTAGCTGACCGAAATGCGATCGATGTTTTTCTTCATGTTGGGTGGTTGGTGGCTTTGCAGACGAGTGATCTATAAAGAAACCTACAAAAAACAAAAGATAAAACACAAACGGTGGATACAGCTTTCGTACAAGTACGCAACCACGAGAGACATTTTATGTCTTATGTTTAATAAATTGAGAGCTTTCCAATGAGTGGTGAACGATTTTTGTGGGGTGAGATCAAGGAATAATAATAATAATAATTTTTGCTTACATAAAATGTCTCTCGTGGTTGCGTACTTGTACGAAAGCTGTAGCCACCGATTCATTTCAATATAAGTAATCGCAATAAATCTCCTTAATAAATGAGGAAGTTAGTTTTCCCTAGGAACGATTGGTTGTACGTGAAAATCATCAGAAATTTCCGCGTAACGCTCCCCGCGTGACGATTTTTCATTTATGTGCCATAGTAAAGACATAAAATGTCAAAATAATAAACTATTGTGTAATAATTTGCAGCGTTTTTTTACGCTGAATCGAGTGGTGGCACGTTCAATCCATCCTGAATGGGAAATATGTGAGTGATATGGGTGGAGATGGGGTTTGCTCGAGGTTTTTCATATCATAAACTTACTATAGGTAAGTTCGGACGCCGATGAAACAAGGGCTGGAGTTCAGATGAACTAGGAGAATCGTAGACGTGATGACCTCCATCCGGATGAGTTCAGTCACCGAGAGCGAATTTAGGTCACCCAGCTGAACAGGGAGAAGTATAGTATATTTAGTATATAGCAGTTTGCTTAAATCCAGGTCGTTCCAACGCTTCTTCGCGTTGCTGATGAGTCACCGTATGACGAAAACGATTGACCAAAGTCCCATCTACACTGAAACAAAACTGACTGCCCCTTCTGCGTCAAGAATGCGTTTGGTTCAGTCAAAACGTTTCAAATATTCCCACTTTCAGTGGCGATCGTTTTGTTTGGTTCTTTGTTTCGATCTTTCGGATCTCTTCAGCTAAGCGTGTGCAAACTTAGCCTCTTCAGGCTGAGCACTAGCTTAGGACAAAGTTGAGTTTACAAGGTTTGACGAAAGTCGTTTGACTAAAAGTCTTTTGACTTGTGACGATCCTACTTTTACAGAAGGGGCAAACCGATTTGGTTTGTTCCCGATTTGTCAGAGCTACGCCTAGGGGGATATTTGATTCATAGAGATATGAATCGATATCCTCTTCAGGCCGGCTGATTAATCTAATCACTGGTTTGAAGGGGTAGGGTCGTCACCCTCCTCAGACTAACTTATGAACAATTAGATGAATTTCAATCTGAAATTCAACCTATATTGTTACATGGTAGCACAGCGTGGTTCGGTGGAAATGCACTGAATATATTTCATCATTTCCCCTCCACTTTTTCTTGGGTATTCCAGAAGGAATTGCTCAAAGCTATATCCAGAAGGAATCTCTATATTAAATTTCATTCCCTTATTAGACTTCGCCAATCCGGCAATTATATTCATTCATTAAACTTCGCCAATCCGGCAATTAAATTCAGTCTCTTGTTAGGCTGTGCCAATCTGGCATTTTATTAATTTCAATTACGTTTTTCTTTTATATAAGCCTTTTCTGCATTTGCCGTTTCAATCATTACACTTGAATGTTTCGTCGTTCGTATTCTTTATTTAGTTTGCTTTCTCCTCAGTTCCATTGATTTATTCTTTTATGTATAAATGGCCCATTCGTGGCATAAATGACCCATTCGTGGCATTCTTCTTCTTCTTCTTCTTTTTGAATAGTACCATTACGATGGAGGAATTCCCTTGAAGCTTCCAGACGTCCTTTCCTGGGCTTCATGCGATTTTCAGTCCCTTTGACTTGTTTTCAAACATACTTCTGTTTGAAACCCAGAAGTATGTTTTAGGGAGGGGAGTGTGACGTCCTACTTTTACGGAAGGGGCAAAACGATTTGGTTTGTTCCCGATTTGTTGGAGCTACGCCTAGGGGGATATTTGATTCATAGAGATATGAATCAATATCCTTTTCAGGCCGGCTGATTAATCTAATCACTGGTTTGAAGGGGTAGGGTCGTCACCCTCGTCTGACTAACTTATGAACAATTAGGTGAATTTCAATCTAAAATTCAACCTATATTGTTACAGACTAAACGTCGTATTGACAAAGTGTCGTTTGACCGAACGTCGTATGACAACAGTCTTTTGACAAACAGTCTTTTGACAAAACGGAGAAGTATAGTTTGTCATTCGAACTCTGCTATCTCAGAATATTCTTGTAGAATTTCAGCTTGGTGGAACCACAAGCGAATTAAGCTCAACCGCAACTTTTCGTGACACCCTACGTTCCGCCCTCGCGTTCATTACTTCCGTTCCACACTTGTGTTACGTTTTTCAGATAGTTACTCCAAGGCTAAAACATGTTCCATGCTAAATGAAAAGGAACATCATGAGCGCCAAACGAGTAGGGTGCGTCGGAACGAGTAAGGCGTAGGTTATGAAAATGCGGCTTAACTAAATCAAATTTCGAAATGAGAACTGGTAGCAAACAGTATGTTTTTCAAGCGGGCTAAATTTGAATCAGACGTCAAAAATACAAAATTCCGACCCATGTAACTACTCATTATGGTCACCGTGCGGTCCACATTCCTCTATGTTCTCCTTATATTTCTTGCCAGTTCACTGCCTCTCTGAGTTTCCCCTCAAAATAACATAATAGTGTTTCTTGATGCTTGACATAATACGGATTACAACGACGAACGGCAAAATGAGCGAGGTTTCTGTAATTAAGTGTAGGTCCCAAAGCTAGTTTTTAGGTACCTAGTGACAAAATTTGGAAAAAAGAAAGAATAAGAAAAACTTTCTACCTGTTGAGCTGGTAGAATTTACAATGGTTGCTGAATTTAGCATTAAATTCTCTACATTCATTCTATAGGATTTTTTTTTCTTCGTCATGAGCATCAAGTTGGAAAACAATGGTCGACTTCAACCTTATTTTCTCACCGAATTATAAAGTTATGGTAGTCGTTGGATGCATAATCCTCTGCAATTATGTAATTGGTTATTTTGCATCCGAGTCTACCTTCAATGTTCTGATTGAAGCCGTGTATTTTCGTAATCTGGCGTTTTCCGTCCTTTCTCAAGAGGGTATTCCAAGCGTTGAATAAGTTTGAAGAAACATGAATTCAATTCGTTTCGACAACAGGCTGTGATCAATGCAGAATAATTATCTATAAACGATAAACCGTTGTATAATAATTTGCAGCGTTTTCTATCAGGTTACATTATGTGGCGGGTAGACTTCAGAGATGCTAAATCAAGATTCTCGTGCATTATTAGTCTGATAAGACGTTCTTTCCGTAGCTAGGTACGCCTTTATCATGTTATAGCAACTATGGGCGCTTCTGTGATTGTTTAATGTTATCCCTTGTTTGATGTTATCCCTTAATTTTGACGATTTTTACAACACTAAAGCCTTGACTGATTCCCGTACCTCTCACAATGACTGGTAGGTAAGTGACTACCAATTTGTAGAATGAGATTAACCTGCCGTTCCGTTAAAGCCTGACTCGAGTCACTCTGGTGGGCAGCAGTTACTTTCCCAGTCTGCTCGAAAATCATCTCCTTGCCATATCATATTTTCGACTGTTTTAAGATTGCCGATGAAATTCAATTTCCGATGAAATGCATTCACCTCTCCGAAACGTTCAAAATGAAATTCTCTCTCTTCTCCTCTTTCTCTCCTCTTGCTGCTGAGCGATAGGTTTAGATCGATAATATTATTTACTGTTGTATACAGGGTGATACTGGTGATAAGATGTGAAGGAGAAATGGCAAAATTTGCGTTTTTTGGGGGAAAGCTTGTTTTTTTCTTATAAAATGCTGCAAATTATTACACAATGGTTTATTATTTTTTTTTATATAAATCGTCTATAAAGCCACCAACCATCCAACATGAAGAAAAACATCGATCGCATTTCGGTCAGCTTTAATTTGAACGGAGATTAGGCCTCTTTTGCGATTCACACTCGTGTTTCTGATTTATTGCACGTTCATTATTTTTATGGTTTATTATTTTATTATTATTATTTTAATGGTTTATTATTTTTCTATATAATCGTCTATAAAGCCACGGAGATTAGACCTCTTTTGCGATTCACACTCGTGTTTCTGATTTATCGTACGTTTATTATTTTTATGGTTTATTATTTTATTATTTTAATGGTTTATTATTTTTCTATATAATCGTCTATAAAGCCACCAACCATCCAACATGAAGAAAAATACTTGGAAAATGTCACCCCACGCATATTTAAGCAAAAACCTCTTTTTTGGCCGGTTATTTGCCCATAACTTCTATACGAATTAAGCGATCGGAATAGTTCGACGTTAGGACCAACTAGACTCCAAATGGAGTCTATGTGCGAAAGAACGGGTTTTTTAGACCGATTCTAAGGCCTTTTATGGCCCGGACGGCGAACGGCGGACGGACATTGCAAATTTGGATTCTACGCACCTTGAAACGTAAAGTGACAAAGTTTGAAGGGGGGTTATACAAATTTTTTGCGATACGATCACATAGGCTTGTTATTAGAAATAATAAACCAATAACCCTTCATCTCCTCAACTATTGGTCCTACAGCACCAATGTGCTGTACATTTGTAAAACAAAGTATTTAAAAGCTCATTGCAAATTCTTAAGGAAACAAACAACTTCTCAAGATTCCCCGTTCAATTCTTCTAAACACAGAAATCATTCTAAACTTCAAACATTTCTGAATTGTAGAAAATTCGTCTTGAAAACTTGAAAAAAAATCGCAGATGTATTTGATAATTCGTAATTTATTTTTGGTTTATTATTTCTAATAAAAAGCCTATGTGATCGTATCGCAAAAAATTTTTATAACCCCCCTTCAAACTTTGTCACTTTACGTTTCAAGGTGCGTAGAATCCAAATTTCCAATGTCCGTCCGCCGCCCGGGCCATAAAAGGCCTTAGAATCGGTCTAAAAAACCCGTTCTTTCGCACATAGACTCCATTTGGGGTCTAGTTGGTCCTAACGTCGAACTATTCCGATCGCTTAATTCGTATAGAAGTTATTCAAATAACCGGCCAAAAAAGAGGTTTTTGCTTAAATATGCGTGGGGTGACATTTTCCAAGTATTTTTCTTCATGTTGGATGGTTGGTGGCTTTATAGACGATTATATAGAAAAATAATAAACCATTAAAATAGTAAAATAATAAACCATAAAAATAATAAACGTACGATAAATCAGAAACACGAATGTGAATCGCAAAAGAGGTCTAATCTCCGGATGGTTGGTGGCTTTATAGACGATTATATAAAAAAATAATAAACCATTAAAATAATAATAATAAAATAATAAAATAATAAACCATAAAAATAATAAACGTGTGATAAATCAGAAACACGAGTGTGAATCGCAAAAGAGGCCTAATCTCCGTTCAAATTAAAGCTGACCGAAATGCCATCGATGTTTCTCTTCATGTTGGATGGTCGGTGGCTTTATACACGATTATATAGAAAAATAATAAACCATTGTGTATTAATTTGCAGCGTTTTTCATTCTAAACTGCCGATTTCACAAAAGCCCCAATTTTGGTTTATTATTTCTAATAATAAGCCTATGTGATCGTATCGCAAAAAATTTGTATAACCCCCCCTCAAACTTTTGTCACTTTACGTTTCAAGATGCGTAGAATCCAAATTTGCAATGTCCGTCCGCCGTCCGGGCCATAAAAGGCCTTAGAATCGGTCTAAAAAACCCGTTCTTTCGCACATAGACTCCATTTGGGGTCTAGTTGGTCCTAACGTCGAACTATTCCGATCGCTTAATTCGTATAGAAGTTATGGGCAAATAACCGGCCAAAAAAGAGGTTTTTGCTTAAATATGCGTGGGGTGACATTTTCCAAGTATTTTTCTTCATGTTGGATGGTTGGTGGCTTTATAGACGATTAAATAGAAAAATAATAAACCATTCAAATAATAAAATAATGACCCATAAAAATAATAAACGTACGATAAATCAGAAACACGAGTGTGAATCGCAAGAGGTCTAATCTCCGGATGGTTGGTGGCTTTATAGACGATTAAATAGAAAAATAATAAACCATAAAAATAATAATCGTGCGATAAATCAGAAACACGAGTGTGAATTGCAAGAGGCCTAATCTCTGTTCAAATTAAAGCTGACCGAAATGCCATCGATGTTTTTCTTCATGTTGGATGGTTGGTGGCTTTATAGAAAAATAATAAACCATTGTGTAATCAAACAATTGTGTAATCAAACAATTCCGATTGTGTAATCAAACAATTGTGTAATCAAACAATTCCGATTGTGTAATCAAACAATTTTGTGGAAATTTTGTGTTTGAGTGCACCAAGATAGCTGAGGCGTTTCAGACCTTCCAGAAAAATATGGTTTTCGAGTCTGTCTGTGTGTCATGGAATCCTTGCAATGTGAAAAACTATACGAAGTTATTGTCCGAATGGAATTCTCAAGGATTGTGCGAGTTTAGTAATGATGAAAATCATCGCCCCCGGATTGACGGTAGCCTCAGCACATGCGCCAACATGAAAAACTTGCAACATCGTCACTTATATCCCAACCTCAGTGTCAGATGCCAGAACGTCGATTTCCTCGGAACATATTAAAACACAAATTTTTCGGTGTCGGAAAGCTTATTAAAAATGTAGGAAGTGTATGTGAAATCCGCTCAGTTTAGAGTGAAAAAATAAAATAGTTTGCTGCGAAACAAATTTTGTAAAATTTAGAAATTTTCAACGTTTAGAATGGTTTTTGTGTTTACTAGAATTGAATTTTTTTCAAGAGCGTTTATTTGTCAATATATCAACTAGTTACATTTGAGGTATTGTACATCAGGTAACTATCTAGATATTTACTTCACATATATACTCCTGCTCAAAATTAGAGCACCACCATGTATTTCTTGTCAATTTTTTTTTTTATCCATTTGCACACATTGTTTGCAATCACAGAAGGAAAAAGGTAACAAAAAAAGGCACAAATTCGAGAAAAAAAAAAAGATTTTTTAAATAAATTTAAGAAAAATGTACTTCTTGTGGTAAAATGATAAAAATTGAAAATGTGAAAAGAAGGTTTGAATTATGGCAGTTTAGCTTTCAAATACTTGGTATTACCTCCTCTAGCTCGGGTGAGGGCTTGGAGCCTTCGACCCATGCCTCTAATCAAGTTTTGGATATCCTCCTGGGGATATTGTCCCACTCCTCTTTCGCTGCTGTTTACAGCTGCTGAAGATTGTCTTTTTTTTATATTTTTAATCTTATGCCTCGACGGTTTGCGGCAACTTCGGCCATTCGTCTTCTCGCAGCCCAATATAACGTCGAGTTTCTGATGTAAATACTACAATTTTCGGCCTCCAAGGATGCACGGACGTCTTCAAGCTCTGGACAATTACCCAGATGCTGACCATCCATGAACCCGCCTCCACAGAGCACACAATCCGGGCTCTGAAATACACCTATTCTGTGAAGGTGGCCTTGGAGGTAGTCATGGCCTGTGGTAAGCCTAAAACAGACTACAGCTACTTGTCGAGGAAGGTTATGTGGAATCCGTCCGTTTTGTATAGTCAGTGATTGCCACTTCCTACCTTCAGCTTCCCGCTGCTGCCTTACTTCCAAAGATTTCATAATACAGGTCTTAATAGCTCTTTTGGAAGTGTGGTACGTGACGCTATTCTCAAATTGGGCGGAAAGGGCACCCTCTCTCGCCAGACGATCAGCTTCCTCATTCCCATACACTCCACAGTGTCCGGGAATCCACTGAAGTACCAGTTCCGCTCCTCTGCTGATCAGCTCGTGTGCTCGTTGCTTGGACCTTCTTACAATGGAACTGTCGTCATCTCCTCCAGCGTTACACACGGTTTGGAGAGCTGCCATGGAGTCCACAAAAATTGCGACTCTGGTGTCAGTTCTCCTCAGGCACTCGCCCAGAGCCATAGAAATGGCTTCGACCTCCCCGTCAAAGTTGGAAGCTGACTGTCCAACGGGAGCACTAAGTTGGAAAGAGTTGGAGAAAACTCCTGCTCCTGCATTGGTGGTCGAGTTTTGGGCGGATCCATCAGTGTAGACATGCAGCCATATTTCAGGAGAAGATTGTCTGGTGGTGGATCTCTGGCTCGAATTCTTCTTTTCAGCAAGTCCCAAACATGCTCTATCGGATTCATGTCTGGGCTCCCTGGTGGCCAGTCCGGGATTCAAAATTTATGAGGGAAGAAGGGAAGAGACAAACGAAAAAACGGATAGTGGTGCTCTAGTTTTGAGCTGGAGGGTATATTACGCATTTCTCATGCAAGTGTTAGTGTTAGACTTTCACTACTTTAAAGTTGCACTTCAGCATCCAAGGTCCAGTGGCTTGGTCCTTTTTAGACGTCGGATTTCTTGAGTGTTGTCCAGAAGCTGGATGGCTTCTGGGTTTGTGTCTAGAATTGAATGGGAATCTTGGAAAGTTGTTTCCTTAGGGATATGATAAATCAGAAACACGAGTGTGAATCGCAAAACAACATCAAAAACACAAATTTACTATTTTTTCCCCTCACACTTGAGAATCGGAGTTTGTTGCGTTTGAGGTGCGTAAACACCTCCTAGCTTTTGAAGATCTTATCTCCAGTAACCCTGTATATTTAGGTCAATATATATGTATCTACCTACTTGTTGGTTTACCTGTAGGTACTCACAACACTATTGACGTTTGAACCTCACATGTTCCCCGGAACTCAGCAAATTGGCTAATTTATGAATTCTTAAAAGGGGGCTGAAATTACAAAGGGCCCGTTCAGCTAGATGATGGCTATGAGCTGTTGGAAGTCCCTGGTTCTTCTGCTCTGGCCGGTGATCTGCCACAGTTTCGAAGTTGGATACACTGCTAGTATGGTCAACTTCCCTTTTGTTGCTGCTATTTACTACAAAGAGGGAAAATTCAACCACCAACGGCCCTTCTGCACTGGAACTATAATCACGGACGATTACGTTCTCACCACTGCTGGTTGCATGCATAGGAGAAATCCCGAAAAACCAAAAGAAGAAATGTACAAGTCTGTCTTACAACATCACATTACTGCATGGATTGGCTCTCCGTTTGGTTTTGTGAAAGGGTCCAGGTTGGTTGATGCTCAAATGGTCGTCATCCAAAACTTTCATTTCCCTCGAAAACAAGACCTCACTGCGATATGGAAATCGGATGCTCCACCTTATAACAACTACACTGTTAACGGCTTTACTTACTTCTACCTTGATTTCTGCTTGTTAAAGACACAGAAGCAAATTATATACAACAACTTCGTTCACGGTATTCCGTTCGATGTCGAGAATGTGATGACTGCAATGGATTTTTGGAATACCACCATCCACAATGATGTAGACACGTCTGGAAATGTGGTGCCAGACTGTTATGCTGCTGGATGGGGCGGATTAAAAGATTTAGAACGTCCTAACTACAATACACTCTACCGCCTTCGCTACGTCAAAGCCCGGTTCACAGAGAGAATCCACTGTGTGGTTGCGTACTGTGGCAATTGCACTCTCTGCTATTTGCGCTACTTCAATGAGTCCACCTACGCATGTTTCAGGTAAATGTGTCATAACACAGTGTACGTATCTCAGAGCCATCTCACTATAATAGGGAGTCGGAAAGAGCGTTATCGAATTTTTGATTCTAAAGTAGCGAATTAGCTCGAAAAATATATGGAGAACATTCGTGGTTAAATCTAAATTATTTGGAAGTTTTCCATTTTCGGCGTTTCCATGTAAGAAAGATCTTGCTATTAGGAACAAGTTACTTCAATGAGTAACTCGTCAGCTGGGTTTTTTAATGCTCAGTCGCACGCTCCCTAGTGACTACACTTCTAAGAGTTGCGAAACTTGTTTAAGAAGGTTTGCAGCTAGGGTTTCCATTCCCTCCTTTAAATCTAGGTTCTTGAAGATATTTTGAATTTTAGAAAACATATTTCATCAATTTCTCGTTGTTTCTATTGAAGTCTTCAAGTTTACAACCTCTCGCCAGCCATCATTGATCTTCTCTTGTGAGTTATGCTTCTGAGCTGTGGTGATTAGGCTAGTCAATATGTATTTATATATGGTTTAATCATTCATGGGTTTGCACATTTCTAATTTAAGTGAGGTACTCACCTTAGTTCAGAACATACCTTTTTCAGTTCTTATATGACTGGAGATACTTGTGAAGAAGACGAAGGAGCGCCTTTGTTCTGCCCTTGGTTTGGCTTCAAGAATCGACGGGGTTTAGGTTGGGGCGCCATGTTGGGACTGTTGAGCGGGAAAATGGGCTCTTGCCTGGAAACCAAGCTTCCGTCAATGTATAACCTCATCTGGATGGCTTATCCCTTCTTCTCACGTATTATGCATTTCCTTTGGCCACCACCAGGACACGAGTGGCTTGTTCCTCAGCGTGACTTCGAAAACGATTACGAACAAGAACTGGATTAACTTCTTATGAACAAATTACTCAAGATTTGGCAAGACTAATCATTGAAGATGATGATATCTTCTCCCTCTATTTTATCACTATTTATTAACTTGAAAATATAAATAATTTGGATTCAAGAAATTATATTTCCGAAACTAAGATATAAGTTATTAGGCTACATGTTCATTAGTCTCATATTTACTTAATTTCAAATTTGACGCTTGACGTGGATGTGGGAAAGCATAGTAAAGGCTTGACGACACACACCTTCAATTTACTGATGATGTCTTGGCAGTAGAATACACGTTTCTGAGACAGATCTAGGGAGCAAAGCTAAACAATGGCAAAGCAAAACCTCATTGCCATCATTTTGCGAACTCGTCGGTGGAATCTTTTCATATATGGTTTTAGATGGTTGCTTCATCAACCTTAGTTTGTTTCAATATTAGTGTGGGAATCTTCCAGATGAAATATTTCTGCCCAGTTGGGTGTGCCTCATATAAATATCGTATAGATTCATCTAGAGTGTATCAAACAATATCGATACGTTACTTTAAAAATGTATCGATATTTTGAAGTATCGATACTTTAACAAAATGACCATAAGGCGCCCACTTACACAAAGAACGCTTGCATACGAGTCTGCAACACATTGGGACATTTTATGTCTTTAGTACGGTAACCATCAGAAATTTCCGCGTAACGCTCCCCGCGTAACACGTAACGATCCCCGCGTGACGATTTTTCATTTATGTGCCATAGTAAAGACATAAAATGTCAAAAAAGATGTTGATCAAACTCGCAGGGAACCATCTCTAGGTTAGCCCGCATAAATTCTGAGAATGTCAATGCCTGGAACAAGGATTGACTGCACAGAGAGAAAGACACTCCTATTTTTCGGAGAAGGAATGAATAATATCAAAGAGTCCAACTGAAACTGTGTATTAAAAGAATTACCTCTAACAGAAAAATAGTGCAAAAATCCTTTTCAAAAAATTCCTTTCTAACCCCTCAGGCGTCCTTCCCCACCAAATCCAACCCGGTATGTGTGTTTTTCCTTGTTGCTTGCTGATGTCCGGGTGAATGGTAGACATGGATGATTGTGGTTGAAGAGAGAGGGTGAGGGATGAAGTAGGTGGAAGTCGCCGGTGATGGTTCTTCATTCCTCTGTTATTGATTTGTGAGCATCATTCACCTGCCACAGATAATTCATATTTGAAAAAATATTCCACCTTTGCAATCGATAGTATTGCACATCACAATTGAACACTCGGTAGCCATATCCATTTGGCAGCTTGGATTTTCAAGATCTGACCCCAGACATTAGGGGTTAAGGACAAGATTGAATTAGCTGGTCCCCGAGATGATGGAGTGAGGATTGTGCCTCTTTTGGTTGTATGGCATAAGCCGATGCTTTTCCCCATGGGGTTTGAGATTAGCTCCAAGTCTCACAGAGCCATAGACTTGAATTCAGACCAGATAAATGTTCCTTTCATCCGGACTCGGGAGGTCATCCACTCTAGGATGAACAATGGGTTGCCTGTTCGTACCAGATCCTTGGCTGACCTGCCATGCCAGGTAATCTTTGCCCCAACCACCTTTATTTGACTCCGCTGTATGTTGGCTAGCCCTGCTGCAGCCTCTAATATATTTCTGAATTTTGGCTGCATTGATGTCTGCAAGTGTTCTCTCTCCTGAGCCAGAGACCATCGAGACATCAATAATGAAGGCTTGTTACCAGACTTGTTGTTACCACCAAGAGAGTAGAACGATAACGTCGTCGTTCTGGGTTGAAGTGCGGCTCGAGCCATACTAGACATCTAATAGGTTCAGGGCAGAGTTATGTCGGGCTCTCCTCGCTCCTACTGTGTAACTGGGAAATTGCATATAAAAAGGAAAGAACTGAGAACTATGCAAGATATTTTAGAGGCGTGACGAAGCACGAGCTCAAGATGGCCCAGCATTTGCGGCTGAATGCAGGTGTTACCCGTTCTTATTTATATATAATTAGGACAGTGGAGTCTCCAGATCGCAACGCAATTTTATCTATCTACTGCAAATGATCAACGCAGAATAATTATCAATCAATACGTTCAAACGATAAACCATTGTGTATTAATTTGCAGCGTTTTCCATCAGGTTACATCTTGTGGACTTCAGAGAGATGCCAAATCAAGATTCTCATGCATTATTAGTCTAATTAGACCTTTTTTCCGTAGCTAGGTAAGCCTGTCATATTATAGTTACTATGGGCGCTTCTAGGATTGTTTGAACGTTGTTCCTTCATTTTGACGATGTTTACAACACTAAAGCTTTGACTGGTTCCCGTACTGGTAGGTAAGTGACTACCAATTTATAGAATGAGAATAACCTGCCGTTCCATGAGGGCCAAAAGCCTGACTCGAGGTACTCAGGCGGGCGGCAGTTACTTTCCCAGTTTGCTCAATTATCATCTCTCCTTGTCATATCACATTGTCGCCTTTTTAGGACGTCCCACAGTAAGACTTGGGCGTCCTTAAGCTAATCGCATTAATCATCTGGGGTAACGTTGGATAACACTCAACAGAAAAAAAATAACCACACACTAATCCGTATTAGACCATTCTGAATCCAAATCCGCGAAAAATAACCTTAGGTGTATGTCTGTGTGTGTGTGTGACAAAATCCAGTGTACTCTGCCCTGACCTCAATTTATGTCGGAAAGCTTATTAAAAATGTAGGAAGTGTATGTGAAATCCGCACAGTTTAGAGTGAAAACTCGGCGTCCGCGCCTCGCCCCTACTTTGAGCCTATGGCTAACATCACAATTCATGAATAATGTTTTTGCGTCCCGTTTCCCCTTTTCCTTATCCCTTTTCTTCGTCTGGAAGACTTCTTCCGTTTGCGCGGTGCTTCCTCTGAATCCTCTGGCCATGGTTCTGCTGGTGGGTCTAGGGCATCCAAGAGGTTAGTAGGTAGTTCCTCTGAATCCTCTGGCGATGGTTCTGCTGGTGGGTCTTTAGACTTCTTCCGTTTGCGCGATGCTTCCTCTGAATCCTCTGGCGATGGTTCTGCTGGTGGGTCTTTAGACTTCTTCCGTTTGCGCGATGCATGCTTGATGGTCGGATCGCAAGACATTTCGCAACTACCTATCGAGAATGTTGAGTGTTCCATGGTTACTCAATAACATGTTGTTAATTCAGAGTAGGAAGTTGAATGGTATCCACGTTATGCGACTCGTCAGATGTGGTTATACTCAGTAATGGGCGATGATGAGAAAAATAAGATGTGTAAGCCATTGAAATGTTTAGGTACTACCATGAAACGTAGGTAACTAGTTATTCGTAGTTAACAAAGGTAACGTTGGTAATTCTTCATCACATTCCTCTTTGCGCTCATCTTTATCACATTCCTCTTTGTGCTCATCTTTATCACATTCCGCTTTGTGCTCATCTTTATCATATTCCTCTTTGTGCACATCTTCGTGACATAAACTTCGTGACACTTTTCGACTCTGGTAGGCCACCGCAAAAAAACGTCTGCCAAGTTGGGTGGGCAGTATAGCTTCCTCACTCATTGTAACATGGACGTACAGAATCAGTTGGCGAAAAAATTATGATTCAAAGAGTTATTGAATACCAAAATATTAGCGGTCCACCGTCTAGGACCTAACCCACACAATCCCTGAAAATTTCATCGAAATTGGTTGAATAGTTGCGGAGTTTTGGTTGTAACAATAAATTTAAAGTTCGCGCATGCGCAGCGGCTATTGCTTGACCAATTTGATTGAAACTTATAGGGTGTCTCTTAGAGGTTAGTCCCTAACTAACCTCCAAATTTGAGCAAAATCGGTTCATTAGAAACCGAGGTTCCAGGAAATTCACGTTTGCGCATGCGCACTCGCTCCTATTGGTCCGAAGGTGCTGCAATTTATAGGGGACCGTCTAGGACCTAACCCGCACAATCCCTGAAAATTTCATCAAAATCGGACCACAGGTTGGTATAGTTTTGCCCGGGACAAGGATTGACCACAGACAGACCGACAGACAGACAGACACGGAACCAAAATTGTTCGGGAAGCTCTAAAACGCAAAAAGCAAGTGGAAATTTTGATTTTGGAGGACATTTTTTTTTTCACTTCTTTCACGAATACAAAGCTTCCCTACCTTCGGTAGTGAGGAAGCAACATTATTCATGTTAAAATAAAATAGTTTGCTCCAAGACAAATTTTGTAAAATTTAGAAATTTTCAACGTTTAGAATGGTTTTTGTGTTTACTAAAATTGAATGGGAATCTTGGAAAGTTGTTTCCTTAGGGATATGATTAATCAGAAACACGAGTGTGAATCGCAAAACAACATCAAAAACACAAATTTACTATTTTTTCCCTCACACTTGAGAATCGGAGCTTTTGAAGATCTTATCTCCAGTCACCCTGTATATTTAGGTCAATATATATTTATCTGCCTACTTGTTGGTTTACCTGCAGGTACTCACAACACTATTGACGTTTGAACCTCACATGTTCCCCG
This sequence comes from Apolygus lucorum, assembly GCA_009739505.2. NCBI lineage: Eukaryota > Metazoa > Arthropoda > Insecta > Hemiptera > Miridae > Apolygus > Apolygus lucorum. Next base: position 65,927,379 of record CM019178.2, read on the forward strand.
GAACTCAGCTAATTGGCTAATTCATGAATTCTTAAAAGGGGGCTGAAATTACAAAGGGCCCGTTCAGCTAGATGATCGCTATGAGCTGTTGGAAATCCCTGGTTCTTCTGCTCTGGCCGGTGATCTGCCACAGTTTCGAAGTTGGATACACTGCTAGTATGGTCAACTTCCCTTTTGTTGCTGCTATTTACTACAAAGAGGGAAAATTCAACAACCAACGGCCCTTCTGCACTGGAACTATAATCACGGACGGATACGTTCTCACCACTGCTGGTTGCATGCATAGGAGAAATCCTGAAAACTCAGAAGAAGAAATGTACGAGTCTGTCGAACAACAACACATTACTGCATGGATTGGCTCTCCGTTTGGTTTTGTGAAAGGGTCCAGGTTGGTTGATGCTCAAATGGTCGTCATCCAAAACTTTTATTTTCCTCAAAAACAAGACCTCACTGCGATATGGAAATCGGATGCTCCACCTTATAACAACTACACTGTTAATAACTTTACTTACTTCTACCTTGATTTCTGCTTATTGAAGACACAGAAGCAAATTATATACAACAACTTCGTTCACGGTATTCCGTTTGATGTCCGGAATGTGACGACTGCAATGACTTTTTGGAATACCACCATCTATAATGATGTAGACACGTCTGGAAATGTGATGCCAGACTGTTATGCTGCTGGATGGGGCGGGTTAAAAGATTTAGAACGTCCTAACTACAATGCACTCTACCGCCTTCGCTACGTCAAAGCCCGGTTCACAGAGAGAATCCACTGTGTGGTTGCGTACTGTGGCAATTGCTCTCTCTGCCATTTGCGCTACTTCAATGAGTCCACCTACGCATGTTTCAGGTAACTGTGTCATAACACAGTGTACGTATCTCAGAGCCATCTCACTATAACAGGGAGTCGGAGTGAGTGTTACACACCGAATTTAAAGTAGGTAACTTTAAAGTAAATGAAGTTTGTCAGGAAGTTTACTGAAGTGCATCGAAGTAGTTCCTTCTGTGATCTGATTCTGTGAATGCATAAAATAACTAGTTCTTTAAATCTACATCCGCTCCAAAAGTCGACATCCGCAAAGCTCACTCCCACCCCATCATTGGCTCCAGCCATTAGCATCCGCTTAAGCATTTCGGACATTACGTATCCATGCCTGACTCACCTCGTCTGCTGGGCTTCTGGTTTATTATTTTCAATAATGAACCTTTGGAATTGACCAAGAAAAAAGTTAACCCTCAAAATTTGTTGGTTTATGTTTCAAGGTACGTAGAATCCAAAAATCGAATACAAATTTGGCCATCCATCCGCCGTACGTGGCACTTTCCTTAGTTACCATGGACCGATTTTGATGAAATTTGATATTTGGGGTCTAGTTGTTCCCCGAAGCTTTTGGTTGATGTAGGTCACTTGTAAGGGTTGAACTTTTCAAAACGCTCTACTTAGCTGTAAGAATTTCGATTTTAAGGTATTGTTTTTTCTTCAATTTAAAATAGTAGTGAATTTTAGAATCGAATGAGACCACCCAGAGCTCTGTAGGATCAACCGTTCGCTCCTTATGAGTACTTAAGGGCTGAACTTATGTCAGAAACACTAGTGTGAATCGCAAATGAATTCAAATTTTATCTGACCAGAATGCGATCGCTGTTGGTTTCTTCGAGTTGTACTCAGTTTTGCGTCCTTAGCAACCAGTAATCAAATTTCCTCATGGAGGCACTCACAACTTCCTATTTTTCTCGAATTGAACGTGAAACCTTTATGTCCTCCAAATAAACTTGATTGTGAAGCGATAATATGTTTGTTAGGTATTTGCAGCCGAGTGATCTGTACAGAAAAATAATAAACCTTTGTGTATTCATTTGCAGCGTTTTTGAATACTCAATCGCATGCTCCATAGTAGATACAGCAAAACTTATGTAACAAGGTTTGCTGCTGGAGTTAGTTCAGAAAATACCTGTTTCAGTTCTTATATGACTGGAGATACTTGTGAAGAAGACGAAGGCGCGCCTTTGTTCTGCCCTTGGTTCGGCTACAAGAATAAACAGGGTTTAGGTTGGGGCGCCATGTTGGGACTGTTGAGCGGGAAAATGGGCTCTTGCCTAGAAACCAAGCTTCCGTCAATGTATAACGTAATCTGGTTGGCTTATCCTTTCTTCTCACGTATTACGAATTTCCTTTGGCCGCCACCAGGACACGAGTGGCTTATTCCTCGGCGCGACAATGAAAACGATTACGAACAAGAACTGGATTAACTTCTTATGAACAAATTACTCAAGATTTGGCAAGACTAATCATTGAAGATGATGATATCTTCTCCCTCTATTTTATCACTGTTTATTAACTTGAAAATATAATTATTTTGGATTGAAGAAATTATATTTCTGGCACTAAGATATAAGTTAGGCTATCTGTTCATTAGCCTCGGATTTACCAGCTTTCCAATCTGTCGCTTGTTGTGGATATATGTTAAGTGGGGATGCATCATGAAGGCTCTATGGCACACATTTGGGCGATGGGTCCAGCAAAGCATTGGACAGTTTCTGATGCGCACTCCTTGGAGCTTCACTAAAAACACGTCCAGTTCGAAAATGCCTTTCTTGCGATCATTTTTCTGATTAATGAATAGGTTGATTCACTACTTCCTTTATCGGCATTAGATCTCAATGTGACGAAGGTTTCAGTCGAGTTTTCGTTCACTCGCAGTCCAACATTTACATTCTGTATTCAAAATGGAGATTTATTCAATTCGGTGTCACTCCAATAGGAGGAAGGTTTAGAGTCTACTATACCCTATAACCTGGACTAGAACTTTGCCATCTGTTTTGCAAACTCATTGATGGAATCTTTTCATGTATGGTTTTAGATGGTTGCTTCATCAACCTTAGTTTGTTTCAATATTAGTAATAGTAGGGTGGGTCCCACATGAAAATAGATGTTGATGAAACTAGCTGGGAACCATCTCTAGGTAAACCCGCATCTGACAAGGCCAACTAAATTGATTTTGTGCAGTTATGTTGGAACAAGGATTGTCCACAGAGAGAGAGAGACAAATATTTATTTGAAAAAATATTTCACCGCTGCAATCGATTTACACATCAGTACTTTGAACACTTGGCAGCCATATCCTTCTGGCAGCTTGGTTTCCGGGTCCAAGTCTGACCCCGACGCTTCTTCTCCCCATGGGGTTTGAGTTCAGCTCCAAGTCCCATAGGACCTACTTGCTCAAGCCTGGTACGTCTTTTACTGGCCGAAGCCTTGAATTGAGACCAGATAAATTTTCCTTTCATCAGGACTCGGGAGGTCATCTTCTCTACGATGAACAATGGGTTGCCTGCTTGCACCAGATCCTTGGCTGACCATATCCGAGCCAGGTAATCGTTGTCCTGCTGCAGCCTCTAATATATTTCTGAATTTTGGCATCATTGATGTCTTCAAGTGTTCTCCCTCCTGAGCCAGAGATCATTAAATTCAATTCAATTCAATTATTTCCTGTTACTCCTAAGAGGAGCATATGGCCGTTATGAAGCTTCGCCATCCTTCCCGATTTGTTGCCAAAGCCTTGACCTCCAGCCACGTCCTCCCAACCCTTCCAGCCTCGGCCTCCACAGACCGCCTCCATGATGCTCGTGGTTGTCCTCTTCTTCTAGTTCCTTGAGGATTCCAATCCAGTGCCCTCTTCTCAATGGACGCTTCATCCTTGCGGGGTGTGTGGCCGATCCACTTCCATTTCCGCTGCTTAATCTCTAAAGAGATTGGTCTTTGACTTGTTCTTTCAAGCAGTTGTTCGTTGGAAATTATGTCTGGCCAAAACACCCCTAGGATCCGTCTCAGACATCGATTGATGAAGACCTGCAACTTCTGAGTTAGCGAGCTTGTGACTTTCCAGGTCTCACAGCTGTAGAGGAGGACCGATTTCACATTTGTATTAAAGAGTCGCAGCTTCGTTCCAAGTGAAACATTTCTGTTTCTCCAAAGCGGATATAGCTGGACGAAAGCGCCATTAGCTTTTCTAATACGGCTCTTTACATCTTCTTCGGCCCCTCCCCTTGCGTCCACGATGCTACCAAGGTACTGGAATGCTTCGACCTGCTCAATCACCTCTCCGTTCACCTCAAGGTCATCCGTCAGTGTCACGTTGACTCGGATTTCTTTTGTCTTCTGCACATTGATTTTCAGACCAGCCATGTGCGCTAACTCCGAGAGCTTCTCAAGCTTGGAATTCATATCACATAGCCGTTGTGACAGCATGCAAATATCATCAGCGTAATCCAAGTCCCCAAGCCGCTCCGTCAAGCCCCACTGAATACCTCTCTTTCGACCCCCAAGGGCTTTTCTCATCAAGAGATCCAGCACCAATGAAAAGAGAGTTGGGGAGAGCACGCAGTCCTGTCGACAGCCAGCGCTGACTGGTATCGATGGGGACAGTGCACCACCATGGATGACCTGACAAGTGGATCCATTATACATTTGCTGCACAAGCCGCAGAATCTTCTCAGGAATCCCGTAAGCCTCAAGAGACATCCACATTACCTCTCGTTTTATTGAATCAAACGCCTTTTGAAAATCGATGAAGAGGGCATACAGTGGGCATTCTGTGCTTTGTTCCAGGAGAATACGGAGTGTATTGATGAGATCAACACAGCTCCTGTGCTTCCTGAAACCAGCCTGCTCTTTGCGAAGGAGACTTTCAACGTGATCCTTAATTCTCTCGAGTATTATCTTGGAAAAAATCTTACTGGTCACCGTGAGAAGTGTTATGCCCCGCCAGTTGTCACAGCTTGTCAGGTCACCCTTTTTGGGCAATTTAATTATGAGGCCTTTTTTCCACTCCAGGGATTACTTCCTCGGTCCAAATTCTTAGAATGGTAGGATAGAGCAGCTTTGTTGTCGTCTCGCAATCAACTTTGAGGGCTTCTGGGGGTATATTGTCAATGCCTGCGGACTTTCCATTTTTGAGCTCACTTACCGCTTTTCTGATTTCCTCTTCTGAAGGAGGCTCATTGCTTATGTGATTAGTGGAGGGTGGAATGATCCTTCCAACCCCAGAAAAGAGATCCTCCAGCCTGTTTTCATCCTGATCTGGATTCAACACTTCGTTGAAGTGCTCTTTCCATCTTTCAAGTTGAAGTTCAGGGGAAGTGAGCAATTCTCCTCTTTTGCACTTAACAGGTCGACTCTGGGCAAAACCTCTCTTAGATAACTGCTTGGTGATGTTATACAGAGTCTTGGAATCTCCTCTTCTCGCTGCTTCCTCTGCTTTGATTGAATCAAAGCAGAGGAACCAGAGATCATTGAGACATCAATAATGAAGGCTCCTCTTGTCGTTACCCCCAAGAAATTAGAACGATAACCTCGGCGTTCTAGATTGAAGTGCTGCTCAAGCTGTTGTTAGTTCCCAGGATCCGTTCCGGCCCTATTGGCAGGGACTCGGATCCTCTTTAGGCAAGGCGATCAGCAGTTTCATTACCCTTATGACCTTCATGTCCGGGAATCCAGGGAAGGGTGACCTGATTGTGGGCCACAGTTTTGAGGGTACTTAAGCATTCCCAGACCAGCTTCAAACTTATAGTGGTTGAAGCAATGGCCTTCAGGGCAGCCTATTATTAGTGGTCTCTGTCATTGATAGCCACCTTAAAAGGCATATCAAAGTTTTGTTCTTTATATCATAATATCAGTGATTGTCAGAGCCTTCATCTTTCTCAAGAATTTTGTGGTGGCTGACCCTGGATCCTGTTTTAATTATCACAGCCGCAGCAGCCTTGATGACTTTGTACATCGTTTTGACATTGTAAGCTCAGATAAAATTGGTAGGTAAATATTCGAACCACTTCACTTTTAAATACTCTGAAGTATCTGCAATGCCTGCATACCAGTCATGTGTTAATGATAAATTATTTTTTATCATAACCAATGATAACCCACCAGTGAGGTGAATCAAAAGTTTTTTGTTCATCGCGAAGAAAGCCCGCAGTATTTTTCTGACATTTTGTTCCAAGTGGTTTTATTCATCTCAATAACTGGTAAGTGATTACTCATGGTACCTTCCAACTTCCTCCCCAATTTGTTGACATTTGAAGGGTGGTTAAGGTAACTGGAAAATGTTGATACACCATTTACTGACACAATACTTCTGTTCTTTTTTCTTTTCTGTCTGGAATCAATTTACGATATTCATGAAATCAGTCCGTTATGTGTGGATGTATGTATGTTATCAGTCCGGTTTGTGTGCAAATGTGCGCAACTCTGGACCGATAGGATCGATTATGGTGGACATTCTTGCACCGTGCTCATTTCTCTCTTTATTGAGGAATCCTGACGTCCCAGAGAATCGGTGAAACCTGTCCTGAACCAATTACTTCGAACAGCAGATCCAAACTTTGTTAAATTCGGTAAGTTGTGAAGATTATTGAATCGCTGGTTTGGAAATAACAAATTATACGGACTCCCAAAATAGATAGAAGTATGAAATCTAAGTACAATCCCATTATGATACAATCTCTTGTCACTTTAATTACAGACAATAAGTCTAGAAAACCCAGTCACTAGTGCAGTTCAATGTGTTGTCAATGTTCTTGGTGTACCCACATTCCAGTCCCCTAAGGTATTAGGGTAGATGCACCAGTAGTAGACACTCCTAATAAAAAATTTTCGTTTTTCTGGCTGCAATGCGTTAATTTTTATTGTATTGGTTTTCTGTCAATTTATTTTACTAAAATAACTCTTCCTTTACGTAAATACCTTTTTAAATGTCACTGTAAGTTTATATTAAAACGTTTTTTCGTTAATCTTCGGAGACAGGTTTTTGCACCAGTAGATGACACCAGTTTGCCTGAAGTAGACAGGGTTTTACACCACTAGTAGACAGTTCACTAAAATAGATAGTAGGTACCTATTTTAGACAAAACAAACTACTTAGGCAGGTACCATTTATTAAAAACTAAAACAACGCGTCATGGTGCTAACTACTATGGTTGTTAGGTAACTTTAATCACAGCTTCTCAAGTATGGTAAATGTAAAAATGAATTGTAGAAGCTAAAAGGAGAAAAAAATGAAAATTTATTGTACTACTGCTATGAGCGCTTTCGGTTTATTGTTTTCACTAATGGACCTTTGGAATCGACAAAAAAAAAAGTTAGCACCCCTCAAAATTTGTTGGTTTACGTTTCAAGGTACGTAGAATCCAAAAATCGAATAAAAATTTGGCCGTCCGTACGCGACACTTTCCCCACTTAGCATGGACCGATTTTGATGAAATTTGGTATGTAGGCTCCATTTGGGGTCTAGCTGTGCCCCGAAGATTTTGGTTGATGTAAGTCACTTCTAAGGGTCAAACAATTAATTTTGAAAATTTAAAAACGCCCTAACTCAAAAAATTTTGATATAAAGGTATTGTTTTTTCATCAATTTAAGATGGTATAGAATTTTTTTAATTTTTTGAGACCACGCGGAGCTCTGTAGGACAAAACGTTCGCTCCCTACGAGAATTTAGGGGTTGGACGTTCGATAAATCAGAAACGCGAGTGCGAATCGCAAATGAGGCCTAATCTCCGTTCAAATTTTAGCGTTCATAATTTGCAGCGTTTTCCGAATAATTCCACATTTTCCCCTTCACAGGTGGCATGGCTGTGCTTCTGTAAACAACGTTAAACATGAGTCAAAGCACCAGAACCTACACAATAAATTTCTTCCTTAGGTAGCTAACATCACAATTTTCTGGTTCCAGTAGTAGACACTCCTGTCTACTAGTAGAAGACACCCCTGTCTACTACTGGAACCAGTCATTTCCCGGCAAAAACTCAAGCATCCTCGTGTTCACAATTTGAATACGAATAAGTTTTCATAAATTTCTAAAAAGCAGAGAAAAAACCAGTAGTAGACACGAATGTCTACTACTGGAAAGGACGCGTTATCAATGACCCAATGGTAGACAGTCTCTGTTTGAACGAAATTATACAATATTAACCAAAATAAACATCGCAACTGTGGAGGAAATACATGTAATAGCACGTAAAAATCAAATTGGTGCAGATTATATGTAAAAACTGATTAAGAACTTCATAAAACCAAACTAGGTAACCTCCTTAGCAGATGTGGCAATAACAGCACCTCAAACTGAGCCGCGTTAACAAATGCTCTATTATTCTTTTATGGCTGACTTGATGATCAATGTCTTTCTGGTGGGAACGCAGCAGATGATATTTTTTAAATTGGTGCCAATTACAAACCTTTTTGATGAGCTGGGTTCTTATTTTTTTCAAGTTAAAGTTCAAGTGTCTACTTTTGGTGCAGTGTCTACTACTGGTACATTTACCCTATGTTTGTGTATTATACTCCCCCAAACCATTTTTTATGGAACTCTTAACCGTCATATTTCTGAATTCTTATACAGCTCCACTCACCAGCCTGATCAGCTTGATATCCGCAATGAACTGTCTTCTGACCTTTGCTCTTCTCCTCTGGCCAGTGTTTTGCAATGGTTTCGAAGTTGGATACACCGCTAGTATGGTCAACTTCCCGTTTGTTGCCGCTTTATACTACAAAGAGGGAGTATTCACTGACAACCGCCCCTTCTGCACTGGAACTATCATCACGGACCAATACATTCTCACTACCGCTGGTTGCATGTGGAGACCAAATCCCGAAATCTCTAAAATTAAAATGTATGAGAACATCAGAGACGTATCTGCGTGGGTCGGCTCTTCATTTGGTTACGTTAAAGGGTCCCGGTTGATAGACGCTCAAATGTTGAAAATGGACAACTCGTATTTCCCTCTGAAGGAAGATCTTCAAAAAATATGGGGATCCGATTCTCCAGCTACTAATAACTACGATATTAGTGGGTTCACTTATTTCTATCTCGATTTCTGCCTCCTGAAGACAAGTTCGAGGATCAATTTCAACAGTTATGTGCACGCTATCCCATTCGACGTACAGAACTTGACTGCTGCCATGCGTTTCTGGAATGATACCATCGGAGGAGAAGATTTTTATGGAACTGTGGTGTCTGATTGTTACGTTGCGGGATGGGGTGGGTTCAAAGGCGAACGAGCCAACAAACTCTACCGTCTCCGATATGTCAAAGCCCGATACACAGAAAGAATTCATTGTGTAATTGCGTACTGCGGAAATTGCAGTCTTTGCCATCAGCGCTTCTTCAATGAATCTACGTACACATGTTTCAGGTAAATCAAATCTTATTGAGGCAATCGTAATCAGGTACCTACGTAGATCTAATGTGCACTTCTAAACCACTGAGTTTACTTGTGAGAAATAAAAACGCTGCAAATTATTACACAAAGGTTTATTATTGCTTCCTCACTACCGAAGGTAGGGAAGCTTTGTATTCGTGAAAGAAGTGAAAAAAAAATGTCCTCCAAAATCAAAATTTCCACTTGCTTTTTGTGTTTTAGAGCTTCCCGAACAATTTTGGTTCCGTGTCTGTCGGTCTGTCTGTGGTCAATCCTTGTCCCGGGCAAAACTATACTAACCTGTGGTCCAATTTTGATGAAATTTTCAGGGATTGTGCGGGTTAGGTCCTAGACGGTCCCCTATCAATTTCAGCACCTTCGGACCAATAGGAGCGAGCGCGCATGCGCAAACGTGAATTTCCTGGAACCTCGGTTTCTAATGAACCGATTTGGCTCAAATTTGGAGGTTAGTTAGGGACTAACTTCTAAGAGACACCCTATAAGTTTCTATCAAATTGGTCAAGCAATAGCCGCTGCGCATGCGCGAACTTTAAATTTATTGTTACAACCAAAACTCCGCAACTATTCAACCAATTTACCAACATTAATACCTGCAACCCTATCCCGCATATTATCGCCAATATTTTGGTATTCAATAACTCTTTGAATCATAATTTTTTCCCAACTGATTCTATACGTCCATGTTACAATGAGTGAGGAAGCTATACTGCCCACCCAACTTGGCAGACGTTTTTTTCTATACAGACCGCTTGTTCTCAAAGAACACAGATTTATCTCTACCTACCAACCCGTTATTTTCGCTTCACAATCAAGTTTATTTAGGAAAATAGACGCTTCACTCTAAATTTGAAAAAAAATATGGGGTTGTGGGAGCCATTATTAGGAAATTTGATTACTGGTTGCTAAGGACGCAAAACTGAGTGCAACTCGAAGAAACCAACAGCGATCGGATTTTGGTCAGCTAAAATTTGAACGGAGATTAGGCCTATTTTGCGATTCACACTCGTGTTTCTGATTTATCGTAACAGGAGGTCCTACAGAGCTCTGGATGGTCTCATTCGATTCTAAAAATTCAATACTATTTTAAATGGATGAAAAAACAATACGTTTATATCGAAAGTTTTTAGCTAGGGCGTTTTCAACCAAAAGCTACGGGGCACAACGGAGCCTTTATTCAAATTTCATCAGAATCGATCCATGGTAACTACAGAAAGTTTTCATGCAGTTACGATGCTGCGGACGCATGGCCAACATATTTATTCGATTTTTGGATTACATACGTACCTACCTTGAAACGTAAACCAACAAATTTTGAAGGGGGGTGAACATTTTGGTTTATATTTTCAATAATGAACCTTTGGAATCGACCAATAAAACAAATTTTTTAACCCCCATCCCCCCTCTAAATTTGTTGGTTTACGTTTCAAATTACGAAGAATCAAAAATCGAATAAAAACTGCAAATTATTACACAATGGTTTATTATTTTTCTATATAGATCACTCGTCTGCAAAGCCACCAACCATCCAACATGAAGAAAAACATCGATCGCATTTCGGTCAGCTTTAATTTGAACGGAGATTAGGCCTCTTTTGCGATTCACACTCGTGTTTCTGATTTATCGTGCGTCCAAACTTTAAATTCTCGTAGTGAGCAAACGGTTTGTCCTACAGAGCTCCGGGTAGTCTCAAAAAATTCTAAAAATTCTATAGAATCTTAAATTGAAGGAAAAACAATACCTTTATATCGAAATTTTTTGAGTTAGGGCGTTTTCAAAATTTCAAAATTGATTTTGGAACCCTTAGAAGTGACCTACATCAACCAAAATCTTCGGGGCACAACTAGACCCCAAATGGAGCCTACATACCAAATTTCATCAAAATCGGTCAATGCAAAAGTGCCGCGTACGGCGGACGGACGGCCAAATTTTTATTCGATTTTTGGATTCTACGTACCTTGAAACGTAAACCATCAAATTTTGAGGGGGTGTTAAAAAATTGTTTTTCTTGGTCGATTCCAAAGGTTCATTATTGAAAATAATAAACCAAAATTTGGCCGTCCGTACGCCGTACGCGGCACTTTTGCCACTTAGCATTGACCGATTTTGATGAAATTTGGTATGTAGGCTCCATTTGGGGTCTAGTTGTGCCCCGAAGCTTTTGGTTGAGGTAGGTCACTTCTAAGGGTTCCAAAATCAATTTTGAAATTTTGAAAACGCCCTAATTCAAAAAATTTTGATATAAAGGTATTGTTTTTCCTTCAATTTAAGATTCTATAGAATTTTTAGAATTTTTTGAGACCACGCGGAGCTCTGTAGGACAAACCGTTCGCTTCCTACGAAAATTTAAGGGTTGGACTTACGATAAATCAGCAACACGAGTGTGAATCGCAAAAGAGCCGAATCTCCGTTCAAATTAGAGCTGATCGAAATGTAATCGATAGTTGGTGATTTTGATTTTTTTAAAATTTTTTTTGATTTTTTTTGATTTTTTTTTTTTTTTTTCTTTCATATTGGATGGTTGGTGATTTTGTAGACGAGTGATCTATAGAAAAATAATAAACCATTGTGTAATAATTTGCAGCGTTTTATTCGATTTTTGGATTTTCTGGGAGATTTTCTGGGGTGTGGTGAAACACAATAGCTAACTTCTATCTAAGTTCTACCACGCTTACGTCACAATTGAAGATTCTCACTTTCTGGGGTAAAGTTAACCCCGTTGGGGTAAAGTTTGACGGTTTTACCGTACCTTGAAACGTAAACCATCAAATTTTGAGGGGGTGTTGAAAAAAAAATTGTCTTGGTCGGTAGCGGAAGCATTGTTTTTACTTTTCAAGGTTGAAAAAAATACTTCTCCAAAATCAATTATGCGGATTGGAATGTAGATGATGATCCCCTATGAAAACCATCACCCCCGCACTGAAAGTAGCCTCTGCCCATGCACTAACGTGAATTTTCTTGTAATACCCATAACTCCTACATTTTTTATCAACATTTGACGAATTTTTCAGGGATTATAGGAATTGGAGTGTAGATGATCCCCTAAAGAAAACCACGAACCCTGAAAAAAAAAACACAAAAAAAAAACCTGAATTCGGGCGTAAACAATCACAGAAAACTGGTAATTGAATCTCGTAGACTAAAACCTACAGGGATCTAATTACTCAACACTTAATCATTACATAATGATCAAGACGCGACGCGCAAGGGAATGAAAATGAAATGTGAAATTCGTACGTGAGAAAATACGTTTCTTCGGTTTACATTGAGAAGAGATTCAAAGAGAGTGCATCTCCTGCAGGAACCAAACCTGCTAGATGTAAGTGAACGCACTGATGAGTGACGAGCGAGTAACGGCCATGGAGGAACTATCTCGTATCATGTCCACTATTTCAATCTAGTTTTAGGATATCATACTTCTAAGTTAAACCTTCCTCATTTTGAATTGAACGTTTTTGCTTCCGAGTTTACCAGGATTGCGGAAGCATTGTTTTCACTTTTCAAGACCGAAAAAAGCTCTCCGAAATCAAAATTTCCATTCTCGTTTTCCGTTTTAGTCCTTCCTGAACAATTTCGGTACGTTTATGTCATGAAATCCCTGTAACGGGCAGAACTATATCGAAGTTATTGTCCGATTCCAATGAAATATTCAGGGATTGTTCAGATTGGCGTGTAGATCTTCTAGGGTAAGGGCACCAGTTATAGACACTACAACCGAAACCTTCGGGTGATTTCATGATTACTTGTTCGTGTTAAGATTTTTTCTACTTTTTCTTGTTGTGTCATGTTGATCTGGGTCTATTGAATGAATTATGTTCACAAATTTCCTTAAAAGATTAGAATTTACAATTTTTCCACCGAAATTCGAAAGTGAGTTTTGTTACCACTTATTGACATGCAAAATCCAGTTTACGACACACGAAGGAACCAGTTATTGACACGACATTGAACATTGAAAATGGGTAACTTTATTTATAATATAATAAATTATAGAAATTGGTCACTGAGATTAAGACTAGTTATATATAAAATTCAACTTAATATTTTCTCAAGTCAATTGGTATAAAATCTGAGGATTAAACTCGCTTCCGAACTTCGCTTTCGTCTCCATTGAATACTCTTTTAGGATCTTCCAATATCTCAAACAACGACTGCTCTCTCAAGTAGTCTTCTGTTCTTAGATCCATCCCTTAAATTCATCTCCTGTAACCGCAGTTACAAGGATTTTACGTATGCGCGTGCGCAGAGGCTTCTGTATATTTTAAGGCCTTGATTTTCATTGGGGACCATCTACAACCTAATCCGCATAATCCCTGAAAATTTCATCGAAATCGGATGTAAAATGTGGAAGTTATGGCCGTTACAAGGAATTCACGTTTACGCATGCGCAGTCGCTTCTATCAGTCCGAGGATAATGATTTTCATAGGGGACCGTCTACACACCAACCCGCACAATCCCTGAAAATTTCATAGAAATCGGGTAATAACTTCGTATAGTTATGCGCGTTACAAGGATTTCATGACAGACAGACAGACACGGAACCAAAATTGTTCAAAAAGGTCCAAAACGCGAGTGAAAATTTTGAATTTTGGAGAACTTTTTTTTTCGTCCTTGAAAAGTGAAAACAAAGCTTCCGCTACCTTGGTAGACTCGGAAGCAAAATGAGCGAACTCAATAGCTTGGTGCCAAACTTTTCCTGTAGGTACCTAACAACAGATTTAAGAAATATAATTTTAATTTTACTGCGATTTTAGTTCTAAGTTTTTTTCAGTACCTAGGTATGTCAATAATTGGTATTTCCTGCTGTCTATATATGGAGTGGAATCCTCCAGTTATCGACTACAAATTCAACCTATTATTGACACCCCCTGTCGATTACTGGATCCCATCATAATTTTGTTACAATTTCAACACCTTTCGCTTTCAAATGGAAAACTGTGTTTAATTCGCTGAAAAACAAAGATTTCAACAAAAATCCAGTTATAGACACTGGTGTCAATAACTGGGCAAGTTGATGTATCCGAGATCCAGTTATCGACACCCTCCAAAACTCTTTGGTTTAGTTATTTTTCTGCCAAATACGCTATGTCTTCCTCTCCATGTTTTTCGATTTCTAAAGCATGCCCTGAAATAAAAACTTAAAACTCTCAACGTACTAAATACTGATACTGCTTTGTGACACCAGTTGCTGGAAAATGGGAAGAGCAGCTAGTTGCTCTCATATTTTAAGAGTAGCAGGACTGCAGTCTTCATTAAACTTTTGATTATGGTTATGGTTAATAACCCATTCTTCATAGTCTATTACACAACTGTTTCAGTTCATACATGACTGGAGACACTTGTATGGAAGACGAAGGCGCGCCCTTGTTCTGCCCTTGGTTTGGCTACAAGAATCAAAAGGGTTTAGGTTGGGGCGCCATGTTGGCGTTGTTGAGCGGGAAAATGGGCGCCTGCATGAAAACCGAGCTGCCGTCAATGTACAACGTCATCTGGATGGCGTATCCCTTTTTTACGCGCGTCATGAAATTCATTTGGCCGCCACCAGGACACGAGTGGATCGTACCTCGGGGTTCAGAAGACGACGATTACGAACAAGAGCTGAATTAGCTGGAACGTTTTGACTCAAGATTTGTCAGGAGTAACCAATGATGATGGCAGGACATTTCCGTCTTTCATCAGTTTTCATACTTTCGAATAAATCTGTGGAGGTTTTAAACATGTTTAGGCACAATCTATGTTTATTTTGTTTAAATGTCAACTTAACAATGAGGTGTCTTAGTGTTGATAATTCTACTGAAGAGTAGAACATGTATTTAGAGTTATTCAAAACACTGCAAATTATTACACAAAGGTTTATTATTTTTCTGTACATAGATCATCTGTCTGTGTAAACGCTAGAGATGGGTCGCTCATTAAAGATCCGGCTCTTTGAGCCGGCTCTTTCAGAAGAGCGAGTGAACCACGGGTCAGCAAAAATGAACCGCGGCTCTTCGGATCTTTTGAGCTCAGGGCTAGTAGTGTTCGGTGAAGATCGGTTCTTCAAAAGAGCGAGTGAACTGCGGATCAGTAAAAATGACAAATGAATCGCGGTTCTTCGATCTTTGGATCTCTTGAGATCCAGTAAAATAAATGAATGGCGGCTCTTCGATCTTCGGTTTTTTTGAGAACGGCGGCTCTTCGTTCTTCTTTTGAGAAAAACGTGTTCGGGAAAATTTAGGACCTCCTTTTCGTCAGCTCACTGTTGCCAACCCGTACGATAATTCCGAGGGAAAATACGATAGAAGTCGATCAAACAATACAATTTTGCGGAATTGTATCGTACCACCACATGCATTATTGTATTTTTGGTCGTAAACTTTACCGTATTTTTCCAGTGTTTTCTGTGACCCACTTTCTTATTCTTTCCGTTGTTTTTTCTCCCTGTTTGATTTTTACATCATGATTTTTTGTGAGGAGCTTTCTGATACAAGTTCAAAAGGCAAGCAAAAGCACATCCTTATCTTACCATTATTATCAATATTGAAGCTTACGTACTTATTGGTTCGTTTATTCTCTTTCAACTTGGTTACCTTAATGTTCTTTGTTGAATAACATGATATAACATCAAAATGTTATATTATAAAAATGTTATAGGTACCTACTAAGAATTTTTATTTTTTAATTGTGGTTTGTCATTAGAGGCATAAAAAAATGCAGATTTCATATAAATAAATATTTTTACCAAAAAACTGTATTTTTAAGTTTTACTTATTCATTGCTTTAATCGTGTTCATTTATTGTTTTTCGTTGATTTTTTGAAGGATTTGTTGAGCATCTTTATTGAACAACAGCGCTTTTTGGGTTATTATTTCCAATAATGAACCATTGGAATCGAGCAACAGAGAAATTATTCCCTCTCGCCCTCAAAATTTCGTGGTTTAGGATTCAAGGTAGTGTAGAATCGAATAAACATTTTCAGGCAGAACTAAAATAAACCGTTGTGTAACAATTTGTAGCGTTTTTCATCGTATTTTCATCTCTACAATAAATACGAGCTCAAAAGAGCCAAAAAGAGCCACTGATCCGTCGAAAAGATCCGGATCTTTTGAATGAGCGGAGCGCTCAGAGCCGTTCTTCTTGGTGAACCGTTTTGCCCATCTCTAGTAAACGCTGCTTTTCCATTAATACTACCTACCTACTTGCAATAACATCTGAGAGTTGTGTGTGCCTTCATTACGAAATTTGATTCTTGGTTAAGGATGGACAACTGAGTACAACACAAAACTCTGTTCAATGAACCATGAGATTATTCCGATATCCTTCAGTTACCAGCCTTTAGCGGTTCACACTCTGTGTTTCGTTTTTTGTTGTAATTTTGAAATCTAATAGGGAGCAAAATATTATTCCTATAGAGCTCAGGGCGGGGATTTGGTGGCCAAATGTAATTTCGAATGCGGATCTTTGAAGAGCCACTGACCAGCTTCCTATCGGTGAAGAGGTGAAAATGAGGAAATGGAGTTGGGTAGGCCACACACTGCGAAAGCCCGATGAAGCTTTAGAAAAGGTGGCTTTGCAGTGGAATCCTCAGGGAGAGGGGCGACGAAGAGGACGGCACAGGGAGACCTGGAGAAGATCTGCCGAGAGAGAATTGCGCCAGGTTGGCAAAAACTGGAGTGAAGTAAGAAGGATCGCTGCCAGCTGAGAGGATTGGAGAAATTTTGTTTCTGCCCTATGCTCCAACAGGAGTTAAAGGACATAAGAAGAAGAAGAAGAAGAGCTCAGGGCAGTCTCATTTAATTCTAAAAATTCAAATTATTTTAGGTTGGAGAAAAACCAATATCTGGTTCTTTCCAATGATCAGCAAGTTTTGGATTGAAATGTCTATTGGTCTACCACAGAAACTTTGCATCCGTGTGGCGCCCCCTAGGCGGCGGATCCGCGAACTATAACGATCGAGTCAACCTTCCATGGTGAAACCTTGACACAGAAATTGGAGCTGAGAGAAATTTGATGTTCGTGTAGTGCCAGGAAATTTCAATATCGGAAATGCACGAACTTCAATCTGCAATAGGAGGGAAATCGTGTCACTTTTGAGAGGAGAAATTCCCGAAAAATTATCGTACGCGCGGGAATCTGCTTGATGATAAGAGATAATTAGTTCTATGTTCCTTAGAAGATTATATAACCTACTAAATTTTGACGATTGTTCTGTACTTATCGTATGATAACAATAAAAAAAGATATTGATTGATTGAAGAATTTGCCAAAGGGATGCAAAGTTTATGTGACAGACCTATAGTCTGCTTAAATTTCCCAGAGGCTTCCCCCGCTATCGCGCCTTACTTTGCCATTCCCCTTTGCACTTCTTCTTTGATTTCAGTCCGGCTTACAATATTTGTCCGGAGAAGCAGTCCTGTGGGGTTCAGAACTGGAAACGCCCATTTTTGCCTCCAGAACTGCAAGTTCGTTGACCGGAGAAGGAGTCCAGAACCGTTCAGAACTGGTTCAAGTGGTTCTAGATTTTTGTCAGAACTTGTAGATCGAGACAAGCGCAGTAAAATTTTATTCTTTGTTGGTCGACTCGACTGAGGTTCGAAAAAAAGGGGAAAACGTTGGTTCTACTTTTATAATTATTGCGACAGTTTCGCTGGCAACCTCTCCGGAATGAGGAATTTCACCGATTTCTGTTTGCATTTTTCCTGAATAGTTAATGGTGTGGGATAGATGAAAATCGGGCTGATTTCGGAAAATAAGTCTTCTGTTATTTTTGGGAGACAGTCAAAATTTTTTATTTCAAAACTAACCGGGAAAACAGACGTGCAGCGGGAACGCTCGCTGATTGGGCTGTTCAGATTGCCGTCTCCTCCCAGTGTTGCCCATTGGGACGACGAAATCGTGTTTTCTAAGAGAAAAGTTATCAAACAAAAACAGGGGAAATTGTTTTCAAATCAAAACAAAAACAACGAAATTGTTTTCGAAAAAAAAGTTATCAAACAAAAAGAAAAAGTTATCAAACAAAAACAGAGGAAACCTAATTTTCCCCATCTTGCTTTTTCTATTTTTTTCTTCAGTTTTTCGATTTCGAACTTTACTGTTTCATGAAATTTTGCACCTGGGGACTATGGATTTCTCGATCTCAGCGCTTCAAGCGGCCATAAATGAACTATTCCAGCATGACGTAATTTTCCCGGTTTTTTTTAAACATTCTTATTTTCTACACTGTTTTGTTTATTCGTAAATTAGGAAGTTCGAGCAGAAAGTTTGCCTTAGGGGGTTTTTCGAGGTGCTGAATCCGATTTTGGGGTCAAAAATAGGAAATTCCGACATGGTGAAATTCCTCATCTTCAGGCTAAAACATTAATTTAAAAAAGTATAGTCGATAACTAAAATAGTGGTATTTGGCACATTAATACGGTCTAAAACATATACTTTAGCTACACTATGAATAAAAATATTTATCATGAATCAGTGTTGTAGTATTGCAGTAATATCGGTTCTTTACCTTGTTACAAAAATTTTACCTGTGGAATCAATCAGAATTTGTGTAGGTGTATGGCAATATTATAGTTCTACGCCGGGCTACCCTCATGGACAGGGGCGGCTACTGATAGGAGCATAGGCGCATGTGCACCCCCAGCCAATTAAAAAAAAAAATTTCAAAGTTCGTTCCTCTTCGTTTGAAGAGTAAGTTGGCAAGTGACAGAAGACTCGATCGTAAGTACTGTGCTAGTTGAATCTACGCGCGAAAACTGTGGCGTGAGCTCCCTCTTTTCTGACCAATCACACCCGTTTGGAGCATCACCTTGCCTCTGCACCATTTCTGGGGAAAGTGACGTCATCTTGACATCTTTCGAGGGAGGCAGGCACGTGAGATTGACCAATCAGAGAGCAGGACATTTTCTCGTCTTGTGCAGAATTGGTTCGTTGCTCCCCCGTCAGAGAGCTCTGCAATCCGGATTTCCTTATAGAAGAAATAAGTAAACAAACAAACCTGATGGGGATTCCGTTTTACGTTTTCGGTTGACTACCATTTCGGTACACACCGTTTTGTTCAAAGTATTGTGATTATTTAGGAGTATTTTAGATACGATGAGTAGTTTACATTAAAGTAAAGTAAACTATTTGCGTTTGTCGATTGTGGAAAAGTGCGAAATTCGAGAAACTGGCCGCCCTTTCCCGTCTCTCCTTGGACTCCAGCAGATGTTGAAATTTAAAAACCGTGCAGATTCGTACCGTAAGTTTTAATGTCGACTATTATAAGGAGGTAGATTGGCTTTGTGGGTGTGAAGTGACTAACTGATAATTTTGCTTTGCTTGAATACTTTTTTCTACCAACCGAAATGAGGTTTGAGTTAAAGACGGCATAAGTGATCTCCCATTTAGCCGAAAAATTGAAAAACGCTTAGGCTGTCTCCCATAAGAACGCTCTGGTAGATTTGCGTATATTGGGTCGTCAAAATATAATGCAACAACTCGACAGTGCACATCACTGGGCTGAAAGCTGAATGTGGGAGCCCGAGAAGCGTTCTGATTGGTGGAGCTCCAGGACGTAGTTATAGCGGAAAGAGGCAGATCGCGTTCACGACCGGTTCTCGATCGTTTGTTCCCAACCTCATCACAACAAGTCACCTTGTTTATCACATATTTTTCTCCTTGGTGCGTAACCGGCCGCATCCAAGTAATTAATTTGATAACATTTAGTTATATTCGCGATATGTACGAAAAAACATAAGCTATACTTAGTAATAAGTAGTTATCATACCAACACTTCACAAACAGTTTACGAGGTGTTAATCATACCTAACTATCATTGTCTCCACCAGTTTTTTACGACCAACCAAGATGCAAAACGGGGTGTGAGTCTGTACAAGGCTATCATGTAATTTCCAATAAAGGCAGAATAGGGAACGCGAAGAAAATAAAATTACTTCATGTTTTTACAGGTACAAGGCGTCCCTTCCTGTCCATTCATTTCAATATTGAATTTTTACTAAAACTTGCAATTCCCATTGAAAACACAAACGGTGGGTACAGCTTTCGTACAAGTACGCAACCACGAGAGACATTTCATGTCTTTGCGCCCCCTTTCCCCTTCATATAAAACCTCGTATTGTACTTTCGTTTGTGGAAATTTGATTGTGCTCGTTGATGGTTGCGATGTAATGTACGTAAACATTCATTTAAACAATCACGCTCATGCCGCAGCTTGTTTGCCACGCACAACGGAGTGTTTTACGTAATACGATTGGGCAATTTAAATGAATCGAATGTAGCTTCCTGCGTTCAACAGGAGAGAAAAAGGCTTTGGAGCTCACTCAGGTGATCAGTGCACAATCAGGCGCCTTCAGCATTCTCCATTGACCCGCCTCTCAAATGTCAGCTTCCTACGTTCAACAGGAGAGGAAATGGCCTTGGAGCTCACTCAGCTGATCAGTGACCACTCAGGCGCCTTCAGCATTCTCCATTGACCCTGCCTCTCAAATGTCAGCTCCCTGCGTTCAACAGGAGAGGAAATGGCCTTGGAGCTCACTCAGCTGATCAGTGACCACTCAGGCGCCTTCAGCATTCTCCATTGACCCTGCCTCTCAAATGTCAGCTCCCTGCGTTCAACAGGAGAGGAAATGGCCTTGGAGCTCACTCAGCTGATCAGTGACCACTCAGGCGCCTTCAGCATTCTCCATTGACCCTGCCTCTCAAATGTCAGCTCCCTGCGTTCAACAGGAGAGGAAATGGCCTTGGAGCTCACTCAGCTGATCAGTGACCACTCAGGCGCCTTCAGCATTCTCCATTGACCCTGCCTCTCAAATGTCAGCTCCCTGCGTTCAACAGGAGAGGAAATGGCCTTGGAGCTCACTCAGCTGATCAGTGACCACTCAGGCGCCTTCAGCATTCTCCATTGACCCTGCCTCTCAAATGTCAGCTCCCTGCGTTCAACAGGAAAGGAAATGGCCTTGGAGCTCACTCAGCCGATCAGTGACCACTCAGGCGCCTTCAGCATTCTCCATTGACCCTGCCTCTCAAATGTCAGCTTCCTGCGTTCAACAGGAGAGGAAATGGCCTTGGAGCTCACTCAGCTGATCAGTGACCACTCAGGCGCCTTCAGCATTCTCCATTGACCCTGCCTCCGTAACGCTTTAAAGGGATCTGTTGGATGAAGATACCTATTTTCCTCTCACGATCATGTTGACATCTCATTTGTTGCTCACATCATACTCGTATGTTAGTGCGCATAATTCATCTTTCCGTATAGGTGCATTCATATTAGGGACCGTGTACCATGATTAATAAATTGAGAGCTTTCTAATGAATGGTGAACGATTTTTGTGGGGTGGAAAATGAGGAAGTTAGTTTTCCCTAGGAACGATTGGTTGTACGTGAAAATCATCAGAAAATTTCCGCGTGACGCTCCCCTCGTTACAATGCCCCGTTACAATGCCTGCGTGACGATTTTTCATTTATGTGCCATAGTAAAGACATAAAATGTCAAAATCGAGCGATTTTCAATAATACACTGGGTTTCAAACGTTTCTATGGGTGGCAGTTGTCGATTCAACATTTGAACAACTCGCGATAGGGACAACATCAATTCCAATGGCAACTTGGGAAATATCCATCGCCTCGAATGGAATTTCCTAGGAATTTTTGCAAATGATGAAACGAAAAGTTATCAATTTCTGGTCATTGGAAAGGATTTAAAAAGAAGCAGTATGAAGAGTGTGCCCTATCCCCCCGCCACTTCCGTAGTAGTTCCTCAATCCTAGCTGAAAGTAGATGGCGCAACTGAGGCAGCCTCAAAAATGCTTGCACACCATTTTAACGTTGGCTTTCTTCTCTGTTAACTTGTCTCCGTTACTCTGTGGTGCACATCGTCATAATCTGATACAGAAAAAAGAGAAAAAAACGAAATGGTTAAGAAAAATAGGTACATTTTTTATCCCGAATCATTGATTGTATCAAGTTCCGTGGTGTTTTCGAGCTAGCCGTGCGTGGGCATGATGAGAGGGAAGATTCTTCGAATCTCGGAGTTTTCAAGGGGCTCGTTAATTTTTCTTCCGAATTGGACGATGTTTTGAATCGTAACGGGCAAATACACATTTCAGCTTTGCAATAAGATGGATGCATTTCTTGGGTTTAGACCTTTGATGATTAAGTATTTCAGAATTTTTGTTAACCACTAGAGAACATGTTTCGTGTCTATTTACTACGTATTTAGAACCGTATGCAATTTTAAGATGAAAAAGTTACTAAGGTTTATCCCATTTGCATATCGTTGAAATTTCTATTTGGCAGAGAAAATCACCTATTTTGTCCCTTCTCCATAGCCTCTCCTGATCTCTGTGCACCCCCTGAGTTTCGGGGCAGGAGCCGCCACTGCTCATGGATACAATTTAATATTTTATTTTTCCTAAATAGCGCCAGTAACTGAAAAACAAACAGTGCAATTAGAGCTAGCTCTACATAAATTTGGAGGGGGGGAGGGGGGACGACGACTTTTCACGCTTATCCATAAGATTACTGACTGATAATTCTCCCGCATCAGTTCTATTTTCTGTGTGACCTCTTTTTTCAACAGTTATTGACTGTTACACATCCTTAATACATTTATTGTCGACCATTTAACGATTTCTGAATCTTCTGATTCTGTCCAAGTGAGAAATTGATAAATTTTCAAGTTTGAGGAAGAAAGATTATACTAATGTACCGTTTTTCTGCCCTTATCGAGAGCTCTCCATGTAGAAATTTAATAAATTTTTTAAATTCTCTGCAGGTCGCCTCCATCTTGTTTGTCCCATCTCAGTTGGTCACTCTCTGCGCCCTCGGTGTTCGCAGCGCCCTCGTCGTGGACGTTGGCTACAACGAGGCTCAAGTGATTCCCGTGTATGAAGGAGTACCGATCCTCAACGCTTGGGAAGCTCAACCTTTGGCAGGCCATGCCATTGAAAAGTAAACAGTTCAATTTTTTAACTGTAGTAGTATGTTCAAATTCGAGGTTCGCAGGCCCCTACAAATGTTATGAGGGCTAATGGCGAGGGGGGACCACTTTTTTTTTTATGGGGACACATATGTCAATTTTCAGTCCGGACGCACAAAAAATTTTTTTTCCATAATTTGTAAATAGACTCAATTCCGGAAATTTCAAAAAAAAATTTCTAAATCCGATGAGTAGAAGTGCTCCAAGTTTGGGTTAAAACCTAGGGAGTCACTAGTGCTGAGGAGCGCTCGGAAGCGCTGTTGAAGGAATGATGCACAGGCTGAGCTAGATCAACGTTTATTAATAATAATAAGTAGGTAATTATTTGAAGGTATAAATTATAACTCTCATTTCAATAAAGACCTGGACCATAAGCGGGATCATCAACTTCTTGTTCTCGCATCTGTTCTTCAAGATGTTTACAAGCTCAGGATCTTCTTTTTCGGGCAAGCTGCGATTCTTTATTGGCTGCTATTTATGCTATTTATGCGAGTTTATGCGAATTTCGATAAACCTGACTGCCCAAACTCGGCCGCGCGTTTTTGATTCAAACCACTCTCCTGTAAAATTACGTTTTTGAGCTTATTTGTTCCTTTTTCTCAGGAACTATTCATCCGATTGGAATCAAATTTTTACAGGATGTTCTCCTAGTATGTACCTATAATTATGATGGAGGGTTTTTCCGAATAACGCCATGGAGCCTAAATATGAGTGTGTGAAAATTCAAAATATCGCTAAAAATGTAAAACCCTCATAACTTTTTTTCTGTGAACTTCATAAAAACTTTGTAAATCATATTTGCTTCACTAAGTATACTGATGGTGCTGTCAAAATTTCAGACCGATAGCTCGAGTATTCTCAGAGAAAAAGGAACATTTATATCAAAAAATCAGGTTTAGAACAGCTCAAGTTTGGAATTGTAACTTTTTTTTGGATGGTCTGAGTGAGTTCAGATTTTTACCATCCAACCGGAATATATTGAGGATTAGTCCCTTAAAGTTTCATCAAAATCGGACGAACCATTGAACAAATATCGCGAAAAAACCAAAATTGCTGCCGTAGCGCGGAAATGACATACGTGTCCCCTTAACTCAAAATACTCACCAAATTACGTACATTGAGTAAAACAGTTTTGTGCAGGAGGAAGGTAAATTAACATTGCGTGTATCATGGCTTATCAACTGGTGTAAATTTGCTTACCCAATGGGACGTCCCCCGGAATGCATGCATTACTTGGCGATATATTTTTAAGGGCGTAAGTCCTTGCAAACGAGTTTCGGGAAATCAAAACAAACGTTTTGTATGCACTTTTATGCATTTCCCAGTCCCAGCAATCGATTTGATAAGTTTTCCAGATTTGTATGCCCCACCTAGGAGTTCCAAATTAGCTAATCTATCCCATGGACTTACGTCCTTTTAAAATAAATCGTGAACTATCTTTTTCACGAATTTTACGAATTGCGGGCTTCCTGAGATTCTATT
The DNA here is from genome assembly GCA_009739505.2 of Apolygus lucorum. Lineage (NCBI taxonomy): Eukaryota > Metazoa > Arthropoda > Insecta > Hemiptera > Miridae > Apolygus > Apolygus lucorum. Next base: position 65,952,024 of record CM019178.2, read on the forward strand.
TACCATTGGCACCCGAGAAGTTGTAAAATAATGGAACACAATTGCTGTAGAAATGAGGGTGTGCACATAGCTTCCTAGTATTCATAACCCCGATTGTATAGATGATCCGATGCATAGTAGCTAATTTCAAAACTACGATCTCTAAGTAACTTACACTACCCTCATAGGGGACCTATGACCTATGGTACTTAACATAACCTTCTCAGGTCGTTAAGCTACGTCCTCTCAACATTTTGCTTTCAGAGCTATGCTTGTGACGTGACTTTCTTAGCGGTCGGTGGGAACATTCGGACATGAACCGAGACCGGCCCATTCACGCTAATGGGGTATTTCAATGGGTCGGAAATTCAGGTTTTTGACCTAAAATTTGGATTCAGCACCATTGAAAACCTGTATACTCCAACGTTTTGCCCAATGTTACAATATCATGTGGTAGAAAAATTAATTAATGAGATCACACGTTTGAAAAAAAACGGGCCTTCCTGAATGCACACACACTTACGCTACAGGGGTGTGCCCAAATTAGCCCTCTGGGCACTCAGCACTAGCAGTTCTGGGAAAGTAATTCATAGTCATGAACGATCATTTTTCAACAGTTTATTGAAGTATTTAAAACCAAATAACCGTCAAAAAAAGTTGAAAACAGTAAATTTTGTCGAATAAATGGAAAAATTGGGCAACTAACATAATTATCTCACAAATGTAGAGTGGAATGTATCGAAATAGTCAATGCACATTTTCTGCTTGAACATCTTGCACATGGCGCATACTCAAGCAGTGCAGTTTATGCACTGCAGTAGTTCTGCACTGCTTGAGTATGCGCCATGTGCAAGATGTTCAAGCAGAAAATGTGCATTGACTATCTCGATATATACGTTTTTGAAGATATATTATATCTTCATTTTCTTCCCCTCCGTATAAAAATGTGGTGATTTATATTATCATTGCATCGGTGACCCTAGATGTAAAAATACATCTTCCAGAAGTCCCTGGATGTCTTCAGGCGACAGCATAGCCTATCAAAAACGTCTGGGCCAATAGGGCATTTCAGTCAATTTTTTTAAATTTTTTTTTCAAAAGAGCATGGGTCAGGAATAACGGTAATCGGGTCTGTTTGTCGAAAAAATGTTTAAAAGAAATTAGGGAATCTAATGAAAGTTGAAGATTTGAATGATGTGACGTAGTAAGTTGTTGTGACGTATTAACTTGCTGACCTTGGATCGAGACATTCCACTAATCCCGTGCGGTCTCGAACGCCTCGTGGCCTTGGATACTACAAAATACTACGCACACACGCCCACGGCGTAGTGTGTGTGCGTTCATGGAGGGCCGCCTTTTTTCAAACTCTTTATTTAATTTTTCTACCACATGTTACAGTATCAATGGACAAAAAGTTGGAGTATAGAGTTTTCAATTGTGCTGAATCCAAATTTGAGGTCAAAAACCTGAATTTCCGACCCACCGAAATACCCCATTCCGCCTGAACCGTAGTTGAGAAACTTTAGAACTCCTCTATGACAATATCCTCCCTTTTTGGGTAGATGCGTCTATCCCCAAGGAAAATACCGCCCATCACCATTTCTTGTTTCTTGTGCCAATGCGGGAAGCTGCGTGTACACTTCCGGCAATTGCTTCCAGTAAGAGGGGTTTTGAGGGAAAACCATAAACCTCCGAGGATTGAAATATCCACCAAACATTTAAATTCTTCAACAGAAATTGGCGGATATTTCGAATTTATTTCAACTGAGTTCGGTTCGTATACTTTATTATTCTCCAACAAAGGGTTGGTCGCGTCTGGAGGTTCACTCCGGTCTACAAAGAATTAAATTATGAGATGGTAATAATGAACGAAAGAATGTCATCTCAAATCAAAATCGATTAAATATAAGATCTGTTGGAATAATATAATATTCACGGCATGCTTATGATGACTGGTGTATACGACGTCAAGTGTGTAGGAATATTGTCACAATTATGTTGGCAGCATTTGCCCTTCCTATCTATCAGTTGTTCTCTTACCTCTATTATACCGTTTTTGTAGCTCGAATCTTCTCGTAATCGTTCTCTTAATTATCCTCTATCCCAACAAAGTGCCCAGAGGGCTAATTTGGGAACACCATGATACAGTTAAAATTTTCACGGAGCTACCTTGGGATATTTACTCAGTTATGAACTGTTCTCGTTGGGTAACAACCATAATCTAAAACTATGCAAAGAAATGCCGTCGAAATAAAAATCTTAAGTACTTATGGCAATAAATGCCGCAACCCATCAACAACCAGATTGTCACTCAGCTTGGAGACCGAATAAACCACACTGAGCAACTGATTCATTCAAACTAAATGCACTCCTAACATGGTAGGGAATCTAAGTAGCTTGTAAGACCAAAAAGTAAACAATAGAATCAAAATTACACCAAGAATTGGGAGAATGGGGTATTTCGGTGGGTCGGAAATTCAGGTTTTTGACCTCAAATTTGGATTCAGCACCCTTGAAAACCTCTATACTCCAACTTTTAGCTGGTTATCACATTCAAAATCATGGTAATATATGGTATATTCGGATTCAGCACAAAATTTCTGATATTGATGCTATTTTCAAAAATGAAAATTGTCCAAAATTAAGAAAAGTTTGTATCTATATATATAATGAATACGTGCTTATATTTGTTGTACCCAGAAATGCAGTAGCCGTGTGGGTAGGGGAAGGTCCCCAGGTTTGGTCAGCGTCAAGGGTTGGTCAGTCTGTTATTTCTCCAAGGGAGAATCACGAGAGAATTTTGTTTTGTCTACCACAGGCTAGGTCTATTTAAGGCAACACTGCGTCAAAAGTTTTTTTTTGGGTTGGCTACATTTGTTATCAAGTTATCAAGTGATAAAACAAATGTGACCCCCAAAGTAAAAAGTTCGGTTTCTCACTGCCTGCGTGTTCACAGTCATGGTAAGTGTCTTTATGTAAATATTTTCATACACTTTTGTAGTCTAAGATGTCCTCGAAGTTATTCACTAGTTAGAATTTCTTTTTTTGTTAAATTACGACTGGAATCGCAGTATTTCGAAAGTCTTGACAGGCGACAAGGGTCGGTCAGTTTTTGGCGACAGGGGTTGGACAGGTGATGTTGCACTTTCCCTGCTTTTGAAAAAACCCTTAAATCCCCCTAATTTTGTGACTGGCTCCCAAAAATGTGATGAACTAGGTTTTGGGCTTAATGAGCTCTCTAGTGGCGCCGGTAACAACTTTCTAAGCCCTGCTACATCCACTCGAAAAATTGAGGAAGTTATGTTGAAAAAACCTCAAAAATGTCACTAAGTTAGGGGGTTTCACGGCATTTCTCATGATTTACAAGTTAGGGGGTTTCACGGCATTTCTCATGGCTTACTTAAATTTGTTCGTTTTTATCAGTTTCAGGTGAATAATAGGATTAAAAAAAACAAGCCACCTGTTAATGTTCTTATTGTTAAATTTACCATCAAGTATGACTTTTCTTAAGTTTAATAATGAGTGTTTATTGGAAATATTCCGGTTGAAAAGTTAATAAAACAATTTCAATAAATGTATCTACTATCTGTAATTTTAAAAATAAGAATAAAAAGACCTATCGTAAATTTAGAATACTACCTGCATCTCAAAGCTAGTGATATTTGCTTCTTATTGTTTAATTTACTAGGTATCAAGCATGACTTTTTTCAAGTTTATCAAAGAATCTTTAATGAAAATGTTGTGGCTGAAAAGTTAATAAACAAACATTTTAATAAAATGTACTTTGAATTATTTAATTTCCTCCTGGGAAACCAGGGCGACAAGCCTTGGTCAGGGAGCCATGGAGCCATGACCAACGCTTGTCGCCTACATGACCAAGGGAGGGTCAAGCGACAAGGGTTGGTCAAAAAATCAAATTTTTTTAAAAAAATTCCCAAAAATTATTGGTGAGTGTTACAGCGAAAATGAAAATTTTATTAGAAAGGTTAATGGTTAATCTTTCAAAATAAATTTGTTCTGACATTTAAAATTACAGTTTTCAAGGTGTTTTGAGGGTCAAAAGAAAAAGGTGACCAACCTAGGGGACCTTCCCCTACTCTATGAGTTCGTAGAGACGACTAGAACATGAATATGGACTCCTAAGATCTTCAAAGCATACCCAGCAATATTTTGCAGCGTTTTATTAGCGAATTTTCAAGGAAAATGAAGCTATTGCAATGGCCTCAAAATTTTTAGAGTCAACTTTTTCGAAAAATTTTCACACTGAAATCCGTTTTTGGAATATTCTGAAACGATCCCTCTTTTTCCAGACATGCTATGTAAAAAAAATTGCAACACCATTGGTTCTTTTCTTAACCACACCTTCAACTGAATGATTTCTTTGAAAATTCGCTCATTAATTCATGCTGCATGAATGGACTTTTTTTTCGTCCTTGAAAACAAAGCTTCCGCTACCTTGGTAGACTCGGAAGCAAAATAATTAAAATTTACTGAAATACCCCATTGTCAACAAGATGAATTCACTTTTATCCCTTTCAGGAACGTTTACGCTGTCATCCTTCCTAACTCAGTTTTTTATTCCCTATCTTCGATAGTTTATATTTCTCGATGTTACTTTTAACACTTTTTAAACTTCAGGCGAATAAGGGAGAATCTCGACAAGGTCTACAAGGATTTGACCAACGCCGGAGGAGACACGGTCCCCCAAGTCGACGAATCCGCCCTCGTCGACCTTCCGGAATCAGTTATCGAAGATATTAAAGGTTCGTTAGTTTGTATTCCACTTTAGCTTCTGATGTTTTGAGTCTTTAAAATGATTTTCCCTCTCTGTTTATTGAAAAACACTGAATCTCAAAAACTAGGTTTGTAGCTTTTCAAGTTCACGGAACTCAATCGGTACAAGTAAATACCTACTGATACGCGAAAACGCTCCAAGGTTTTACACGAAGGTTTATTATTTCTCTGTATAGATCACATGTCTGCAAAGAACACGGCTTTGTCATTGCCAACCATAGGTACTGCGACCCCAAGTAGAGCCCATATACCAAATTCATCAAAATCGGTCAGTGTCAACTAAGGAAAGTCTTACAAGGTCGGTCTTATCAAAATCGGTCAGTGTCAACTAAGGAAAGTCTTACAAGGTCGGTCTTATCAAAATCGGTCAGTGTCAACTAAGGAAAGTCTTACAAGGTCAGTCTTATCAAAATCGGTCAGTGTCAACTAAGGAAAGTCTTACAAGGTCGGTCTTATCAAAATCGGTCAGTATCAACTAAGGAAAGTCTTACAAGGTCGGTCTTATCAAAATCGGTCAGTGTCAACTAAGGAAAGTCTTACAAGGTCAGTCTTATCAAAATCGGTCAGTGTCAACTAAGGAAAGTCTTACAAGGTCGGTCTTATCAAAATCGGTCAGTGTCAACTAAGGAAAGTCTTACAAGGTCAGTCTTATCAAAATCGGTCAGTGTCAACTAAGGAAAGTCTTACAAGGTCGGTCTTATCAAAATCGGTCAGTGTCAACTAAGGAAAGTCTTACAAGGTCAGTCTTATCAAAATCGGTCAGTGTCAACTAAGGAAAGTCTTACAAGGTCAGTCTTATCAAAATCGGTCAGTGTCAACTAAGGAAAGTCTTACAAGGTCAGTCTTATCAAAATCGGTCAGTGTCAACTAAGGAAAGTCTTACAAGGTCGGTCTTATCAAAATCAGTCAGTGTCAACTAAGGAAAGTCTTACAAGGTCGGTCTTATCAAAATCGGTCAGTGTCAACTAAGGAAAGTCTTACAAGGTCGGTCTTATCAAAATCAGTCAGTGTCAACTAAGGAAAGTCTTACAAGGTCAGTCTTATCAAAATCGGTCAGTGTCAACTAAGGAAAGTCTTACAAGGTCAGTCTTATCAAAATCGGTCAGTGTCAACTAAGGAAAGTCTTACAAGGTCAGTCTTATCAAAATCGGTCAGTGTCAACTAAGGAAAGTCTTACAAGGTCAGTCTTATCAAAATCGGTCAGTGTCAACTAAGGAAAGTCTTACAAGGTCGGTCTTATCAAAATCAGTCAGTGTCAACTAAGGAAAGTCTTACAAGGTCGGTCTTATCAAAATCGGTCAGTGTCAACTAAGGAAAGTCTTACAAGGTCGGTCTTATCAAAATCAGTCAGTGTCAACTAAGGAAAGTCTTACAAGGTCGGTCTTATCAAAATTGGTCAGTGTCAACTAAGGAAAGTCTTACAAGGTCGGTCTTATCAAAATCGGTCAGTGTCAACTAAGGAAAGTCTTACAAGGTCGGTCTTATCAAAATTGGTCAGTGTCAACTAAGGAAAGTCTTACAAGGTCGGTCTTATCAAAATCAGTCAGTGTCAACTAAGGAAAGTCTTACAAGGTCGGTCTTATCAAAATCGGTCAGTGTCAACTAAGGAAAGTCTTACAAGGTCGGTCTTATCAAAATCAGTCAGTGTCAACTAAGGAAAGTCTTACAAGGTCGGTCTTATCAAAATTGGTCAGTGTCAACTAAGGAAAGTCTTACAAGGTCGGTCTTATCAAAATCGGTCAGTGTCAACTAAGGAAAGTCTTACAAGGTCGGTCTTATCAAAATTGGTCAGTGTCAACTAAGGAAAGTCTTACAAGGTCGGTCTTATCAAAATCAGTCAGTGTCAACTAAGGAAAGTCTTACAAGGTCGGTCTTATCAAAATTGGTCAGTGTCAACTAAGGAAAGTCTTACAAGGTCGGTCTTATCAAAATCGGTCAGTGTCAACTAAGGAAAGTCTTACAAGGTCAGTCTTATCAAAATCGGTCAGTGTCAACTAAGGAAAGTCTTACAAGGTCAGTCTTATCAAAATCGGTCAGTGTCAACTAAGGAAAGTCTTACAAGGTCAGTCTTATCAAAATCGGTCAGTGTCAACTAAGGAAAGTCTTACAAGGTCAGTCTTATCAAAATCGGTCAGTGTCAACTAAGGAAAGTCTTACAAGGTCGGTCTTATCAAAATCGGTCAGTGTCAACTAAGGAAAGTCTTACAAGGTCGGTCTTATCAAAATCGGTCAGTGTCAACTAAGGAAAGTCTTACAAGGTCGGTCTTATCAAAATCGGTCAGTGTCAACTAAGGAAAGTCTTACAAGGTCGGTCTTATCAAAATCGGTCAGTGTCAACTAAGGAAAGTCTTACAAGGTCGGTCTTATCAAAATCGGTCAGTGTCAACTAAGGAAAGTCTTACAAGGTCGGTCTTATCAAAATCGGTCAGTGTCAACTAAGGAAAGTCTTACAAGGTCGGTCTTATCAAAATCGGTCAGTGTCAACTAAGGAAAGTCTTACAAGGTCGGTCTTATCAAAATCGGTCAGTGTCAACTAAGGAAAGTCTTACAAGGTCGGTCTTATCAAAATCGGTCAGTGTCAACTAAGGAAAGTCTTACAAGGTCAGTCTTATCAAAATCGGTCAGTGTCAACTAAGGAAAGTCTTACAAGGTCAGTCTTATCAAAATCGGTCAGTGTCAACTAAGGAAAGTCTTACAAGGTCAGTCTTATCAAAATCGGTCAGTGTCAACTAAGGAAAGTCTTACAAGGTCAGTCTTATCAAAATCGGTCAGTGTCAACTAAGGAAAGTCTTACAAGGTCAGTCTTATCAAAATCGGTCAGTGTCAACTAAGGAAAGTCTTACAAGGTCGGTCTTATCAAAATCGGTCAGTGTCAACTAAGGAAAGTCTTACAAGGTCGGTCTTATCAAAATCGGTCAGTGTCAACTAAGGAAAGTCTTACAAGGTCGGTCTTATCAAAATCGGTCAGTGTCAACTAAGGAAAGTCTTACAAGGTCGGTCTTATCAAAATCGGTCAGTGTCAACTAAGGAAAGTCTTACAAGGTCGGTCTTATCAAAATCGGTCAGTGTCAACTAAGGAAAGTCTTACAAGGTCGGTCTTATCAAAATCGGTCAGTGTCAACTAAGGAAAGTCTTACAAGGTCGGTCTTATCAAAATCGGTCAGTGTCAACTAAGGAAAGTCTTACAAGGTCAGTCTTATCAAAATCGGTCAGTGTCAACTAAGGAAAGTCTTACAAGGTCAGTCTTATCAAAATCGGTCAGTGTCAACTAAGGAAAGTCTTACAAGGTCAGTCTTATCAAATCGGTCAGTGTCAACTAAGGAAAGTCTTACAAGGTCGGTCTTATCAAAATCGGTCAGTGTCAACTAAGGAAAGTCTTACAAGGTCGGTCTTATCAAAATCGGTCAGTGTCAACTAAGGAAAGTCTTACAAGGTCGGTCTTATCAAAATCGGTCAGTGTCAACTAAGGAAAGTCTTACAAGGTCAGTCTTATCAAAATCGGTCAGTGTCAACTAAGGAAAGTCTTACAAGGTCGGTCTTATCAAAATCGGTCAGTGTCAACTAAGGAAAGTCTTACAAGGTCGGTCTTATCAAAATCGGTCAGTGTCAACTAAGGAAAGTCTTACAAGGTCGGTCTTATCAAAATCGGTCAGTGTCAACTAAGGAAAGTCTTACAAGGTCAGTCTTATCAAAATCGGTCAGTGTCAACTAAGGAAAGTCTTACAAGGTCAGTCTTATCAAAATCGGTCAGTGTCAACTAAGGAAAGTCTTACAAGGTCAGTCTTATCAAAATCGGTCAGTGTCAACTAAGGAAAGTCTTACAAGGTCGGTCTTATCAAAATCGGTCAGTGTCAACTAAGGAAAGTCTTACAAGGTCGGTCTTATCAAAATCGGTCAGTGTCAACTAAGGAAAGTCTTACAAGGTCGGTCTTATCAAAATCGGTCAGTGTCAACTAAGGAAAGTCTTACAAGGTCGGTCTTATCAAAATCGGTCAGTGTCAACTAAGGAAAGTCTTACAAGGTCAGTCTTATCAAAATCGGTCAGTGTCAACTAAGGAAAGTCTTACAAGGTCAGTCTTATCAAAATCGGTCAGTGTCAACTAAGGAAAGTCTTACAAGGTCAGTCTTATCAAAATCGGTCAGTGTCAACTAAGGAAAGTCTTACAAGGTCAGTCTTATCAAAATCGGTCAGTGTCAACTAAGGAAAGTCTTACAAGGTCAGTCTTATCAAAATCGGTCAGTGTCAACTAAGGAAAGTCTTACAAGGTCAGTCTTATCAAAATCGGTCAGTGTCAACTAAGGAAAGTCTTACAAGGTCGGTCTTATCAAAATCGGTCAGTGTCAACTAAGGAAAGTCTTACAAGGTCGGTCTTATCAAATCGGTCAGTGTCAACTAAGGAAAGTCTTACAAGGTCGGTCTTATCAAAATCGGTCAGTGTCAACTAAGGAAAGTCTTACAAGGTCAGTCTTATCAAAATCGGTCAGTGTCAACTAAGGAAAGTCTTACAAGGTCAGTCTTATCAAAATCGGTCAGTGTCAACTAAGGAAAGTCTTACAAGGTCAGTCTTATCAAAATCGGTCAGTGTCAACTAAGGAAAGTCTTACAAGGTCGGTCTTAATTCACTTACAGACCGACCTTTTGCCTTCTTACAGACGGCAAAATTTTGATTCGATTTTCGGATTCTACTTACCTTGAAACATAAACCAACAAATTTTGAGGGGGGTTAAAATATTGAAAATAATGAACCAAACATTGAAAAGTGTCGTACGAACACTCATATTCTTCACGAGAATAAGCTACTAACTACATTCCATTTCCCGAAAGACTGAAGATGGCCTTCAGCATCCAGGTCTCAGGTCTGTAAAGCAATACCGACCAGTGTGTCTGGAATGAAAGGTTATACCTGAGTGTCATACCAAGGTAAGTATATTCATCCGTGGTGGTGATTTTATTCCCATCAAGTGTCCAGCTTTCACTTTTGGCTAGTTTGCCTCCTCTTGGACGAAATATTAAGACCTTAGATTTGTCCACATTGATAGAGAGATTCCATAGTTTGACATATCTGCTCAAATCCACAATCATCATCTGGAGTACCTGAGGAGAATCTGCAAACAGAACTAAGTCGTCTGCAAAGAGCAAAATCCTGACTCGCAGGTCACTGACCCTGATGCCATAATTTATATATATATTTTTTTTACTGTAATCTCATTTATGTCTCGTGGCCATCTCCCGCCTAACGGTTTTTTTCCAAGGCGTAATGTGTACCTGTTATACCTTTTCTGTTTGTTGTTTCTGAAGCTCAAATATGCACTTTATCTATCTATCTATCAATACCGACCAATCATGGCTTATACGGCCTGTAAGTATTGCTTGTCAAATTTCAATCGCTCGTCACAGAACTAAGCTTTCTTTCTGGGCTGCTCCATCCGGGATCGAATCTCGATTTTCAGATTCCACTGATTCTGGGCAGTTATCACTTGCGCCCTAATCCTTTCTCAAACAAATACTTTCTCTGTAGAGTCATCAATCGCGCACCCCTTCATAAAACTGTTTTTTCTTCCTCCCGATAATGGGGTTTCACTTGAGCTTTACTTGAATCACGAGTGAATATACTTGAATGAACACGGTCGGTCTGCCTTCTCTTGTTAGATGACTGTGGTCTTGCCGCATAGTCACTTTTTGGGTTTCCCTGTTCTTATTTTCTCTCCCTTACACTTCACCACTTCATTGTCTGATATTTTTGTACTTAATGCGCTTCTGCTAATATTTTTCCTTTCTTACTTGAATGTACATTGTCTCAAGTTTATTCTTTGTTTACGTAACCTTCCCTTGGATAACCCCAGAGAGAAGGGGGTCACCAAGCAACGGAATCGGATTGGTTAGGAAGGCGGACATGTCACAACATGGCTGCCCCCCATACAGATTGCCTCTACATTTAAAATTCCCCTCTTCCTTAAATTCTTTAAATTTTGTGAATGCTTTTTCGGACAGCTATGAAAAAGCAGGAGACTAAGTCTCTTCCACATCAGTGAACAATCTTTCGAAAAAATAAAACGAAAAAATGTGAGGCAAATTCCCCATTAGGCCTGAAATATACAGCTTGGTTCTCATAGGCGCGTAATGTCCGTAATTCGTAGTGCGTAATTGGATGCTATTGGCTGGAGCCAACTGATGGGGCGGGACTGATCTCTGTGGATGTAGACTTTTGGAGCAGAGTGTATCGTTTTGAAAAATTGGATATATTACGCATTACTGACAAACTTCGTTATACTTTGTTAAAATTCGTAACAACCTCTCGTCATTTGTTCGCAACACGTTTATTGACGAAATAACCCGAATCATTGTTTTGTTTTGGAAACAATCCTGCACAGAACGTACTGCGCTCTTCTGCGTAATCAATCAGCCATGTGAATGCTTTACGCACTTTCTGCACTAAGGAACACCCCCACTTCTCTTGCGCATTACGGACATTACGCTCCTATGTGAACCCAGCTTACGGCAACTTGAGAAATGATTTATTTTAGGTATGCGACTATTCAGGGTTTTTAGGAATCAGCTCTCTGTTTATGGTATTTCTTTCTTTTCAGTTAGAGGCTGTTTCGTCACGACACGAAAACGAGGTGAGCGGCTAAGTGAAGGAGTTTTAACGCCTGAACCTCCTCTACTCGAGTACAGGTTGGGAGGAGACAGGATGATCAAGGTCCCTGGATGGGTTCGCGAGTCCTCCTGCGAGGTCATGTTCGAGAAAGATAACGAAGAGGCTTCTCTCCCTAACCTTATTTTGGACTCCATCCTCAAGGTAAAGAGCACTTTTG